>JAPVLO010000563.1:0-600000 GCA_027257055.1 Cephalopachus bancanus
CTGTTATAGCAACACAAAGTGGGCTGGGGCAATAATACTAGAAGTCCTAGCCAGACCAATCAGGAAAGAGAAATAAATATATGGCATCCAAAAGAGAAAGAAAAGTGAACTTACACTTGTTAGCAGATAACATGATCTTATAAAACTTATAAAAACTTTGCCAGGCTCAGTGGCTCAGCCTGTAATCCCAGCATTTTGGGAGGCCGAGGTGAGTGGATTGCCTGAGCCTGAGGGTTCAAGACCCGCCCGGGCAACTTGGCGAGACCTCATCTCTACAATAAATCAAAAACTAGCCAGGCGTGGTAGTGTGCACCTGTAGTTCCGGCTACTTGGAAGGCTGAGGTGGAAGGATCGCTGGAGCCCAGCAGGTTGAGGTTGCGGTGGCCAGGAGCATGCCACTGCACTCCAGTCTGGGCGACAGAGTGAGACTCCAACTCAAAAAAAAATAAAATAAAATAAAAAAAAATAAAAACTTTAACGACGCCACCAAAAAACTGTTAATACTAATTTAAAAATTCAGTAAAGTTGCAAAATACAAAATAAACATATAAAAATCCATTACGTTTCTATACACTAACAACAAAGTATCAAAGAAGAAAATTAGAAAGATAATTCCAGTTATTATAGAATCAAAAAATATAAAACTTAGAAATAAACTTAGCTAAAATGGTAAAAGATGTGTACACTAAAAGTATAAAACATTAATGAATGAAACTAAAGAAAATATAAATGAAAAGACATTCTTTGTTCATGAATTAGAAGACAATATAGTAAAAATGACCATATTACCCCAAGTGACTTACAAATGTAATGCAATCCTTATCAAAATCCCAATGGCAGTTTTTACAGAATTATAAAAACAATTCTAAAATACACGTACAAGCACAAAGAACCATGAATAGTCAATACAATCTTAAGAAAGAAGAACAATGCTGGATGAATCACACTTCCTGATTTCAAAATATATTACAAAAGCTACAGTAATCAAAACAGCATGGTGCTGGCATAAAAACAGATATATCAGATCAACAGAACAAAATAGAGCACCCCGGAAATAAATCCCACACATATAAAATCAAATGGTCTCTGACAGTGTTGCAAATAATAAATTATGGATAAAGGATGGTCTTTTTTAAAAAAATGTGGTTGGAAAAACTTGTTATTTATATGCAAAAGAATAAAATTGGGTCCATAAATGCAAATCCAACTCAAAATGAATTAAAAATTTCAGTGTTATATCTGCAGCCATAATACTCCTAAAAGACATAGGGAACAAGCTTCTTGACATTAGTCTTGGCAGTGATTTCTTGGGTATGATTCCAAAACCATAGGCTACAAAAGAAAAAACTAAGTGAGACTACATCAAACTAAAAACCAAAACCTTATGCAAAAACAAAAGAAATAATCAGCAGAATTAAAAGGCAACCTACAGAATGAGAAAATATTTGCTAAACTATATATCTGATGAGAGGTTAATATCGAAAATATATTAGGGACTATTATAACTCAAGAGCTATAAACTAATAGCCCAATTAAAAAAATGGTCTAAAGACTTGAATTGATATTTTTTCAAATAAGACATGCTTAAGGTCAATATGTATATGAAAAGGTGTTCGACATCACTAAACATCATAAAAATGAAAATCAAAGTTACAAAAAGATCTCCTCACACTTGTTAAGAGGGTTTTTTTTTAAAATCAAAAAACGAAGTATAACAAGTGTTGGAGAGGATGAAGAGAAATTGGAACCTATGTACACTATTGGTAGTAATGCAAGATGGTGCAGCTGCTATGAAAAACAGTTTGAAGGCTCTTTAGAAAATAAAAATGGAACTATCATATGATCCTGCAATATCACTTCTGCTTATTTGTAAGAAAAAAAATAATAATAAAATTAATCAGGATCTCAAAACGATATTTGCACTCTCATGTTCATTGAAGCATTATTCACAGCAATAGTGATGCTTAATGCTGGAAAATTCCATTAACATTTATCTTTATTTCTTCCTCCTAAAGTTTGCTGCCCTATCTTGGGCTGCCAAATAAGAGATCATGACTATAACACTGGTCACAGGAAAATCTACATATTCAAAGAAGAAGAAAGAACATAACATGGCAAATGATGGAGGACTTTAATTTTTTTCACTGAAAATTTAGCCACGCATTTTAAATTCACACAAAAAGTTGCATAGCTATTATTTCTGCTTCTCCTTTTCAATATAGAAAAAAAGTTAAATATCTTCTGAGGACTGAAACAGCAAGAATGAAAAATACCATCTAACTTAAACAATTGCATTCAGAACTCTCTTCTCACTTGTCACTTAAGGCTGAGATACTAAACCAGGCGGCCTACTCATCACTTTGCATTGAAGACTGGAATTTCTGACTGGCTCTTTTGAGATAGGACATAATTTAAAGGGGCTCCTTTTCTCCAAATCCACTTTCCTACGAATATGATTGACTCCACCTCAGCCAATTGAAGCCCCTTGGGAAGAAGGATGGGGCAGACAGTGAGTCTTTCCAAGTAAGATGGCTTTTTTTAAAACCAGTTTTATTTCAAGCCTAGTGAAGATAGAAGTGAAACCACAAGTTACAGAAAGTAGGTTCATTCTCTTCCTTTTTGTTGATACTTGACTTACAGAATTCTACTTTTTGAGACAGAAGTGCTTCTGAGTAGACCACCCAGCCTGCTGCTTTGTGTCTAAGATAAACAACAGAGCTACACTCCAAATATGATCTCTGTTAACAGAAAGGTGACTATTCAGCAAGACTCTCCTTCCTCAAACAACAGAGCAGACAGCACAAAAAAGAAAATGCTTACAGAGGAAGAAAAAAAACAGGAAAGGGAGGCAAACAAAAAATGCAACGACATCCTCCCTATCACTTAAAACTTGGGTCTAGGACAAACTGAAAAGCATAAAAACCCTATGTAGAAATCACTAGGAGGGTGCAAGGACTTTGCCTTCAATGAAATTGTTGATAGCTGTTTAAAAATATATACAATATTCAATTCTTTCATCTATGAGATGCAGGCAAAGAATTACAACAACACAAATCCCCGCAACAAAAGTGTCCTTTGAACTTAGCAAGGAACACTCACCAATAGAAGAAGTAGGAGTAATATGTCACCAGCCTGACTTTCAAGGTTTTAAAACAATAACCACAAACTCTCTCAATGGTCTTGCTGAGCTAGAAGGAAATGCAAACTATTGCATTGGATTGAGGAAACATCTGAACTTTGGTCTTTTCTAATTCACAATGGGGATGAAATAGCCAAAAATACAGGCCAGTGCATGACTTAGGCTAATGCTGTAGTACAGCTACACAGTAAAATTTTTGTCCAAGCAATGCCAGCCTTATGAACTAAGAAAAATTCAACAGAATGAGCTGAGGTACATCATCTTCGAAGGAGAGGAAGAAGTCTGCTTCTCTTTTGTCTTTTTAGGTAAAGATCTCAGCACATGACACGTAGTATTTATTCATTCATACATGTGTGTTCATTCAGATAATGTATAACATCTATACTGGCAGGCCTGATGTTAGGTGGTACTTGGGCCACAGTCGAATTTTACATGACCACTGTCCTACAAAAAAGCAGTATTATCAAACCAAGCATGTCAAATAAACAATAAATCTGGATTTAGGTAAGGAGACGATTTAGTCAAAAAAGTCATTAGAAGAGAGAACAAAAGGATTATTGCAATGGAGAGAAAGAGCCTATTGGAATAGAAAGATTTCAAACATGAGATCCACAGTGTCTCAATGGTCAGGCATGAAAACTCTTCTTTTACCGGGAAGAATATACAAGGCTAGAAATGACTGATTGTGAGGAAGTGTGATGAGCAAAGTTTCCATGATTGGACAGAAATTCAGATCATGTTTATCCTGAAGCCAGCTTATTCTTTAGAGTACTCATTAAGGAGTGCTGGAATAAGTTGAAGGTAAAAGTTCAAGGGTTTGGTATCTCTTGTGAACTTCATTCGAAAGACTCTCACCTAAGTCATATGAGGAGGAGGGGTTCTTGGTAGTAAACCATTTTAGAAAATACAAAAGAGTGGGAGTTGTTTCTTAACTATCACTTAGGTAACTTTCAACACTGTCATGGGAAAAGACCTGTAAATAACCAATTACAAATGCATCCAAACATATGATTTTGCAAAGCATTTTTCAAAGAGCCTTGAGAGTAGAGAGGAGAGCCCCACTAACTGGGAGTTAGGACAGGTGTCACAGAAAATTCATATTACGTGGAACTTCTGCAATAATTGCTTTCTCTGCGAGTATAGCTCCTCTTTTCTCTAGTTCTTTCTTTACCCCCACCCCAAGGCCATCACCAACATACGTTCTAACGATGAAGTAAAAATAAGAATTGTCCTCTTTTTGCAGTTTAAGTCACTCATTTGACAAAATTATCAAGTCGTTACTTCTTGCCAGACATTGATCTAGATACCAGGGATATAAAGTGAAGAAAACATGTGAACTTCATATTTTAGAGAAGACAGATGGGTAATAAAATAAAATACATAATAAATAAGTGAATTATATAGATAGCACACTAGAGTAAAGAAGAGAATTTTAAGTGCAGGGGTCATGTTGCAATTTCAAATTGGGCATTTACGGTAGGCTTGAGAAGGTTATTTTTGTGCTAAGATTTAGGAAAGTGAAGAAGGAGCAAACTATGAGACTCTCTGGAGAAAGAATGTACCAGGAAGAAGAAAAGCAAACACCAGAAAATGAGAATGTGTCTGGCATCTGTGGAGAACAGCATAGCGGGAACCGTGTGAATGTAGCAGAAAGTAATAGGTGATAAGGTCAGAACAGTTATGGAGGTGATGTTGTACAGGGCCTAATAACCCATTATAATAACTTTAGCTTTTAGTTCTGAGATAAATAGAAAGTCATTTGAGGATTTAGAAAGGAAAAGTGACATAACCTGTCATATATTATTTTAAATCAACCCTTCCTCTACCATGTTAAGAAAAGACTGAAGAGGTATAAGGGTAGAGCAAGGAAACCAGTGTGAAGGTCATTGCATTATCTAGAAGAAAGAAAATGATGCTTTAGAGATAGGTGACAGCTGTGGAGTGAGGGGAAGTGGAAAGATTCTGGATGTGTGTTGAAGGTTGAATGAACATAAGGTGTGTACTGATTGATGCTCTGGTTTGAATATCCCCTCCAAAATAAATGCTGAAATTTAATTGCCATTATAACGATGTTAAGAAGTGAGATCTTTAAGAGAGGGGGAAGCCCTCCTGAAAGGATTAATGTTCTTATCACAAAAGTGGATTAGTTATTGAGAAAGTAAGTCCTTGATAATGAAGATGGATTTGGTTCTTCCTCTTTCTGTCTCAGACATACACTTCTTTGCCATATGGTGTCTTCCATCATGGGGTGACCCTTGACAGATGCTGGCACGATACTCCTGGACTTCGTAGCCCCAAGAACTGCGAGCCAAATAAACTTCTACTGTTTATAAATTATCCAGTTTATGGTACTCTGTTATAGCAACAGAAATGAACTAAGTCAGTTGGTTTGAGAAAAAAGAGTAGTGAGGGAGGAAAAAAATTAAAGACAAGTAGAGATGTGACCTGGAGAAATATACTCAGTAGCTTCTTGTGGTGGCAGTTGTCTTGTGGTCAACAGTACTCTTTCCCTGTCATTCTCATAATTTTCTGAGACACCTTAGATAATTCCTAGAAATTTTCCTTTTTGCCTAGCCTAATTCAGGTTGAGTTTCTGTCTCTTGTTATCACAAGATGAATACCTATGTATTCAGCAGCATTTCTCATTAACCATCATATACAGTGCCTCACAAGCATTTCAGATACTTGTAGCTCTATTCCTTTGGTTAGGCTGTCTCCTCCACCTTCACTGCCACTCTCTAAATACCATCTATTATTTAACACTAAGACCCATTATCACCTTCACTACTATTTATTTCTACAGGTGGAATTAAGCTCTCACAATATCTTATTTCCCCTATGGCATTTACCTCTTTTGAGAACATATAATACTGACTTGTGTATATATATTATGTACATAAATATTGTGTTTACTGAACTGTACAATCTGTGTGGACAGGAACCATGTCTTATTCATCTATGTGAACAGGGGACTTGCACATAATCAATGTATCCGGAGTCATTCTTGAATGAATTAATGTCTTTCCCCCACCCCTAATACTCTATTTTCATTCAAATAATCTCTGTTAGTGATTACCTGGTTTCTAATACTCCAGATTATCACTGTTTGTCCTTCTCCCTACCTTTTGCATTCAATTATGTGTCATTCTGTGAGATTTTTCCTCTCATCTTCTAGGTTCGTGTCTTCTATAATCTGTAATAGTTTTCCACAAGCTTCTTTTATATCGTCTTATCAGAATTCTTCAAGGATATGATACATCTATTAGTAACAATATCTCATAGTAGCAATGATTCTTAAAGGCAGAAACAAAAGTAGAATTTTAAATGTGTGTGTGTGCGCGCATGTGTGTGTGTGTGTGTGTGTGTGTGTGTGTGTGTGTGTGTGTGAATTACTCCTCCCATATAATTTTATTTTTCTTTCCAACGTGGGACATGCTTGCTTCTTTACTCTTCAGTTGAAAACCACTGATCTAGACTATATTAATAACATCTGCAGTGCATCAGATTATTGGTCAGTAAATAGTCATTCCTTCTTCTTTAACCTTCATGGGAGAAGTATTTTTCCTAAATACCATGTCTGCTTTGGTCACTGACGAAATATAAGCTGAGGCTTGATAGATACTTGTGTGGTGAGGCTTGCCCTCTTCTGCTTCTGACATTGCCAGGAGAAGAGCTTTCCCCGAATGGCAGCTGGTCCCAGAAGAATAAGAGACACACAAAGAAAGTAGAACAGAACCTGCAGTTTGGAAACAAGTCAGCCTCCATCAGCCTAGATCCCCAGCCTATACACTTGCAGTCTAAAACAGAACCTGTATAACTGACCCACAGACCCACAGCCAGAAGCAGCCGACCTGTCATGTATGCTGCTGAGTTTGAAGGCAATATTTTAGGCAGCAAAAATTGACTGATATTCCAGTCTTCTAATTATCTTAATGACAATCTAATTATCATCTTACCTTCAAAATTTTCTCTCCAATCTCCACAGTGTATCAGATTCATTTTTCCATAATAAAAATTCAGATCATATATCTTCCTTCTCAAAAATCTTCAATGGCTCCCTATTGCCTTCAGGAAAAATTCCAAACATTTTAGCATGGCATTCACAATTTTTTTTTAAATCAATATTTTTTATTATGGTTTTCTGGGGTACAGTTAAGGGTTAGGTGTACAATTACGTTTCATTCAAGCACCCTGTTGATAAGAGGTGTTTCCCCTTCCCCAGACAGATATTTGCTACTGTTAATCCCATCCCCCCCCATAGTTTCCCAGTACCTTCACAGCAACCTGGATGGAACTAGAGTCTATAATACTGAGTGACCTCTCACAGAAACAAAGATCTGAGTATCACATGTTCTCACTCATATAATGGACCTTGAAAATCCAATGTAATACTATAAGAAAATGACATTCACAATTTTTAATGACTTGACTCCAAACTATCTCTCTCAGACTTCATCTGATGCAATGCCCTTTAACATATCTATTGATTCGATAGATACCTATTTATTGTATGCTAGGTTCTAGGTACTATGCCAGGCACTGGAAATACGAGATAAATAGAACATGAATAGTGTGCTTCAGACGCTTTTATTCTAGCTGGGGAGAGAGATTTAAAAAAACATGCAATTCTGATTCAAGGTGCCAAGAGCTGAAACAGGTTAGCACACTGTACTATGGGGATGTATGGGAAGTGCTTCTTGGAGGAAATGTAAGTTGAGATATAATATAAAAATAGACATAAACTTGGCAAAGAGAGAAATAAAGAGTGCTTTTGACTGTCAGATGCAATTACCATGCTAATTTATTTCACAATGCTATATAGAATATTAAGAGAGAAAAGGAATCTATGGCATAAATTAAGGTTGGATAGACTAGTAAAGGCTCAGCCCTTCTGGGTATGTAGTCCATGGTAAAGAGTTTATATTTTGTCAAATGGTAGAGAAAATTCTGGAATCTATAGCCAGAATTCTTGGGCTTATTTTCCAGCTCTGTCACTTCCTAGTGGTTAAGTTTGGGTAATTTTGAAAAAAATTCCCTTTGCCTGCATTTCTTCATCTGTAAACTAGGGACAATTCTAGTGCCTACAACATGAAGTTGCCAGAAGAAAACATTGGGGAAAAGCTCCTTGATACTGACCTTGGAAACAATTTGTTTGTTTGTTTGTTTTGTGTTGGAGTCTCACTCTGTTGCCCAGACTGGAGTGCAGTGGCTGCCACCGCAGCCAAAACCTGCTGGGCTCCGGCGATCCTTCTGCCTCAGCCTTCCGAGTAGCCGGAATTACAGGCGTGCGCTACCACGCCCGGCTAATTTTTTGATTTATTGTAGAGATGAGGTCTCGCCAAGTTGCCCAGGCGGGTCTCGAACCCGTGGGCTCAGGCAATCCACTCACTTCAGCCTCCCAAGGCGCAGCATTACAGGCTGAGCCACTGAACCTGGTTGGAAACAATTGTTTGGTATCGTACCAAAAGCTCAGTCAACAAAAGCAAAAATAAACACATAGGACTGCATCAAACCAAAAAACTTCTGCACAACAAAGGAAACAATTACAGAGGGAAAAGACAGTCTACAAACTGTGAGAAAATATTTGCATATTATGTATCTAATAAAAGGTTTATATCCAAAATATATTAAAAATTCACATGACTCATAGCAAAAAAATAACTTGATGAAAAATAGACAAAGAGCCTAAATAGATTTTTTTCCCAAATAATGCAAATAATGGCCAACACATATATAAAATGTTGCTCATCATCACTAATCATCAGGGAATTGCAAATCGAAGACACAAGCTATCATCTCATGCATTTTAGGATAGCTATTACATAAAAGAAAAAAAGATAAGTGTTGGCAAAGGTATGGTTAAAAAAAGGAAATCTTTGAACACTATAGGAATGTAGATTGATGCAGCCATTATGGTAAACAGTATGGGGATTCAAAACAAAACAAAACAAAAAAATCCCACTGTTGTGCCTATTCCCAAAGTAAATAAAATCAGCACTTATAGAGATATCTGCACTTCTTTGTTCATTGCAGCATTATTCATAATATCCAAGACACAGAAATAATCTAAGTGAATGTGAATGGGTGGATGGATAGATGAATAAATTGCTGTATATACATACAATGGAAAATGGTTTGATCTTACAAAAGTAGATACTGCTAATTGCAACATCATGAATGAGCCTGGAGGACATTATGCTGCATAAAATAAGCCAAACACAGAAAGAAAAAACTGCATGATCTCACTTACATGGGGAGTCTAAAAAAAGTCAAATGCATAGAAACAGATAGAATCCTAGTTACCAGAAACAGGAACGGGGAAGAAATCGGAAGACATAGATAAAAGATTATAAACTTGCAGTTATATAGAATGAATAATTCCAGAGATCTAATGTACAGCATGACAACTTTTTTAGCTAATAATACTGTATTTTATATTAGACATGTGCTAAGAGAGTGAATTTTAGGTGCTCTTACCATACACACATATACACACATACACACAAGACAACTATGGAAGGTGTTGGATAGGTTAATTTGCTTGATTATAGCAATCACTTCACTATGTATATGTATATCAAAACGTCATGTTCTATATCTTAAAATATACATTATAAACAACAATCTGAAATTCAATAAATGGGGAAAATGACAATACAGAGTTGATGCACACAATTTATGCAAAATGTTAAAGTAACTAAGTAGTACTCAGAATCTCCAGGCTTTGCTGATGTGGTTAGTGTAAGACGATATCCAGGATTCTGACTGGAGTATCCCAGTAGCTGAGGAGCCAGCTACTAGAATAACAAAGACTGGAGGAATATATAATGCAGGGAAAATGACGAGTTCAATCTGGCACATAGTGAGCTTGAGGTCCCTGTGTGTCATCCAGATAGACAGGGCAGGGAAGCAATGAGAGCCCTCAAGAAGCACATGCTCCAGCCACACTGAGCCAACTAGTATTCTGAGCACACTAAGTTCCCATATGCCTACTTTGCTTTTACACAAATAATTCTCTTAGTTGAAAATTCCCTTTCCTATCAAAACTCAATTCATTCTTCAAAGATTATGTCAAAATGTACCTCCACCAGGAAGTCTTCCTTGTTTTCCACAGCTAAGAACCTATTCATTTACCACATTGCCTTTATAGTGCAGCGAGGATATGATGTTCCAATAATTTAGTTCTTTCCACACTTGCTTTCTCCACTAGACTATGAGCTCCTTGGGGACTGGGACTTGATCTAATTCTTCTGCCTCTTCCAGCACCCACAACAGAGAAAACAAACAGTAGGCATTTAGTGAGTGCGTACTAACTAGAATTTAAAGAACGTAGTATTAAGGAAATGTTACCATGGCAGGGTGGAGTGGGAGTGGAGTTTTCCTGGCATAATTTGCTCCAATGAAAAGACCATAAAAACAGCTGAGTGCCAAGATTTCTCTGTTCCTCATCTCTTGTGGGACAGGACCACTAGACATAAAGTCTCCTAAAAAGTGCTGGAGTTTGGTGAGCTTCTGCAGCAGCCCACCCTGTTGCTCTCTGGTACTGACTCTGGGTGCTCACTTTAAACTTCTACTCCAGGGAATAGCTCTGCTGCTGACATTGCTGATTCCGTGCCTTTGCTCTGGAATCCCCATTTCTTTCTTGCACTGATCTTTTGCTTCCACTTTGCCCAGTATTCTGATTCTGGTTCTTGTTTCACATTTCTCAGAACATCCCTTCTCTCAGTGGAGTTTTTGTCTAGGATTCTGTCTCTTGTTAGAGCATGGAGTCCCACAGCTGTTCTGACATCTGTCTTGCATGCAATCCCAGCAGGGCCAGTACCAGAAATGCCTGGTTAGATAACACTGCTGTCTCTCAGCAACACTGGACACTGCATCCTTCTCTTTGATCCCAGGACCCCATAGCCTCCTAGTTTTCACTCTTGCTGTCTGGCTACCATTTCTTTTTTTTTTTTTTTTGCAAGTGCTTTTTCCTCCAAGTTACTTTAACAGCAGGGATTTTCACAATTTATAGTAAATAAGAATAACCTAAGAAGCTTCAAAATGCACATTCCTTGGGTCCTGTCACAGAGATTCTGACTGAGAAGATCTGGGAGGGGCTGGAGAGACTGAATTTTAACAAGTATCTCAGGGGATTCTGATGCAGAAGGTGCACAACACAGAGGTCATTGAAAAAACAAAGCTCTAAAGCACCTACACACATTGCTGGGCCATGCTTTTTCAATCTGTGAACTCTTTCTATGACCTTCAGTGCCAATGATGATCCTCAATTATGTCTCTGGTCTAAGCTCCTCCTTAGAACTCCTGTTAGACAACGTCAGTCACTGACCTGATAACCTGAAGACACTCAGCCTTTTCAAATTTAGCATGTGCAAAATGGAACTCTTACTCTCATGATACCTATTTTCCATAGTCGCCTCTCCCCTACAGTTACTCATCTCAGTGAAGGGCATTTTAATCAGCCCAAGTGCTCACAGCACAGAACTCAGGGTCCTCCTGGATTCATTGTCACCCTTGACCTTCATATCTGGTTTGCTGGCAAACCCTACAGAGTCTACATGCAAAACATAGCTCACAACCACAAACTTCCTTCATCTTGTGTCAGTACTATGGCAAGAGCTTCCTGACTGATTTCTTCACTTATATTCTGTTCCTTGCCATCTTTATTTCAGCATCCACAAAGAGACAGAAGTCTGTCCAAAGCAAACCTAATCATGTGACCTCGTTCTTTAAAACCTTCATTGACTTCCCAAAACAGCTGTAAAGTCAAACTCCTACCTGGCTCTTCACAGTTTAGCTTAGGGATTGGCACCTCTGACCAAAGCCAAATCCCTCCTCTAGAATGATTTTGTCAATAAAGTTTATTGGAGCACAGTCACATTCATTTGTTGCTTGTCTGTGGCTGCTTTCACGCTACAACACCAGAATTAACTAGTTGCAGCACAGACTATATGGCCTGCAAAATCTCAAATGTTTACTAATTCTTTGTAGAAAAACTTTGTCAACTTTAATCTAGTCCCTGCCTACTTGACTAGCACCACTTAATGAGCTTATCCCACAATGTGCTCAGAGCCCATGTTGTTCCCTAAACCTGACAGACCCTCCTCAACCCTACTCTGTAACAACTAATATGAACTCTCCCATTAAAATTTTTACTTAAGTGTCATTTCCACAAGAAAGGCTTACTTGACTGACATCCCCTCCTCTCACTCCAATATGAATAAGGCTGAATGAAAAAGAAGCCACTAAGGGGACATAACATGGAACTTCATGAGAGTAGATTGAAATCACTCTTATTGTCATTGATCTGGGCTGTACCAGCTTTACACATGGTAAGGCTGAAAATACCAAGTGAAGCCTCCTAGTCCACCGCTTGTCCAGGCCAGAAACATCATTGTTTGTTCTATTTAAGTGGTCTCCTCCCTCATTCTTTGATATCCTCTCTTAAAAATTCAAATACCTCTGAGAGTACAGACATCTTTGATGTGCATGTGAATTAACTGCATGTTAATCTGGCATCTGAATGTGAATGAGGTAGAAAAATATCATTACAGAGAAAAAGAGTTTAATAAGGGCAGGGGCATGTGGCCACTGTCGAAAGTGGGGATGCTTGAGTGATGAGCTATAGGGCATCTGTGGGCACAAGAGATGAAGAGAGACAGAAGACTGGAGTGTCGATTTGCCTTGCTCTGATAGACATCTTACCACAGCAGTAGCAAGTCAAACTAAATACTTTTATTCCTTTTTATTATTCTCTACTTAAACATAAAATTAGTTAGGCAAAAGTTATTTATATATTTAACACTGCCACTATTTAAAAGTGAAATATGATTCCAAAGTGCAAGACTGCTAATTTTGAATGAGTTACTAGTACCTGAAGGAATATTCTTTGTGATTAAAAGGGGCCAGGGAATGCCTATTAGCCATGTCTGATGGAGTTCTAGTAAATGGTACTGAATGAAGACAAATTCAGAACTGAATTTCAGCGTCATCCTGGATATACTCAAAATTTTTTAAAATTAACAACTCCCAAATATAAACAACCAAAAAAACCTTGAGATTTAAATGGTTTTTTTCTTTCTATTTTTCTTTAAAAACAGAAAACTAGCCGGGCTCGGTGGCTCAGCCTGTAGTCCCGCGCCTTGGGAGGCTAAGGTGAGTGGATTGCCTGAGCCCGCGGGTTCGAGACTTGCCTGGGCAACTTGGTGAGACCTCATCTCTACAATAAATCAAAACAAAAAAAAATTAGCCAGGTGTGGTAGTGTACGCCTGTAGTTCCAGCTACTTGGAAGGCTGAGGCGGAAGGATCGCGGGAGCCCAGCAGGTCGAAGCTGCAGTGGCCGGGAGCGGCCACTGCATTGCAGTCTGGGTGACAGAGTGAGACTCCAACTCAAAAATAAAAATAAAAATAATAAAAAATAAAACCAGAAAACTATCTTTATGGAATAAAATTCAGATAAATATTTCTGGCAATTTTTTTATAGTTCAGATAATTTGCAGTAGCTATTCTGAATATAGTCTGCTGAGCTGCAACCTGAGCTACAATTATTTAGAAAAAAGTTCAATTCTATATAATCGAGAGTAAATAAAAAATACACCTAACTCCAGTTAGTGAAGACGATATTACAATAACCTAACCTTTGTCTTCCATTTGCCAAGCTCAAACAACCTCAAAATGAAAATTGGGATTGAAATACCAAATATCAGCATGTCTTAGCATTTCCAGTGTGAGGTTGTTACTAGAGTGCCATCTTCAGTGCAATGTACAAAGGAAGTTGGTTTTTCCTTTGTAAAAAATTAAATATCACAGGCTATTTTTTTAATGCTGATACTTAAAATTAAAACACTACAAATGGAGGGGAATTTTACTCTGTGTCTCTTGTAACATGATACTTAATACCTAACTGGTATTTTGGAACTATTAATTTGTTACTCCAGTATCTTGTTGTGATCATCTATTAGTAATTAAACTACAAAGCTGAAGTATTTCAATGTTCAGGATGAAAAACATTGGATAATTTTGCCTTGCTTGCTAAATTTTGTTAACGTATACACCACTGAATCCTTAGATTTTTAGAGTTGGAAGTGTCCTCGAAGATCGCCTAGTCAAAGCTTGCGTTCAAATAAATTTTGAGTAACATCCATCCACCTTGTCAGAATTGTTCTCAACTTGAACATTTCCATAGATAAAGAGAGCTCTGTATTTTGTATCTAGTTCATTCTAAAACCTTAGGGAAAATGTCCTTACGCTGCATTGGAACATCTTCTTGAAGCCTCACCCACAGATCCTCACTCTTCTCTCTGGTACATCCAAATAAAGCAGTATAATGAAAATAACATTATCCTCTGAGTCAGAAGAATCAGATTCTAGACCAGACTAGGTCACAATACATTTTTGTGACCTTGGACAAGTCGCTTTTCCTCTCTAGCCCTAGCTATTCTTCTAAAACAGAAGAAACTAGAACTAAATTATCTGCCTTGGAAATTCAGAGTACCAATTCTTATACTCGATCTTCCTGTGATAATTTTTGAACATCAGAAGTATCAATTTGCCAGCAAGCTCTTGGTTTACCCTTACTCTGATATCCTTTAAGATGGAAAAACTGCCATTCAGTGCAGTCTCACTTGGCTGTAGCAAGAACATCTGATTAGAAACTGGTCATTTCTAATGGGTTCATATCCAAATGAGCAGCTGAAATCATATATGTATTTGGGATGAAATAACCAAATCAGTGCTCACACATTCTACCCCACAGCATAATCTAGGCAACCAGAAAGACTGAGCAGAGTGGAAATGCTTCCTTATGAGCTGAGTCTTATCTTCCTTATGATGCACACATTGAAGCCCACAAAAAGTCATCAAGTTCAAAGGGAAGTGATCTACTATGATGTAATTCTAATAAAACGCCTGCATTTGGGTTTTCTTGACAGTCCTCTATTCTTTGAAACATGCTAGTTCTCTTCTTAACCCTGATGGGTTTATCCAGTCTGTAATTCATATTTCTGTGTAACTGCTTAGTTACATATAGGAAAAAAATGCTTTGTGAATTTTCATGGTGAGAATTGATATAGCAGCATTTCAGTAGCTGTGCCAAATCTGAGCAAATGAATAATGTCTGAAGTAGAGAGTGCAAGGAAAAAATAACATCCATGTTTATGGGAACACATGGCAAACCTGCCCCCGTATCAGCAATAATATATTCTTTAGTTATCGCAGGGACACCAGTGAAAACTGATTTATTTGGGTCCAGCTCACAAGCAAAGGCACCGAACTCTAATTCCAATGCAAGGAAATCTAAAACACAGCAAATATCTTCCTAAAGTTGACTTTTCTGATAACTCACTCTCTTCTTATAATTATTTTTGTGTTAGCAGGGCTTCCTTTTAAATTCATAACTTACTATATTAAATTTTCTATATTTCTACAAGTTATAGAAGGAAATGGGCATATAGAAGTGTGATGATTCTATAAATAACAGAGTTTCTAAAATGGAGATTAGCTTCCACTTTGAAGGAGAGCGATGCATAAAACAACCAATAGTTTCTGTAGGCTGTAGGAGAACTGATGAACAAAATAAAGGTGGAATGTGGAAAATTACACAACTAAATGCTTTCTAGTGTGGCAACATTACAGTGGTAAATATATGCTTGGACTTAGAATCCCAGATTTTTATGTGTATATTGCCACTATCAAGCAACAGTGAAAAAAATCTCCCTAAGCTAACCCATGCAAAAGATGGTGTTGGCTGTTTGTAACAGCAGAAGAATTTCCAGCAGGGAGGACTTGGCAAATGTGACACATCCTGCTACAGAGCAAGAGGATCCATGGCAGATACATGGTTTCCTGGGGGTTTGTACAGGAAATGGCTTCTGAAATAGGCACTTGATATTATTATTGAAATAAGATTTCTGAAAACAACCCAAAATGTCTATTAGCTTTTTACCCCAATTTTTACTTTGTTCCCTATCATGATGTTTTTGTGTGATATGTATTTATCACCTTCTAATCTCATTAAATACAAATACTACTTGTCATTTTTTTTAACAACTAAAGCTGTATCAGGAGGTCCTGACAGTCACTCTGTGATGTCGGTCAACAAAGGAATAAATTCTATGGGGGCTCCAACAGTAACAAGACATATTAATTGATGAATGAATTCTGTAAAAAGCGTGAATTACTAATGTATTGACAAAAACTGTATTTCATATCCATTTAAAAGAAATAAAGTAGGGGTAGAAAACACGGAGAAAGAATTCTAAGATTGGACATATTTCACCATGATTTTTGTTCAGTAATTGATTTTTGTTCAGTTCTGAATTCTATTTTAAGCATAATTTTTTTCTCTTAATAATCCTTTGCCCTTTTCCTCCCCAATCTTAACTTTGATACTGAGCTCTTTAGAAGTAATTTTCAACAAACTGTTCTTTCTTTAAGAAAACAAACAAGCAAACAATAACAGCAAAACCTTGCATGTTCCAATAATTATTAATCAAATCCTCATCTTGGGATTCTTTATTTTGGTTCTCAATGCCCCTACATGGTTTTCTGAATAGTGCTTGTGAAAGGTGGTAGCAGTATTGACTTGTACCATAATTGGTTGCTTAGGAATCACACACAACACTATAAGTTTAGTAAGTTTATGGAATGAGGGTGGTGACGGCAATAATGACGATAAAGTTAAAAGAAAAAGAAAATAAATAAATCTCAAGACAATAGACAAAACTGAAACCAAAAAAGATCCTGGGAGATAAACTTGGCTAATTTCTATTGTACATGACACAGTGGTCAGGTTCCAATTTAAAGTTAAAATAAACAAACAAACAAAAAAAAAGGATAATTATCATTTGGGCCCCAAGCAGACAATTCTCATTCATTTTCTCTCTCTCTCTAACTCTCTCTCTCTCTCTCTCTCTCTCTCTCTGTCTCTGTCTCTCTCTCTCCCTCCCTCCCTCCCCTCCCCATGCATGTGTATGAATGATTGCATCACCTCAAAAACATTTCTTTTAGAACATGAGCTTTACTAATTTCACACTAATAAACACACTGAATGACTACAAATGTGGCCTATAAGAAAAGACTTTTATTCGTGAAAACAGCATTAAAGTTACTGCATACCAACTCCAGAGTTTTACCACAATGATTGAGTTCACATGAAACAATGATGAAAATATACATCACAATTCTTAGTAGGGAGAACAATGCTTAGTATGATTTTCAAACACCCATGAGCAATAGCCACTGTACAACATGCCTTCATTAGGCTGTTAACCGGTATCATCTAACATGATCTAGTATTTGTGAGGTGCCAACTAAGATAAACAAATTGTTCAGGAACTTTTAAAGACTATTTTCTTCCTATAGAGAATTTTAAAGTAATTCATGACTTATTCACATGATCCCTCTTAAGGATTCATTCATGAGCTCTTGAAGTTAAACAAGTAATTTCTCATTTTTATGTGCTATTAAAATCACCAAAATTTCTATTTCTATTTAGGCAGCATCTACAAGAGTCAACTAGAGTGGAGGGTTGAGTGATTCCTTCCTGGTTTTGGTTTTTATAGTCAGTGAATTTAGTAAATATCAATTAATGAGAAATTTGAATCTTTTTATTCTCAGTATCAGTTATTTGGCCCAAAGTATTCACATGTCACAGAGCCCCACTTTATTTTCCCAATATAGACACAGAAACGACAGGTCAAAGTAATTCTTTAAAAATTAAAAAATCATATTCTTTCAGATATGCTAGAAAACAGTTTCCCTTCCTTGATTTCCCCTTTTAAAACACAATCCTATCAACTAGAGAAAACTCAAAATACATGAAATAAATACATAAATAATAAAACAAATTGAAATTCAAAGTTAGATTAAGGCAGTTTTTTACAAAATAAGTTACCAAAATTTATTTGATCTCCCAATTGCTTTTACTTTAACAAAGAACAGATCTCCAGGATATCTGAAATTGAGGGTTAGCAATGATCAGGTGAATTTGATATATACAACCAGTTATTTCCAGCAAGTGAAGCCACAAACGAACTATTTTAGTTCAGCCCATCTGACCACAATGACTAATTGGATGAGCACTGGAAATGAGGCCAAACCTTGATTTGATGCCACTTGTCTACATAACAGAGTGGCTTGGACCCAAAGCCTTGTGCTTAGTACTCATAACGAACTAAAATAATACAATCCGGTGATGTATCTCCTGGGATACATAAGATATTTAGTCCAAAATACTTGTATATTCTATCTTTCCTGTTCACATCTTCAGCATATCTACGTATAGATGAAGGCCACAACAATCTTAATTGATATTCTGTGTTTCTACCTTTACTTTTCTTCCCATAAGTAAACGTGTCCTAAACTCACTTTACTGGTCCAAATAGTTTGTTTATACTTGTTTCTGCCGACAAATTAGCCATAATGCAAATGGTTCATTTTTCCTAACCATAATAACTTTAGTAAAGTGATAGATTGATAATTTTTGTCACCTTTAAAAGAACCAAATAAAAGTTATAATGTACTCCTTTTTGAGTAACTAGTCTGTCACCAGTAAACTGGCCATGATCTATAGAGGCCCTGAAAGTTTTCTAAAAGTATTTGAGTAGAAAGTTAAGATTTAACACTAGTATTTGCTTATCTGAAGTGATGTCAAATTCCAACCAATTAGTGAGAATGGGCAAGAATCAAAGCATGTTGATTTTGGCACTGTCTGACTCTTCTCTAAGGGGGCTACCAGTGGGAAGGAGCACAGATTGCAAAGATGTTTGTAAAGAAAGCATCCTTTGACAGAGATTTAGCAATTTAGTTGAATACAAACAGTATTCTAAAGCTATACCTTACCCTCAAATCTAGGTGAAATGATCAGTTTGGTACTGCTTTATTTTTTCTGAAAAATAATGGAAAGACAAACATATTTAACAAACTGTGGCTTCAGAAATACCATTGTAGCAAACAATTTTATTAATACTTTCATAAAATGGCATTTAATAAATTCTGTCTTATCTCTTGATGCTATTAAAAGCAAACAAAAGTCATTAGAACAGTTCTTTTTGTAATTTACATTAGCTTTTATAGCATTACTTGATTTCTTAAAAACTAACCTAAAATACTAATAATCAAATTAGGGAAAAACAATATAATATGCTTTCTTTATTTTAAAATAGTGATTATAAATACATTCTTAATATATTTTCACCCCAACTCTTTGGATGTGACAATAACCAAAAGATTAAAAACAAACAAACAAACAAACAAAAAATCCCACCTCACTGTGCTCATTTCATACAATGTCAATGTACAAATCATGCAAAAGATATAGATTAATATTACTGCCATACATTTTTAGATGTGTTCTGTTATTTCTGAAATACCTGTTGACGTTACTCATGAGGCCATGCCCTGTATAATTTATGCCTCTTTACGGCTTAAAAAATTAAATATTTTTTTAAAAAGCAACAAAAGAAAGATGGTCTTAAATGATTTTCTAGTTAATATATTTATTCAGTTTATTATTCAGAATGAAAAACTAAATATAGAATATAAATTGCCTTATGGACTCGAATCACTGTACTTTAATAGCTGCTTTCTCATAAAATTACACAAAGATTTACTTTTAAGGAATTGATTCATCTTTATTGATTTCATAAAAAAATAATTTAAAACTTGATTTATATTACACGGACACAATATATTATCTCAACCCCTTCACTGATTTCATAAGATCTAAGTTTCTCTGCAACTGTTCTAACATAATCCATACACATGAATATAATGCCAAGAAGCCCATGATGTGTCAAACCACATTAGAAATGAGCACTTCTTGGATTGTCTAGATTTGAATCAAAGTTCTACTAAAAATGCTGTACTGACATACATATCATACCTTAAGGGGTTAAACTAACATCAAGGTTATAGTTGAAGTCAACAAAATGTATTTAACTGTTCTTGTACTCAACTCAGAACTTATGCCTAACTACATTATCATAAAATGTACAAGGAGAACTTATGAGAGGACAAGTGCAAAATTGTATACACTGTATAATGTAGGCACAATGACTTCAGTTAAGGAAAATATATTAGCCTTAACCAAGGATTTGTTACTTTCATTTACAATTAGAACCTCCAAATAACCACATACAAATTACTTTTTTAAAAAAGTTGAACATGTATACTTTTCAGCAGAAGAGTATGAGATAGCCAATATGCTACAGCAAGCTTTGAGATGGTAGCAGGTACTCTTGTCATTGATAATTCTGCAGAAACCTTGAAACATCCTCAAAGCATTACCACACTGAATAAAAGGCATCATCCCAATGACCTATTATCTCCAGATCATGGATGGAGTTTTCTGGCTCCTTCCGTAAGTGTCTATTTCAGATTTCTAAATCTATACTTTATTGACAGGATAAACTAAAACACTTTCTTTGAAGCCTTTGCATCTTTATCCTGTCAGTATGCATTAGGAGCCCTTTAATCCATGGATGCATGCGTGCATGGTAATGCCATATTAAAAGTCCTTATGAAATTGTAGAAGAAAAAAACTGTTGAGCACACATTTTGTCTTTTCTTTAAAGATCAGACAGCAATTATTTGTTTGGATTTTGTATATTCATATAAAGTTTTCACAGATGTTGTCATGAAAATTAAAATCACACGTTAAAGTTTTAAGAGCACCAACACATACGTATGGAGACATTTTTTGCTATTCAAAACAATCTCCAAATTATCTATATGTATGAATATATATATACCTAATCACACACACACACACACACACACACACACACACACACACACACACACATAGAGAGAGAGAGAGAGATCCAAAAATGCCAAGAGTTTTTTTTCTTTTCTTGAACAAACACATAAAGTCCTGAAATTAGTGATTAGTAAAAGAACTGCTGTTACAATTTTAACCATAATATCATTTTGGAAGCTGCAACAAAATATATGCCACTTTAAATTCATAACGAATATCTACGTTTACATTCTTGGCGATTTTACTGATTAATACACTAACTACAAGAGATGGGACACACACTCAAACACACACACTATATATATAATATATATATATATATGTACACACACACATATGGGTACACATACACACGTAGGCCAAGAAGGCAATGTGTTTTCTGAATATCACTTTGCTAATCAGGAGCTCCTACAAATATTCAAACATCACCCATTATCAACTACTGCATTCCTCTGACCAATTTTGACTTAGAACTTAACAGCACAGGCAAACACAGAGGCATATCATTTGTGGTTGCAGACTGAATTCACCCCAAGGCCAATGCAAGCATTCTACAATGTGGCTTTGATAGCCAAGATTACCATGATGTTTACAGTTCTACTACATTATCTGATAGTAGTCAGAATGATGAAAGAACAGGATATTGATGCATACAAGATATAACTATTAACCTTATTCATTATTTTTAAATACTTGTAGTGAAAACTATTTGAATTAAGCTCGTAGAATCCTGAAAAGCAAGACAACTGATGGCAAATAACAACTGCCCCAGACACAATACTATAAAACTAAAGAACCTATTTTAAAATGCACAATTGGTAACAAATCTGAAGATAATATGCTAAATTCACAAGAATAGCACATAACTGTTTTTTTGTATTTTTTTGTTTTTAAAGTATACCTGATCACAAAGTCCAGAATATTTCTGTACACATCAGCTTCAGTTTCATTTTAGTTTTTTTCTGTCTAAATTTATACTTACTGATAAATTCACTGTGATCAGAAAAACAAGTCAGGCATATTAAATACATATTAAGGAGTACATATTTATCTTATTTAGTACACAAAGTAGTTCATAAATATGAATTATGTTACAAAAATAGCTTTGGGTGCGCTCACACGGTAAGCACTTTGCTAATTTTGGACAACCTTTAAGGATTGTGGGTATTTCACATAACTGAGAACAAACTCTAGTGTTAGTTTAATTTGAGCCATGTTTAATTCCAATAAACATCATGTATTTCTTCAGATCACCACAAACGCTATGTAATTCACGTTGGTTTTTTTTCTGGTTTAGATTTTTACGTATAGACAGGTAATGCTTAAAGTGTTCAAATTTATTTATAGTTATGTAATGCATGTTATATTTTAAACAAGTATTTGCACAATTTAACATTATAAATCCAGCGGTTTCAAGATGCAGGCCATAAAGGTTATCGATTTACAAATACTATCGAATGTTCTCTCTTTGCATGCTTTTTTTTTAAACTTTTCAGATAATCTTTACACAGAGTTGTTACAATGCCACAAATCAAAAGGATTATTCCAGTTCCATCAACTTAATCTACGTGCAAGATGAAGGACCCAATTGAGGTACAAACACCAGTACCAGTTTTCTTGAGTTTGCTTTGCAAAGCACAAAGAGACGAAGGTTTTGCATTGGGGTACAAAACAGATTTGCCTCTTGAGGTTAAATTCAGTGTATCACGTGTATAAAGCATCCCTTTGGCAGCAGAGTTTGCAGTATCCCCACAGGACTCCACAGTATAGGTTTTATGTAGTAAAATCTATTAAGGAATTTCTCTTCTACTTGACACATCTTTGCAGCTACAGTTAATGAGACAACCTTGGAAACACCTGCCTCTATGCCTATTGATAATATAGTATTTGGAAGTTAGAAGTCAACAAAAGGCACTTTCATCATTAAATATATGTCCTCTGTATGCAGTAAGATTGCATGATCTAGATCTTATTCAAAGCTGTTTGCTCCTCAAGGACCTGTAGGTAGTCAGGGGAACTCTGAAGTTTTGCCTTCAGTTCAAAATATTCACTCTTCCTTTGCTCCACAACAATTTTACTGTGGTTGCCACCTATTAGTGACTTCTTGTTTTTTTTGTCTTGTTGTTTTTCTGGATAGCGAATCTCAAAGCCACTGACACCTATGCTATTATACTCCTTTTTGCTTTCAAGAAAATTCTGAATAAACACATTGGAATCCCTGCTAGGGAATAATTCATCCAGCTCATCAATTGTGCTCAGTCTCTTCCTGGTATCCACATGTAATAAATCTTTCTCTTTGTCGGCAACATTTCTCATAGTAACTTTCTGTCCCGGAGGATCTGAAAACATGAACCCGGTTTCTGACTCTTTCAAGCCACAGGTGTGGCTCTTGCTCATCTGTTCTATAGTTTGTGGAATGAAAGCTTCTGTGCTCGGTCCATCTTTTTTATTGGTTTTGTGGTCATGCTTTCTTAGCTGCAGCTGCATGGAGCCACACTCAGGATTCCCCAAGCCTTCGTGCTTCACCGTAGGTTTCTTGTTGCGTCGCAAGACAAAAACAAGAAGGCAAAAAGCAACAAACACAGTTAAAATGAGGACCACTAAGATACTTAAGATTAAAATAGACAGAGGCACTGGGCCACCAGGAGGACTTCGAATGGGACCCAAAGGAGTGGTGAATGTAATGGCAGGCGCTGGGCTCGTGAATGGTGCAGATGGCTTGTTTAATAGTTTGGGACATAAGATTTCATTTTTGAGAGACTTCAGTTCAATGTTGGCAAACTGCACAGGCGTCTCACATTTCAGTTCTTTTACAACAATGCCGTCATTCAACTTCTCCAGCCACAGCTTTAACGCCACCAAGTCACAAGTGCAGTCCCATGGGTTGCCCTCCAAGTCAATCTGTGTAAGAGATTGCAGCTGATCGAGGACCCCACTGACAGGTAGGTACATGAATTTGTTGTTCCTCAGGTTCAGTCTAGCAAGGGGTGCTCCAGAAAAAATGTAAACAGGCAGGCTCTTTAAGAGATTATTGTTTAAGTACAGTAACTGCAAATTTGGCATGGAGTCAAAGGTGCCTGCTAAGATTTCCTTAATCAAATTGTATTCCAAATACAGATACTGCAGGTTATGAAGGCCCGAAAATATTTCTGGATACAGTCTTTCAATCTGATTGCCATTGAGATAAAGCCTGCGTAAATTAGTAAGATTGTGGAATACGTCTCCCTTGATCACTGTAATTTGATTGCTGCCTAAATGGAGCAAATCCAGTCCTTCAAACTCAGTGAAGTCTGACATGTCCACATCTTTGATGCTATTGCCATTGACATGGAGCTTTTTGGCATTTAAAGGTTTCGGTATCAGTTCAGACATGGACTGTATATTTTTCTCTTGGCAGTTCACACTCAGTCCCAAATCTGAAGGATGTGTTTTGCAAAAACAAGGTGCTGGGCAAGGCGTCAGAGGAGGCACCCTTGTTTGGTAAGACACAATCTGACTGAGATTGCGGTTGGAAAGGGCTTTGCCTGCCACAATTCCGGAAATCTTGGAAGGATTTGTCGTTTTTGGTGGTTTGGTCACTAATCTGTGTAAAGATGTCTGGGTAGTGTGACCATTGGGAGTAGTGTAGCCATTTTCCAGCTGAGATGGAGGCAGAATGCGTACATCAAAATCACTGCCTGTGCCCATGGGGCATAATTCTTGTTTGTTAGTTTCTTTTAAAAGTCTTCCATATAAGTCACTAGGAGTTTCACAAATAGCTTCTCCTATGTAAATATTGTATGGCATGTTCTCCAACCAAGCTTTTAAAGGCAACAAATCACAACTACAGTTCCAAGGGTTATCTTCCAGTTGCAATTCAACCACACGGCCAATGTGTTCCAGAACTCCGATATAGGGGAGTTTCTGGATTCTGTTCCCTCGTATATCCAGATGGGTCAAAGATGCGAATCTGAAAATATTATCAGGAAGGAATGAAATCAGATTGTCATTAAGAATGAGAACTTTCAGTTTGTGGAGCTTATTGAAGGCTCCTCGTTCAATATACTTGATTAAATTGTAGTCAGCCTGGAGATACTCCAAGTTCTCTATGCCAAGGAAAGTGTCAGCTCGGAGAATCTTTAATTCATTGTTGTTCAAGTGCAACTGCTTTAATGCACTGAGCCCAAGAAAAGCTCCTCCCTCAATGTTCTGCAGTTTATTATTTCCCAGATGCAGGGATACTGCGTGTGAAAAATTCAAGAATGTATTTGGATAGAGGATATTTAAAAAATTGTTTTGGAAATTGAGGTGGTAAAAATTAGACCAAGGTGGTTTCAGCTGGTTTGGTCTGTAGACTGAAACCTTCTCACAGTTGACATAGAGCACATTCTCAACTGACACGCAGGAACACACATTGCAAATTTCCACCGATATGTCAGAATCTGCATTTGTCGAAGAAATCAGGGCTGACAAAATCAGAAAGAGCCAAAGAAACATCTTCTTGTAATCAGCAAACAACTTTATGCTTCTGAATAAAGATAAATAATCTAAAAAATAAAAAGAAAACATTTTTCAATGGTCATTACTTGAAAATCTTTTTGTGTTTAAATCATATGAACACATAGTGAACACATGGATATAATAACTAGCAGTGTATTTTTAAGCCAAAACTTCAAATATTCTCACTCAATTGAACAATGATAACCACTAAAATTGCCATACATTTTATTTTCCATGCCTATAGTTTATACAAAATTTGTATGTGCAGAACACACAAATAAAACAATAGGAAGAGAGATTATTAACCATTTAAATCTTAACAATCTGAAGTGGATTTTTTGGGAGGGATTTTTCTACATGGACCATCAGTTTCTGCCCTTGAACACAGGTCTTAATCTCCCTACCTGCACTTTAAGTTAGAGACCCCAGACTACCAAGTAGTGTAGTTTGTACCACAAAGGCATTTCAGTTAGTGGATTATCTATTCTCTAGCCTTCAGCCAAGGAAAGAGGCTGATTAGAGAGGATGGTGGAGCAAAGGGGTCAATGGAGTATGGCAGTGGGGAAACTGAGGTGCTGTAGAGGGGACAGTTAAAAGACCAAGGGAAGGTGACCTGGGAAGAGATTTGCCTGAACTTCAGCTCCACGGATAAGCTCATTGCTATGAATCAGTTCACTTCTGTACACTGCTGCCTGTAAAAGCACAGATGATCCTGTGGGGTTTCAGAAAACTAATTGAGTAGGGGATGGCCAGATTTTTTTTTCCAAGTAAATAAATAGTATCTAATTTCCTGTCAGTCATTTCCCAAAGAAGGGACAAAAAGCCTTTTGTCTCTGGGTCTCTGAAGTCAGGAGAGAAAACTGCTTGCTCCTGCATTGATTAGCTGATCTCCAGGCAGCCTTTCCATCCCTAGAACAGGATCTCTTGCCTGCGTGGCCTCCCTTTTCTTCGTATTTTGAACCCAAGTTCGACTGACGCCTGGCTTAAATGCTTATCTGCTTCATTTTGACCAGAGATTGTAACTGCTGAGGAAGAGGAGTTCACAGACCACTATCTTTGAGTAGCTTTATCTGCAGCAAGAGATTCGCTCAATACAGCACATTTTTGTCCTAAAATAATCAATTCACAAACATCCACTCCCCAATGCTACCACCTCATGTCCCTATCTATAAACAAATGACACATCACTTGTTGGTTGAGTTTTACGCTTAGCAAATTAACCCGTTGTAGCCAACCCCTTCAATACTGCACACATATATAAATATATACAATGCTCTATGGAAAAGAATAAGCCGAACACATACAAGGTGCATTTTATTGATGCAATTTTAGCAGTGTAAGTCTTTTCCATCGTGAATGGAAAGCTGACTGCAATTTCAATATGGTTACCACCAAATATTAATTAAATAAATAAAATACCCAAGAACACACAATGGGGGAATGATGCAAAGAGAGAAGTGTCACACAAAAACTCCTTTGTTTATTTTGCCCACGAGGAATCAGCTAGTGGTAAAACTGAACATGTCTCAAGGTAGACAATCCATTAGCCATGACCCAGGAGGATTTGCATTTTAAGTAGTTTGGTTCAGAATACAGCCGGCACCGCTGAGATGCTATTTGGCTGCCATATAGACGTGCATTTCCCCCGTTCACCATGACAGCATGATTGGCATTGCGAAAAGAAGTCATAATTCTTAAGTATGACATCACCTAAACGAACTTTCATTGTAAAATCAAAATTTCACTAGATCTTTTTTGCCTTGTTATGAGTGTGGCTTTCAACAGCTATTTTAGTTCAGTTGAGTCATTTCTTTTTCACCACCCCCACCCCAAAACAAAGAAACCCGAAAGAAACCAAACTAAAAAAAAACCCAAACCCCAAATCCGATTTCAGTACAAAAACAAGAACCAAGAGCATCACCAAATCAGAAAATGCATAAAGAGCTGCCCTCCTCTTCATAATTTCTACTTTAAGTAGCAAGGGTGGTAAAGGCGCAAGGATGAGCTAGGAAGTTCCCAATGCAGCTCATGTGAAACAGAGGAAGCAGCAAGCAGCTGGAGGAGCAGGCGAGGGAGAGAGTCAAGTGGGTCCGCCAAGGAGAGAAGGAATGACACACTGAAAGGACAAGAGACCATGGAAAAGTGGAGAAAGGATGAGGAAGAGCTCGGAGAAGGGAGCTAAAAAGAGGATAAAAAAAGGGTACTGAACGTATGCAAAAGAAGCTGCGCATTCACGTGGTACCACTGAAACATGCACGTTTAAAAATGAGCTGGGGGAAAGGCAAAAAAGAAAAGGGAAAAAACCTATAAAGTACGAGTTGGGTACCAACAGCATTCTGTCAGGCTGCCAAGAGCGGTTCGTGTCCCTATCTGTCTCCTGTCTCCCTATTTTTGCCCAGCAAGACGCCCAGTTCCCACGACTGGCCAGGACTGCACAAACCTAGCCCTGCTAAAAATCCAGCATCCACCGGAGTGCCTCGCCTGGCGCTCTGCGCCTGGGCGGAGAGAGCTGGCCTGCCGGGGACAGACCACTGGGTGGACGGAGGGGCTGTAGGCCGAGGTGGCCCCCCGCCAGAGCTCACTTGTGAAACCCTGCTGGCCCGCCTAGGGCTGGGGTGAGGTCGGAGGGGGTCCTCAGAGACATTCCTCTGCTGCCGCCCCCAGTGCGCTACCTCTGGAGGGGCCGATGGCGCTTACCGCAATGTTTTGCCGCATCCCGATGCCCAGTGCAGGCGCTCAGCCCCCTCCCGGGTCCCGGACCAGAGCAGAAGCCCCGTCGGCCATGAAGCCGAGGAGGGGTACAGAGCGGGATGTCGCGGGGGCCTTTAGCCCCGCTGCGCACACATTTCTCCCCGCGCTCCTGTCCCACCAGAGACAGCTGTCGGAGTTTCAGTCGGCCTCTCTAGCCCCAGGCGTGCAGTTGGCGAAGAGGAAGAGGTGGCCAGCTCATGCCGCGAGGACGATGGCACTAGGGCGTCACTGACCCGCTTACCACAGGCAGAGTGACCCCGTGGCTCTGTGGCTGTGAGCGGCGACCCAAGCTCTCCTTGCCTGCCCTACTACCCTGTCCAGCTACAAAATCCCGCTCTCACCAAGCCAGAAATCAGCTCAATATTCGTGCACCTTGCAAAGTCGTGCTGCCAGCGCTTTCCCGGCTTTGCAGAGCTTTTAGAGTTGCCCAGCGGCCCCTCCTCTTGTATTCCCCAATCTTGCTAGAGCCGACAATCTCCGACCAGCCCGCGGGCCACTGCCCGGAGCCCCAGATTCACGTCCGCCCGCCGAGAGTGCCTGCGAGTGGGGCGCAGAAAACAAAGCCCAACCCAGCACTGCGTCTCCGACAGTCCGAGCCACCCGAGACCATACACTTTCCCGGCCGCCCGGGGGGCCACGATGCCAAGGACACTCGGGTTTTTTCTGGTCCTCAGGGACATGCGACCGCGCCGTGGGCAGGCAAGTGTGAGGTGTGGGGGGTGGAGCGTTAGCCACCACAGCCACTTTGGCCACGCAGCCGGCCCCAAACCGACAGGACCCAAACTAAAAATAATAAGCTACTTGCCCCCCTCGCGAGCCCGCGCGCGCGCGCGTGCGCGCGCGCGCGCACACACACACACACACACACACACACACACACACACACACACACACACACACGCACGGGCTCGCGCGCGCTGCTGAGCTGAGCGGGGAAGAGGCAGCGCGCCTGTCGGGGCAGCTAGCGCAGCCCCCGCTGGAAATTCACCCACCTCTGGAGCCTAGTGTCTCTTGCAGGGCCGGCTGCCTTGCGACTGGCGCTGGTCTCTCTGTGATCCGAAATCGAGCTCCTCCGCGTCCGCTCGCCGGTCAAAGCCACAGAGCAGCCGGAGCAGGCGAGCAGGCGGGCAGCGCCGCGCGCGCGCGCACCCAGCCAGACACCGCGCGCGCACCCAGCCCCTCGCACACGGGCTGCACCTTTACATACACGCGCCGAATCCCCGCCCCCGCTCCCCCCACCGCAAACAGGCAGCCCTCCCTCCTGACACCCAACTACTTCGACCCCCGCACATTCCTGAGCTCCTGCACCCCGCCCTGTCCCTCACCCAGACATCCCTACTTGATTCCTTTTCTACCCACAAGGAGAAAGCGCGCTTTCCTCTTGACGTCCGCCCCCTCTTTTTGCCTAAAACATCCCCTAGGAAGGAGCGACCCCTTTCCTTACCCGTAGAGAGACCCCAGTCCTCAAACGTGGACGCGCTTGCCTCCATCCCCCCCACCACATACACGCACACTCGAGTCCTTTCTTCTCCCCCAGTCCCCTAAGAACGAAGGAACACACACACACACACACACACACACACACACACACACACACCTCTCTCTCTCTCTCTCTCTCTCTCTCTCTCTCTCTCTCTCTCCACACACACACACACACACACACACACACACACACACACACACACACACACACACACCCGGGGCGTTCCTTTGAGAAACCAACCCAAGAACCCAGGAAAAGCCAAAGAAACAGTGGAGAGCCTGGGAGGGGGGGCCGAGGGAGATAGGGTCGTCGAATCTACGCGGAATTGAATAATTCCAGGATGGAGGGGGGTGAGTCAACAACAATGACATTCAAATGCAACAATCTCACTTGGATTTTGTATCGCGGGTACGGTACCTTTGGCTAATTGTCACCCCGCAGAACAGAGGGCTCCGGGAATACTTCTCGGAAGCGGGCGATCCGGGATGGAGCCTTCTTAAGACCAGTTTCCTGGGATCCAGTAGTACTCGCACTCCCCTTGCCTGTCTGCGCATAAGGGGCCGGGGGCTTTAAGGAAAAAGTGTGAGGCTTTAGCCCAAAGTGAGACTATTAAACGGGGTTAGGAGGAGATGGGTTAATTCGCCGCACCCAGAAGTCCGGGGACCTTTGGCGCAGAACGGGTTAAGCAGGATGGTTTTGGAACTGGAGGTGGGGATAGGGAATAGGGTAGAGGAAAGAGAGGTGTGGGACTGGGAAAGATGCCGCACTTGCAACCAAAAGAAAAAAAAAATTCTGGTTTGGTTACTGAGCATGCCCAGTTCGCAGCTCAAGCCCTATAAGGGAGGCATTGTGTGCGTTCCACTTCTCCGGGCTTTGGTGGTGACCGGGAGGGGACTTTGGTTGGGGAAGGGGGTGGTGGATTGGAGATGTTAGGGAAAAAAGGTGGGGGAGGACAAGGTTTTAAGCTTTCGGGCTGTGCGGGAGGGACTGTGAAAAGGGAAGGGAAGGGACCCACAGGATACCTCTGGGAGACAGAAAGGAAAGAAAATGGTCTAAGAAAAGTCACTTGAGTAGCCTCTCATTGCCTACTAAAGAAAATTCAGCAGCTGAGTTTTAAATAGCCAGAGGCTGCAAACACAACACGTGGGATGTCTAGGCCCCCTTTTCTACTCATTTGTTAGTGCTTCTGCAAGAGTGTCAGAATGTTATGAGGAAGGGTTAATGTTCAATCAGTTTTATACTGATTGGTAATTTAGTTAATAAACTGGTTAGGCAAACAAATAAATCTGGGGGGGAGGCAGAGGAGTTTGGCTGTCATGTATGTATTTCAAATACCTTACTTTCCTAAACAAGAAAAGGCTAAAACTCTGTAATGTTCCTTTTGCTCCCCTCCCCCAACTTTGCTGTTTTTGTAGGTGCCTGGTTAAGAAAAACACATTCTCTCTTTACTTTGTGTCTGTGGGAATAAACTGACATTAGGTAAATAGAGCTAAGTTACAAATGGGAAGTATTTTCCTAAGACTCTTGGTAACCCATTCTTAGCCACATTTCAGATAATACTGCCAGGCCCATTTCTTCAGGACCCATGTTCTGCTCAGTCCACTTATTCAAATTTCAGTGGCTGTAGCCACTAGAGAGTATAGCCAGTATCCAGAAATGCTTTTGCTTAAAAATGAAAAACTCTTTAAGCTAAAACTAGCAATAGCTTTGAAACCAGAATTTGGCTGTCTGCCTGAACTCCTACAGTTAAACATTTACCATAATTGGTTGACGTTTAAAGGCAGCAAATCTAGGCAAAAGAAAGCTGATGGAAAAAGGATTTATTACATTATTTGTGAACAATGGTCTAACTTTTATATTGTCTGTAGTATTTATTCATATATATGTTTTTTTTTATTTTGACATTTTATGAGACTGCCTTCAGGTTGCATTCATGCAAATGTTTACTGGCACAGCATGTATACAAAGATGCAATATGATATTTAAATGAATATTTAAGTAGATGTGCATATAAAGACATATTTCTTTATGACCTTGGTAAATAATGCATCTTTCTTAAAGAATTCTTTCTCCTCTCCTATTTCCCATTGCCTTGAAAAATTTCATCTTTTTCCTTTTTGAAAACAACCTAGAGGCAGAAATTGAGTGGGCAGCAATGGTAAATTTGCCATATTTAAAGTGAAATCCATTATGAAATAGCATTGCTTAAGGAAACACTAAAGTATCCGTCTATAACAACATATGTACTTGTGCAGCTCCTCATAGTTAGGTGGAATGTGTTTCCTCCATAGGTAACAGCTGCAGTATGTTGAAAAATCCCTCTACTGTTGTGCATTGGAGCAAAACAGATCCTGCTAATTAAGAACTCACATGTATATTATATTGCATAATGCAATTTGAAAGTAGCAATGGATACCAAAACAAGTTGGCATTTATTTGAAAGGCAAAGGATTCAGAAAGCTACAGTATATTTTATTAGGATAAGTGAATTGTTTGTCCTTCACTATAAACGTTAACATGAGTCAATACAGTGTGCAAAAAAAAATTTTACGTGAAAACATAATGCACATTCCAAGTACTGTAGTAGCTGAAAAGGCCAGATTTGGACAGTAAATATCAGATGATTTAAAAGCCTATTTTTATTTAACTTTAGAAACTGTTCTGAGACTTGGCTATGTTTAACACCAATAACTGTGGAATGTTCTTTTTCATATGGATATGGAGACAGAAATTTGAAAGTAAATGCAGCTAGAACATTGATAAATTACAATTCATAATATTGCTAAGAACGTATCGGTTATTGTTATTTAACTTTTTAAAATGGATGCTTTAAAATAAAATATTTTACTGCTTAAAGTCCACACTCATAAAATAGAAGTAACAACTCCCATGTTTTATGTTTATTTTGCTTTCACAGTAATTAAAATCCCAATCCTTTACTCCTGCAGTTTCTTTTCTACTTCCTAGAACTACAGGTGACATCCATACAGAACAATAGTAAACTACGGGAAATTGTTAGCTTAAAAAAGAAGTGACTATATAAATAAATAAAAGTGTTAAGAAAACTCTACTAGTGTTTATGTCAATTGAAATAAAAACAAGGTTGATGTCTTCCTAAAATAGATGAATGCAAATATTGTGAATTTTGCAATAGTCTCACAGTTTTTCTCCAAATGTTCTACCTTCCTTAATCTTGACTTTTCAGGAGTACAACTGGAGCCATAGAGCTATTCTGATATACTATGTCTCCCTCCTTCAGGGAAAACAAACAACTGCACCAGGAATTTCAACAAGATTTTGAGTATCCTCAATTCCAAAGACAGTTTTACTCATTAAAACATCACCAACAAAAATCCCTAGTCAGTGGTCTTTCACTTTCATTGTATTCCTCTTTTATTCTGCCTTGCCTTGCTGTTCAAAATCAAATTAGCCTTACTTTTGGTAGCTAGGTATCACAGATCATTCAGTTTATTTTAATATTGAAGAATTTATTTATACATTGGCATTTTAAAAATTAAAAACTTGGCATTCCTTTAAGTGGAATACAAGAAAGTTCTTAGGATGTTCATATATCATTTGGGAAGAAACCTATCCATGATCAAATGAGTTTAAAAGACCCTTGGTTCTATAAAGCTAAACTTTTTTTTTTTTTTAACTTTGGGATTTCTCAACACAGATAATTATGTAAAAACAAATGGTTATATATCAAGGGAAAAAGGATAAGGCAGACGTGGCATTTTGGAAATTTATTTCACAATGGAGACTTTTTTATCAACTACAATTTGAAAAACTAGTACTAATTGCTAATATTTGCAAATTTTCGGGAATTTAGGAGCTGGAAGGGAGTTTTCAGATTGTAGTCTTACTCCTATATTGTAGCTACTGTCTGTTGAGTGCTTTTCTTGCCACATTGCTTACAAATATCTTTTCACTTCGTTATATGAACAAGGAAGGGATTATTATACTTCTTTTAAAAATGAGGTTCAGAGAGACCAAATGATTAGCCCAAGGTCACAAAGGAGTAAGTGGCAGTCAAGATTTGATCCCAGATCTTTGAGGATTTTTAGCTACTCCACATTTTCTTTCCACGGGGTAATCAGAGCATTTTTTTTTTTAACTTTAAAAGCAGAATATATTTGAAAGTAGGATATATTTTCCAAAGGTAAATACTTGGGACATGAACATTTGGAAGTATTAAAGTATCAGTACTCAGAACAAGAATAAACCGATAAAGGAGGTGAAAAACAGTTTACATCAATTATGCATGACAGAGTCTCTTGAAACAACTGACTTTACCCATTTCCCATAGTGGGCTTGTTCCATCTATTCTGGTTTTTCAACTCTCATACCTGAAGTGATTCTGAATCTATGATGATGTGTCAATTGTCTCTGTTTTTTTTTTTTTTTTTTGAGTTGGAGTCTCACTCTGTCGCCCAGACTGGAGTGCAGTGGCCGCTTCCGGCCACCGCAGCCTCGACCTGCTGGGCTCTGGCGATCCTTCCGCCTCAGCCTTCCCAGTAGCCAGAATTACAGGCATGCGCTACCACGCCCGGCTGATTTTTTTGATTTATTGTAGAGATGAGGTCTCGCTGCCCAGGCGGATCTCGAACCCGCGGGCTCAGGCAATCCACTCACCTCAGCCTCCCAAAGGCGCGGGATTACAGGCTGAGCCACCGAGCCCGGCTCAATTGTCTCTTATTAAGGACAATTGCTTTCACTACTGCCAAGTAAAATCATGAAAAGAAATAGAATTCATCCCTAGACTACCTGTGGAGTTCAGACAAAGGTACTGTTATCTAATAGGACACCAAATAAACTGCAAAATGTGGATTTGTTGATTACTTGATTATATCAATTAACCTTACATTTCATTTTCTCCAGATTTCTTTATAGTACAGCTAGTAATCTGTTGTCCTTTTCAGAAACAAAGCTGTCAACTGTGAATGTATTAAAGTATGTGTACCCTAGGCATTGGCTAATTTTTCACATATTTCATTCACAAATTATTATTTCTAGAAGAATCATAAAGAGATATGTGTTGCTTTGAAGGATTTTTATAACTCAGGCTCTTAATGAGCACTTGTTCACATGGGTTCACCAGTACCACCTATATTGTCTAGAATATTATTTTGCTAAACCATAGATTCGGACATAACAGTGTCCCTGTTCTGTTTACACAGTTTCTTTCTGTATATTTTTTAATTGGAGGAATATCATCTTTCTCTCTCACTGTCAAAGATCAGGGCCCAGAAACAAGCTCAATTGCCCTCAGACAACTCAAAGATAATAAAGTTCATGAAATAAAAAATAGGAAGCTAATAGCTAGACAATCTACTATGAGAATCACTCCCATGGGCTGTACAAGTTCTATAATACCAACCAAAGCATTGTCAGAGAGGCAGAAAGTTAAGAAATCCTCTGCTTTTACCACGCTCATATTTATCTTGGGAACCAGAATGTTTTCCTTAGCTAGGAAAACATTATTTTTTGTTTGTAAAAATATTGAGGGTCTTCTTCCACTGCTTTTATAAGAGTATTATTTTTTCTTAGAAATATAAACGTAAAATTTTATTTCAAAATTATTCTTGCTCCCAGCTCCTCGTCTTTTGTTTGAGAGACCCCTGGACAATTCAAAACTTGGGTTAAAATTGGGGGCATAAAACAAAGTAGGGAAAGCATAATATGAATACATGAGTTATGGTCTGACTGTATTCCAATTACTATATCAAAAATAAAATTTATCCCTTTACAAGCCTCAAGGAGTGAGTCAGAGGAAAGCAGAACATCTGTGTAAGCTAGTGTCATGTATCTGTGATTGACTACCTTCTTTTTTCAGTTAGCAATTGGAACTTCTAATTCTCCGCTCTGACTCAAATTGAGTAATGTCTACCCACATAAGGTCGTCATGAGAAAACTGTCCTCAGGTTCCATGCCAAGGGAACATGATATAAGAAAAATTGTCACCACAGAAAATTTCTGCTCTTTCATGTGCACAGTATTGTTGCTAATTAGAAATTTGTGGATTAAAGGAATCGGAATCCTAAAGTTCTTCTAGTTTAACCATTGACAAAGCTGAAATCCTTATCAGATGAAAGCTGAAATCCTTATCAGATGAATACTCAGGGCTTGAGTTCACCCACTGATATGGCGCTCACTGAGGGTAGAAGTTCCAGTGAATTACTCAGAAAATTAATTAAGAGTTTTTGAAATCTTTGCTGTTTAGTAAATACGAACAAAACATAAAATTAGATCTACCAGGATTTAAGGAGCATAAACTTTGGAACTAAATGGACTTTGAGTAAAATTATTGCTTCAATTTAATAGCCTTTAGATTTAGGGGAATTAATTTATTTGGGCTTTCATTGCCTCAATCTCCCCAAGTTTTATGAAGATTTCCTAATATAGTATTTGCCAAACATCTAACACCGTACCTTTCAAGCAGAATAGTATTATTTTCTTCTGTTTATAAGCACAATAGACTCCCACATATACAAAATGCAAAGAATTTGGACTATATATTGGTTTCCTATCTAAGTTTATTTATAGAGAATGAGTAGAAGAGGGTGGTGGAATTGTGTATTATTTTTGGGGGGAGGGGGTTAATTTTTATTTTCTGAAAGCCAGAACTATTATTTTGAAATGAATCTATGGATTCTTACTCCTTCTGGCATCATTTAGTTACTTTTCTCTTCTTATTTAATCTATTATTAGTTTTTAAAAATTAATTTTAACAACACTGTCTGTAGAGCTGAGCATTGCAGACTCCATCACTATTTTTTTTAAGTCTTGCTTTACAGATTTTGTCTACAATCACATCCTCCTCACTCCAGCCTATTAATAAGTGAGAATTATCAGTATTTCAACAAAATTCCTCAGAATGGTCCTGGAAAAAAATATTTAAATTTTTTTTTTCCTGAATCTAGTCACTGGATATCAGTTTGGGGCACAAACAGGAAGAGCGTAAGAAAAGAGAAAGAAAGACTTAAACTATATATAGCTTTATTGTTTGTAACACATGTGCAAAAAGAATTCAGAAGACTTTTGGGCAATAATGTATATTTTAGGAACTTAATGAATTAAAGAACGAGTATTATTCTATCTGAGATTATTTTGTCATAAGAGTGGCATATGCTGTTTTTAGAGAAAAGAAAGTCAGATCTGACAAGATGTGATGCAATTATACCTAAGATCACATTAGTGTGATAAATTATGTGTAAATTAATTCAATCTCAATCATTCAATAACTATTCAGACAGATAATATGTCTATTATATCTACTGTTAATTTACTTAGAATAATCATTGTTGGAAAGATTGAAATCTAACTTATCTAGATTCTATTTGTATCTTCCTATATTAAAAATATTCTAACATTAAAAAAATGCTCACAGGATGATATCTAACCAACATTTTCTTTATTTTCCCCCCACGGAGTTAAAGTGGTTCAGCATTTTACTTCCATTTATAACTGAAGATATTCCATAAAATTTCACTTTTATTATCTTTATGAATGAAGAAATATCCAAAAAACCAAAACTATGGTATCCAACTACTCAGGGCAATGAGATAAAATTTAAAAAGAACGATATAATGATGACTCATCATTTTCCCATTTGTGTTTCAAGAGGTGTGAGTTTCCCAAGCCTTAAAGGAGGAGGAATATTGTTGATAATAATTCTAATTTTCTCCTTGGGAATCTGTCCTATATTACATATAGTAGGGCATCCCTTTGTTGAGGCCATGGTCCTGTGAGTCTGCTCTTCCGTTTCTACCACTCCTGATACACTTAAAGAGAAATTCTGGACACAAATAGTGGAAATGCCATTCTGCATTCTAAATTTTGGAGAGTGGCCAGACAGATGCTTGTTGGTTGGCCACTTATGTTATGCAGATTGAAAAAGCTACATCATAGATTGAATGTCGCTAAGTTACTACCAACATTTAAACATGAAATTAAATATATTAAAAAGAGAATCTCTTTTATGAAAAAAGTGTGTTAAAGGTTATCAAATTTTTTAAAATAGAAATTACTGAAATGGAGATGTTTTGCTGTAGAAGAAGCTGAATTTGGTAAACATAGTGGAAACTCTAGGAGGAGATAATTTCATATAGTATTTTCATAGCAACAAAGGACTGGCAACAACTGGTGGTTGAGTGGATTTTAGTTAAAAAATGAATGTGCTTGAGTTTCTTTTTCAACTCATTATCAAATATTATTATATAAGGTATCTCCATCATATTAAGCAGTCTGTTTTTATTGTTTATTAAGACTAGTAGCAAGAACAGACTAGCCTAGAGGGAAATAATGGATAAAGGAGAACCAAATGACATTTGAGCGTACTTGTGCTCACAATATATAAATTACACATAAGTCTCAAATAGGTTTTTGTCCTCAGTCAAATCATTACCCACTTCAAGTAATTAACTTTTCTCTAACCAAGCATGGTCCTCTCTTTTCCACTGACTGCAAACTCTGAATTAAACACACTTGCATTCAGAGCTTTTTTGGGGGGAAAAAAACAAACAGAAAAAAGAGTAAGTTTAATCTTAAGAGTTTCTAGGGAACCACATCACGTCATGATCCACGTTGATATAAACTCTCCAAAATTAAAGCAAACCAGTGCCACTTGCTTTTCTCCTCCCGATTCCAATGGTTGATTTGATTACTGCACATTGAATCAAAATGTGCACTGGAATGAGCATGATTTTCTTTGTCCTAAGAATAGAAAATTGCCTTTCCTTTTGTACTCCAAGAACCCCCACAATTTCAAGAACATATGAAGTTTAGTTAAGGTGCCTGACTGCAAATAATCTGCTCAGCCATAAAGTTCAGTTCATTAAATCATTATAGAATGCCTATTACACATCAGGTTTTTGATACCAAAATGAAGGGAATTGCCATTGTCCTCTGTGATCTATTAGTTTAATGATAAACCAGATGAGATTATAATTAACAATATTTTATAATGTATGGAATAAATATGCCCTTCAGTTACTGAATGCTCATCTTTAAACTTAACCAAATTTCTCACTTGTATTAAATGTTGTGAAATACTATAGTTGAAAGCAGTAATAGTAGGCTTCCATGGCACATATTCAAGGAAATTAAGAAAATCAGAACATTGCCTTCCATCATATGGCAAGGTCAACAACTTGTACGTCCTTCTGGAGATGACACAGTCCAAAACTTTGATATTCCTCCAGAAATCAGAGTCAAAATTTACCGTGTGCCGGGCACATTTGGAAAGAACATTAACAGGAAATGTTCTATAAAATAAAAAATCAAATCATTTTCAAGGGCCAGAAATTAAAATAGCCCACATAAGCAAAAGTAACAAAATGAAAGAGGATACCAAAACAATAAGAATCTTCTCATATTTGATGTTCAGATCATGAAAACTTCAAGAGGGATGACATGAAAAGGAAAGTAAGCTCATGTTGTTTTCAGAAGTGTGAACATTGCAGTTATTCTTTAGTATCTGGGGAGGATTGGTTTCAGGACCCTCGCAGATACCAAAATGTGAAGATGCTCAAATTCTTGATATCAAATGGTGCAGTATTTGAATATAACCTACTCACATCTTCCTATATACTTTAAATCATCTTTAGATTACTTATAATACCTAATATATTGTGAATGCTATATAAATAATTTTGTAGTGTATTATTTTTATTGTTGTATTGTTATTTTCCATTTTTGTTCATATTTTCCATACAGGGTGTTAAAGAGTTGACTTTCCAGGTGGAACTGAGAGCTAAATGCAATAACAATTATCTTCTCTGCTTAGCAAATATATGTGTACTTAGTGATTGAGAAACAACAACCAGAAAACTGCAACTTATTCTCAGAAAATAAGAGCAGCCAGCAGTAGTATCCTAAATATAAGCAGGTCCATTTTTACATTATTACCTTTTATTTTTAACTAGTATACACAAATGTGGCACAATTTCAGTGGGTCATTTGAAAAGAATTTCAAGAAAGAAATTTTACTAAAATTATTTTTCCAAGGTTAAAAAGTGGATTCTTTTATATTGTTTGACTCTTTTAGTGGGTCAAAACAGACCATAGATCTACATTTTACAGTCACTTAGCCTAGGGACTTCTACCTCAGCCTGACAGTGATGTTTTCTAATTGTTGCTTATGGATGTCAAGAGACTACATTTTTTTTGTTTGCTCTGAATCTTTCTTTCTAATGTGGTATTTGATTTGTGTCTCTCCTCAGCCCACTACTAATAAATAATTCTTGTGGGAATGTTGCACTTGAGTTTGAGCAAAGATTCCGTTAGAACTTTGCTAGTCAACATCAACATCACAAAACAGTGTACAGAAACATTTATTAGGAGCTGAGAGACAACTTCTTCATAACCAGCACAGTCTATGCTTGGATTGGTCATTACTCTTGTCAGTTTCATTATGCAGTTTACTGCATAAACACACCCCTATCTCCCCTCCTTTGTTATCACCTTCCAAAAAGGAAGAAAGAGAAAAGCCAGAAAGCAGCCACTTTAAAACATTTGGTGTTCAACATTTTACACTGAAATCCCCTGTATTTAATCTACTTAAAGTTTAATTAATTTTTAAAAGAAATTATTTGGGAAGAAAAAAACGTATTTTCCCTGCTGTTGCTTCTGTACTGTTATTTGACTGATTTTCTATTTATTAGTCATTCATCTGGATTGGTGCCTATATGTTTTTTCCAGAAGCTTAATATGGAGCATTCTTCCTTTTACCATGTTGACTCTAAGCTCAAAATTGTATTCTTTTCTGTCTCTATGAATCCTCATGGATATTTTCTTATTAATGCTCATAGCACTCCTATTGATTATAAAAATACATCACAAAAACATTTTGTGTAATATAAGCATCAGAATAAATCTAAGTTGATTAAGGCTACATTAGATGATAAGTTAGGCACTAGAGAAAGACAAAAATAAACTACACAAATTAAAAAATAAATAAACCTGGGTCTTCTGGTTTTCAGTCTGAGGCACTAAAACTTTCTTTGGTGATTCTATAGGGCAGGTAACTGTAATAAAGTCATAGTGAAAGAACAGAAAAAATAGTTTTGGGAAAGAAACTTGAGACTAGAACCAACTACTACTGCCAGGTTAATGGACAGTGGCTAGAGCATGGCTGATCGGATCAGCAAGTAATCAGGAAGAATCACCTGGCTTCTTTCTCATTCAACCTTGCAGCTCCTTCCAGTGCCCCCACTGGCAGAATCTAACAGGGAAACGGTTAACAGAGGAGAAATCTGGTGCGCAGAGTCCCAGGACCAACATCACAAAACAGTGTACAGATACATTTATTAGGAGCTGAGAGACTTCTTCATAACCAGCACAGTCTATGCTTTGATTACTTTATATTTATAGCCGTCCTTCTACACATATTTAACTTCTATACAACAAAACTCTATGCTTTCTATGCTTTCTATTCTTTCTTCAAATGAAGATGCTTTTCCCTTTCCAACAACACAAAATCTCAGCAATTATGTACATCTCTAGCTGATATTAAATATTCCTTCAATTCCATGTAAGCATCATATAATCTAAAGTGTAAACTGAAAAATTAACTTCCATCAACAATCCTTATATAAACTAATAAGGGGAAAACAGGAAAGAGAAAAAGAGAAATTGTGTGTGTGCACATGCACACATTCATATCCCCATATATATACATATACAACATATACATATATACATATAAAACATATTGCATAATATCTCATATACATATATAAACATGTATATTATGCAATATGTGTTAGTTGTGTGTGTGTAACAATCAAGGAATAAAATAGGCATAGATGTTACTGTCCTTTTTCTTTATAAATAATCCTTTTTACAACCTTCTTCCACTAATCCTTGCATGTTTTGTTTGCCACTAACCAGGAATCAGTTTTACGTGTTCTTTTCCTGATACAGTGACATTTTCAAAAGATCTGAATGCTTAGTCCTGTTTCCTCTGTTTTTAGGTTGCCTTTTCATTAGTCTTTTCTCTGGTTATGAAAATACTAAGAGACAGCGTGGAAATACTAAGATGGCAGTTCCATACATAATCTTTCCTGCTTATATTGTGTAGTTGACACAAAAATTATCTTTGGCAATTAGGATTAATATTCTGAGATAATAAAACTATTAGTGGTAGGTGACTTTCATAAGCATATTGTTCCATAATATTATAGTTTGTTAAATTACAACTTTTATCGATGCCAAACTTCCAGTTCTCTTGCCCTGTTCTGGCCATAAGATGTGACATGAACACACTGACAAGACCCATAGGCAGTAGCACACATTGTGCTTGGAGCCTGGTGGAAAATGTAGAAAACGGATTGATTTTGGTTAGATTTTTTTATATTAAAATTTAAAGTAATTGTAGTGATTTCTAAGATCGCATTCACCTTTCATTTGCAATAATAAAAAAATCAAGGCTATACCTAGTTGATTGAACAACAGGAAAATTTTTTTTGAGTTGGAGTCTCACTCTGTTGCCCAGTCTGGAATGCAGTGGCACGTTCAAGGCCACTGCAGCCTCGACGTGCTGGGCTCAGGTGATCCTTCCGCCTCAGCCTTGCAAGTAACTGGAACTACAAGCTAGTGCCACCATGCCCGGCTGGTTTTTTGATTTATTGTAGAGATGACGTCTTGCCAAGTTGCCCAGGCTGGTCTTGAAACCATGAACTCAGGCAAAACTCTCACCTTAGCCTCCCAAAGTGCTGGGATTATAGATGTGAGCCTCCGCTCCTGGTTCAATGGGCAAATTTGAATATTCAGTAATGGATAAATTTAAGGGAACTGCATTGGTCTTCTGTCCAGAAGAACTCTCTGAACCTTCCTCTCTTTTCCTTTACATGGGCTTCAAACATTACTCTGAGGTTTCTCATCTTTACCATTTCTACCATACATTGTAGATCCCAAAGTTCTTTTTCACTGTGAGACTTAAAATAAGATTTAACAATTTCTGTTTTTATTGTCCTACAAAATATCCTTCTTAAAGTGTTTTCATTTTAATCACTATGAGGAAAAATACTGAGGTGATCAGAAATGCCATTGCTTCATTCATCCAACATATCATTTTTTGTTTTCTTCTTTTTTCAGTAGCTTTAGGGATACAAATGATTTTTGTTTTCATCAATGAATTGTATAGTGGTGAAGAATTCTCGTCTTTAAGTTTACAAGTCTTTCCTATTAGTTCACATCGTACCCGATAGGTAATTTATCATCCCTCTCCATCTCCCTCTTCTGTGTCTCCAGTGTCCATTAAAACTGTGCTAAGCACTAAGGTTTCAGCAGTGGAACTAAGTAATCCTTACCCTTGTGGAGATTTTAGTTCTAGAAAATTGTATGATGTTGTTTACATAAAGCTGAGGCATCTTTCAATGTTATTACACTCATTGTCCTTTGTCTATAATGTTTTACTCTTGTAAGGGTAGGATAGTGTCTATGTTTTCTAAACAAAGCAAAACAAAAAATAATGCCATCCCCAGTCTGATATTAAGAGAGTCAATTTGACATCAGAACTATTGTAGAAATTCTGCAATAGTCATATGGTACCTGATGCTAAGTTTAACTGCTTAGACTCTGGTACAAAGTAAATTCAAGCTTGCATCATCATTATACTTTGGTTAAAATTTTGAATTTACAAAAATTTCAGTCTCTTCCAGGATCACTTCATAATCTGAGTATGTCCCTCTCTCTCATCTCAGTTTTTATGAGAATTAACTGAGTACAAGAGCAGCAATAAATCTGTAATGGGTACTGTTGCCACAAATGCAAACAGTCTTTATCAATGAAAATCCAGTGTTTGTAATAAAAAAGGTGATCATTTTGTTATGTTTTCTGTTGGACACAGTATTTCTAGAGTTATATATTCAGTTCCAGTTATCACATTTCGAGGGATATATTAAAACTAGAAAGTATCTAGGAGGAAACTTAGATTCTGGTAACCACATCAGATGAAAAACCACTGAAGGGACTAATGATGTTATGCCTGTAAAAGTGGAAGCTTAACAGTCCTCAGTCATTTTGAAGGATATCTTATAGAAAAGAGATTTAATACATGTACAGAGTGTAAAACTATGCACAGTAGATGCATGATAGAGGGAGGAATATTTAAACTTACATCAGAGAAAAATAATAATTAGAATTGTCCAAACGTGGAATAGTCTACTGCAGCAGGGTAGACATCGCCTATTCCTTGCAGGATCCAATTGGCTGAGAAATTACCTCTGGGGAATATTGAAGAGGAGGTCCAGTACTTACACACTTCCAACAAAATGCATTGTTACATGAAAAATGTTAACATATAAGCATTCAACAAATGTCGCTGTCCGTGACCACTGGTTTTTTTTTTTTCTTTTTTAAAAAAAGTAGATTATACATCTTACCAGTTTCTGAACTTTTCCTTACAGAGCCAAACTTGACCACTAAGTATGGTCTCTTTTTGCTGCTCCTCTAGGTATGTACATCTGTTGCTCCCTTGGCCTGGAAGCCTTACCCAGTTCCATCTATGCCTATGGAAATCCTGAGATTAATACTTCAAGCGGAATCCAAAATGCCATCTACTCAACAAAGCCTTTAATTGAGCCCTTAAACCAATTGTGCTGCCATAAAACAGTATAAATACTTCAGCATCTTTTAGAGTAAATCACACCTATCATCCTTTCTCATAAAATTTTAGACTTCTCATGGGACTATTGTCTTATCCATCTTTGGATTTACTTCCCTCTATCTCCACCCAGTAGCGTATAAATTATATATTCTAGTGCAAGCCACAATCTAAATGCTTAATACATGCCAGTTGAGTCGAATGGAATGAAATTATAGGGGAATTTGGTTAACATGTTAAAGATAGGTCAATATGTGGTTCTCACTCAGTCGTAACTGATTGGAAGGTCATAGAGCTGGAGTCTCATTGGGGAGAGTAGCTGATAACTATTTAAGGGACTTTTCTTTAGAAACTTGTCTCAAAGTATATACATAAAGGCCCAGTAAAAGAATTGGAAATAAAAGAAAGCAACTTGGGGCTGGTTTGGGCTCTCACACTTAAACACTTCAAACCTATCAACAAAAACGTATTCCTCTTCACTTGAATTTGTATACCAGTGGCTAGTGAACTTTCAGGAGTTTTATTCTTCTTTCCTCTGATAATTGGTGAATAATTACAGCTTCCCATGACCGATCCTAAAAAGGTACATCACAAAGCAGATTAAAGCATTGTTGCTTAGATTACTCTAAAAGTTATCAGTGAATAACAGTGATAACAATAACTGTATCAGATTTTTAAATGCTTGTTGTTGCTCATCTAAGTCTCATTATAATGTAATAAAAATTACTGTAGAAGATTTTTGGTGGTAAATTCAATGTACGTTAATCATCTTTTTTAAAAAATAGTTTTTGATTAGTCAATATTATACAATCTTGCATACAATTAAAATGTCATAGTGGTGTAGGAAATCTTTACATTTCAGCACTTCTTTTATTATACAGTATTTTACACTTACAGTTTTTTATCAGTGCTTTTGTTGTATCATCTATTTTAAGCTCATGATAGTCATCGAGGTAAGACCAGTTGAGAAGATTACCAAATGGTACAATTAGTACTCTATATTTACTTGTATTTACCTTTTTATTTTAAAATTACAAACTACTTCACCCTTTTTGCAAGAATCAGTTATATCATAGGGCACAAAATACTCTTGTTTTGTATTTCTAACAGATATTATTTTGCCCTTTACTCTCTAATTCTATTTTTCACTGTTTTAGGATCATATACACTAAATGCTTTTAACTACTTCTGCCCAACCTTGAAGTCCCACAATTTCTGAAGAATTTTTCCAGATAGCTTAGAGATGAGCCAGCCTTTTACCTCTTCCAGTCCCACTTGGTCATAACGCTTCCTCCCAGATTTTGCAATCTATCTAATAACATATAGTACTTTGCTAAAAGACTGTTTGATGGTGTTGTGTGTGTGTGTGTGTGTGTGTGTGTGTGTGTGTGTGTGTGTGTGTGCATTTCTTTCATTCTTTATATGTCTTGGTTTTATGCTTTGTTTTCTTCTATGTATTTAATTTTTTTTTTCCTGATACAGGCTGCTAGGTTCCAAGGAGCAATCTGTGTTATTCATTTGTATAATGACATAAAAATTTAGACTCTCAATAATTTTAAATGATGAATACACCTTTTAAAAAAGGAAAACAATAACTGTGCTTCTTTCAGTTTAATATCTATTGGTAGATAAAAAAGCTTTGCTTCACTGTGCTTTAATGGATTTGACTGATTTATTATTGGTTCTAATGTTATGACTTGTTACTATGTGTTTTTTCTTCTTTTGTTTAATAGTCTATTTTTTAGAGCAGTATTAGGTTTACAGAAAAGGCGAGCAGAAGTTATAGAGATTTCCCTTATCTCCCTTGCTTCTAAACGGGCGTAGTCTCCCCATTATCAACATTCCTCACCAGAGTGGTATTTTTGTTACAATTGATTGGCACATCATTATCACGCAGAGTTCATAATTTACTTTTGATATTGTATATATATATATTTTTTTAAGGGCTTCATTTTAATTTTATTATTTTTTATTATAAAGATGTGGGGTACAATTCAGGGTTAGGTATACAAACATTGATTATGCAGGCACCCTTGTTGATGAGGTGTGCCCCTCCCTCGCCTAGCAGAGTTTCTCTCAACTGCCAGTCTCACCCCCATTGACAGTTTCCCATTACTGCCAAACCCTTTCTTATAGTATTATAGTTGTTCAAGGTCTGCATCTGAATGAGAACATATGGTACTTTGTTCTTTGTTTCTGTGATAGATCACTGAGTATGATTGACTCCAAATACAAATATTGTATATTCTGTGGGTTTGGACAAATATATATGACATATATTCATCACTACGGTGTCATACAGAATAGTTTCACTGCCCTAAATATCCTCTGTTCTATGCCACTATGTATTTTAAAAATAAAAAAAAACAAAAAAATCTTCATATATTTCTTGCACTGTTTATTCTGTTTGCCTTAATATTAGGAAGCTTGCACTTTTACTGGTATAGATGTCTCAGCAATGCTAAATGTACTTAAAAGTTTCCTTATAATTTTCATGTAGTAAAAACCACATTCTGGCACAAAGATATGCTTTGGCATAAATGTGCTTTCATGCCTTATTATGTAAATATATTAGGGAAAAAGCATGTTAGCTTTGAATAAGTATACCCAAATATTAGGCAAAACTATCCTTAATATTTACTTCAATATGTGCAGTAATGTCATGACCAATTATGCCAATAGAGTCTGACACAGGTGCATAGGTGCTTTCAAGAACATTAGCAGAAAGCAGTGCACTTCGGAAAAAAGTGCACCACTTAAATTTTAAGAGTACATAGATGATTAAAATAAACCTAACATCTCAATTTCAGTGTGTTGTAATAATCCACACCAAGAAGGAAAACAAAGTTTATAAAAAGTTCCCTTCACATGCTCTGTTTGAAATCTGCTGGCACCTTCAATTTTGACTATTTAAATGCAGCTTCCTCCATCACAGCTGGTTCCCTGTGAATGAGAAATATTTAAATACACTGCTAAATTTTCTAAATGGAATTTTTAGAAATTCCACATTATGCGACTGCATATGCAATTTCAGCTAAGTCATAATACGGCATAGTAGTAATATATTTCTTACTTTGCTAATTACTTTATTAGCTAATTAGTATTAAAACAGATTGCCCGAATATCTAATGTGATTTCTCAACCGCTGCTTAGTGTTAAAGAGTAAAACTGCTACCGCTGATGATTCACTGAGAGATTTTTAAATGTTCTTTTCATAGCAATAATGACTATCCATGAATTAAAGTTAGATTTCTATACTCTTGCAATATGGTGGGAATATGGGACCCATACGCTTTATAAGAATGAATGACTATAATATTTAGTCTCTCTGACAAGTTGCCTGTGATAAATTTGATGTACCTAAGACAGTTAGGAAATTGTCAGGCAGATCAGTAAGTCAGATAATGTAAATTCAAGAGTCCATACTTTTTTGTTATTTAATTTAATTTTATTTTCATTTTTGTATGCCTCTTATTATACCTAACAGAGTTCATTATATGTAACAGGTATTAAACAAGGTTTCCTGAATGAGTGAATGAACCTGTAGAGTCCAAGATCTGTCCAGAGCTAGGATGGAGTACATAGATGGTAAGTGCTTACCATTTTTTCTATACCGTTGGGAAGCATGAGATTTGAGCAGGCTTGTACAAATTTCTGCACAACCCAAAAAACAAGTCAACTATGTATCAAGCATGGACTTCATCTTTAAAGTCCTTTATTAAAACTAGAGAGTGAAAATATGTATACTTTTTAAAAATGTACAGTTACTTAAGTAACAGACTCATAAATGTATATTCATCCTGCTGCATGTTGTAGGTATACATATATTTATAATAAAATACTCATGTTGGAAGTTTTAGCATATAAGCTTCAAGAAAAAGATATTAAAATACTTAATATTAGCTTCCATTTGACTTTCATGTACAAATTTTTAAAAATTATTTGTTTTAAATATGTAGGGTACAATTCAGCATTAGGTATACAAATTAGGAACAAATGTTCATTATGCAGGAACCCTTGTTGATGAGACATGCCCCCCCAGGCAGTTTCCCACTACTGCCAATCCTTTCACATACTAAATTTATAAGTCATATTTTACTATGTGGGTATCCCAACCCAGAGACTTTTTCCTTGAAAGTTGTCATATCTTTGGTATAGTGGAAAACAAATTAAATGTGTGGTCACACAGACCTGGATTTTAATTTTGGCCTTTTCTCCTATTAGCTTTGTGACTTTAGACAAATAATTTCCTTGAGTTCAATAGCTTTATATATGAAATGATATAATAATACCATGTATACCACAAGTTTATTGTGATAGCTAAGAAATATCATACATGCAAAGAACTTACCAAATTATAGTTTTTCAATGTAGGCTGGTTTCCTTAAATTTGTTTAACACACAGGCCTATATGTATCACTGAGAGTTTCATAGTCAAACCAATGAACTTTTTTTTTCTCGGTAGCATTTTTGTTTGTTTCCAAAAGTCACTTTAAGATCTATTTACAGGCTTAAATACCTGATGCGTTCTTGCCATTCAGAATCTCTGTCTCTCTGTCTCTCTCTCTCTGTCTCTCTCTCTCTCTCTCTCTATCTCTCTTTCTCTCTCTCTCTCTCATCCGGTTCTCACTCTGTTGCCCAGGTTTAAGTGCAGTGGCACAATCACAGTCATGGCTTACCACAGCCTCCACCTCCTTGGCTCAAGTGATCCTCCTCAGCCTCCCAAGTACCTGGGATTACAGGTGCATGCCACCATACCCAGCTTGTGTGTTTGTTTGTGTGTGTGTGTGTATGTGTTTTTCAGGTTGGTCTAGAACTTTTTGACTCAAGTCATCCTCCCACCTCAGCATCTCAAAGTTCTGGGATTACCGGTATGAGTCACTGCACTCAGCCAGAATCTTTTTATTGTTATTTAGTACACTATTTGTCAGTGAGTGATCTTATGACCCAACAGTAGGCATTGTCACAATTTACATTTGTAAGCACATTTTATGGTATTCACATTGGAGATTGTACTAAACTACTCGAACATAATATAGCAAGCAAAGTATAATCAACAAGGTAAATTTTTAGATAATATGGATTAAGATGCTATTTCTACTCCTCATGAGTTAGTTTCAGAAGTCACAGCAAATCGAACATTCTAAATCTCTTGATCATATTTGGAAGTCATTACATTGTCGCCTGTGGTGAGTGCATCCTCTTAAGCAACCTAAAGTCATTCACTATTGACGACAATGGAAAAATAAGACTCTGTCAGCCTTTGGATCTTGCTGCAGGCAGATGTAGCACAGATTTCATTGGATCCTGAAAAAGAGGTCAAGGTTTCCTAAGTTCAGGTGACCATACATTTACAGACTGCACTGTACAGTAGAGTGACCATCTCAGCCACTGTATTTGGTGGGGATTATTGTGTGGCACACTCAGGGAAGGAAAATTTCTGGTGTCCTGGGACTGGGGCCAGGGTGATTAGGTATAAACGCCATTAAGGAAGCTATAGCAGGTTAGTTGTTGGTTAGTGTAAGGTATTGGGTTAGGGGTGTAGAAGATAATACACAAGGCAAGCTCAAGGAGGAGAAAAAAACAGCAGGTTAACCAGAATAAAAGACATAAATAGAAAGTAAAATAAGACAGTGATTCTAGGGTATAATTCATAGTACGGGAATTCCATAGCTAAAAATGATGATTCAATAAGTTGCTATAACAGGTCCATGACGGTATAAATGGTGAGTGGTGGGTATCTTTTTTAAATGATAGGTGAATCTACTCAGATCAGCATGGGAGAGATAAAAACACTTTTATTCAGATAAAAACACTTAGTGAGAACTAAGTGTTTTTATCTGAATAATTGTGTAAAGTAATAAACTTTATTTGCTAGGATGAACAAAGAAGTAACTGCTGTGCATCAACACCTAGATTTTTATGTCAAATTCCTTTGAACCTCTTGCAGAAAGAAAAAAAAATTCAAACTTTGTATAGAATCTTAAAAGACCCCAAATTGCCAATACAATATTGAAAAAAAGAATGAGGTTGAAGACCCCACATTTCCTGATTTGAAAACATATTACAAAGCTATAGTAATCAAACCAGTGTTACACTGGCATAAAGGCAGACTAATAAATCAGAATAGAGATCCCCAAAATAAATCCTCCTGTATATGGTCAAATAATGTTTTACTAGAATGCTAAGACCATACAATAGGGGAAAAGTAGTCATTTCCCCCCATGTTAATAGCTTCTTTTTTTTTAAACGTTTTATTTTAGAGATGTGGGGTACAATTCAGGATTAGGCATACAAGAGGACATCGTGCAGGTATAGTTTGGGCCTCTCTTTGGTCCTCACTTTGCGTGGTTTGAGATCAGGTACCCTTATTGATGTTGTGTCCCCCGCACCACACCCAGCCTGGCAGTATCCTGCTACTGCCAATTCTTTTCTTATAGTATTATGGTAAATGTTCAGGGTCCGCTTATGAGTGAGAACATGTGGTACTCTGTTCTTTGTTTCTGTGATAGATCACTGAGTATTATAGACTCTAAATCCATCCAAGTTGCTGCAAAGTCCATGTTTGTCCTCCTTTATGGTTGTGTAATATTCCATCATGTATATGTACCAATTTTTAAAAATCCAGTCCAGTTCTGATGGGCAGCATGGTATGGTTGGTTCCATGTTTTTGCTATTGTGAACAATGCAAAGCAGTCATGTCATTTTGAAAAGTAGTGCTAGGTAAGCTGTATAGCCACATGCAGAAAATGAAGATGTACTCTCACTTTACACCTTATACAAAATTATCTCAAAATGGATTAAAGAACTTAATGCAAGACTTAAAACTATGACACTTTTAAAATAAAGCATAGTAAAAAAACTTTATGATATTGGATTTGACAATAATAATTTTTTAATATCACACGAGAAGCACAGGCAATAAAAGCAAAAATACATTAATGGAACAAACATTAAACTTAAAAATGTATCTACATTAGAGGAAACGATCAGAGAAAGAAAGGCAATCTACAGGGTGAGAAAAAATTTCAAGTCATTCATCTGACAAGGGGTTAATATATAAAAAAATAAAGAACTCCTGCAACCCAATAACAAAAGTAACCTGATTAAAAAATAGGCAAAGGACCTAAAGTCATTTTGCCAAAAAAGATATAGAAGTAGCCATCAAGCATATACATGGATGCTCAAAATCACTAAGCATTTCAGAAATGCAATTCTAAATGAGGTATCACGGCATGCCCATTAGGACGACCACTATAAAACAAGCAAATATAAACAGAAAATATTGAGTTAATGAGAATGTGGGGAAATTGAAACTCCTATGCCTTGCTGGTCAAAATGTAAAATAATGCAGCCACTATGAAAGACACTGTGCAGATTCCTCAAAAAGCTAAAAATAGAGTCATTATATCATCCAGCAATTTCACTTCTGGATATATATCCAAAAGAATTGAAGGAAGGATCCTGAAGAGATATTTGTGCACCCATGTTCATTGTAACTTATTCAAAATAACTAAGAAGTAGAAGCAACCCAAAAATCCATTGACAAATAAATGGATAGATAAAATATTGTATATACATACAATGTGAAATTATTTCATCCTTAAAGTCTTTAAAGAGAAGAAAATCCTGTCACATGATAAAACATGGATGTACTTTGAGGACATCATGCTGAGTGGAATAAATTAGTCACAGAAAGACAAATACTGTATGATTCTACTCATATAAGATATTTAGATTAGTCAAAATTATGGAGACAGAAAGCAGAATGGTGATTTTCAGGGCTAAGGTGAAGGGGGAATAAAAAATTGTCCTTTTAAAATAGATGTTTTTTGCTAGTAAAAACGTTCTAGAGATCAGTTGTACAATAAAAAGAATATAGTTAACACTACTGAACATTATACTTAAAATGGTTAAGAGGGTAAAACTTATATGTTTTATATTACAATTAATTTTTTAAAAAGCATAAAACCTCAAAAATTTTTTTTGAGCATTTGTGGCTAAAGTTGTGTCCACCAAAAATAAACCAATTATTTTAAGATCTTAAAAAATAGGCCTTGCATATATGACATCTGTGCATCCGGTGGCTTAAAACTTGCCAAAAGTCACACAACCTGTTTGCTGTGAGTTGGAAGCCAGATCTCCTCACTTTTAATCTAAAGGGGATTCCTCTGGAGTTTTCTCTCTATCACCTTTCCCTCTGCTAGCTTGGCATTTGATACATAGGGACTACTGCAGTAAAAATTCTAGAAGAAATGAATACTTCCCAAATTGCCTAATTATTTTCCTTCCTTCTTAGTTGAAGGAAAAAATAAACATTTTCCTCAGTTTTCTAGATGTGTACAAAAACAAGTAATTCTGTATTTAAATAATTTGACTCCTGCTTAGTAAAATGTATGTAACATAACAATGTTAAAATATTTCAAGCCGGGATAGGTGGCTCAGCGTGTAATCCCGCGCCTTTGGGAGGCTGAGGTGAGTGGATTGCCTGAGCCCGCGGGTTCGAGACCTGCCTGGGCAGGCGAGACCTCATCTCTACAATAAAATCAAAAAATTAGCCGGGTGTGGTAGCGCGCGCCTGTAATTCCGGCTACTCGGAAGGCTGAGGCGGAAGGATCACTGGATCCCAGCAGGTCGAGGCTGCGGTGGCCGGGAGCGGCCACTGCACTCCAGTAGGCGACAGAGTGAGACTCCAACTCAAATAATAATAATAATAATAATAATAATAATTCAAACTACAAAACAATTCTAGAAAGTGATTTGAAAATAACTAAAATGGTGTATTGCCATTGAATGCCTTCATTTGAGATCCCTCTATTGAGTATCAACTTTTGAACATGTAAAACTTCCCTTTGTGGTATATCTTGCCCCCAAATACATATTTGCTGCTGATTTATAAATAGATTCAAAGAGATATTTTGGAATCTTTGGCTTCTTGCAAAGTATTTGCAAAATTTATTATGTTGTATATTTTTTTCAGCCACCAGGTGGCATGTGCTTTGCTGCTAAAGCACACCATGAAACTATATAATAAGGATGTATCCTAAAGAGATGAATTATATCTAATTTTACATATCTAACAAAAGACAATGATAGTGGATTTTGTCAAGAATTCAGTCAATAAAAAGCCACGTGATAATAAATTTAATAGCTATAAGCCGGGCTCGGTGGCTCAGCCTGTAATCCTGTGCCTTTGGGAGGCTGAGGTGAGTGGATTGCCTGAGCCCGCGGGTTCGAGACCCGCCTGGGCAGCGAGACCTCATCTCTACAATAAATAAAAAAATCAGCCGGGCGTGGTAGCGCGTGTCTGTAATTCCGGCTACTCGGAAGGCTGAGGCGGAAGGATCGGTGGAGCACAGCAGGTCAAGGCTGGGTGGAGCGGCCACTGCACTCCAGTCTGGGCCACAGAGTGAGACTCCAACTCAAAAAAAAAAAGATGTGGATGAAGCTTCCATGAACCAGCTGGAGCTGGAGTCTCGCCTGGAGGGGCTGACAGATGTGATCAACTTCCTCAGGCAGCAGTATGAGGAGGAGATCCATGAGCTGCAGTCCCAGATTTCTGACACTTCCGTGGTTCTGTCCATGGACCACAACCATTCCCTGGACATGGACGGCATCATTGCCGAGGTCCGCGCCCAGTACAAGGAGATCGTCAAGAGCATGTACCAGATCAAGTATGAGGAGCTGCAAATGCTGGCGGGGAAGCACGAGGATGACCTGTGCTGTAGCAAGACGGAGATCTCTGGGATGAACCGGAGCATCAGCCGGCTCCAGGGTGAGATCGAGGGTCTCAAAGGCCGGAGGGCATCCCTGGAGTACCCCATCACGGAGGCAGAACAGCGCGGGGAGATGGCCGTAAGGACGCCAACAACAAGCTGGTCGAGCTGAAGGCCGCCCTGCAGTGGGCTAAGCAGGACATGGGGCGGCAGCTGCGCGAGTACAAGGAGCTCGTGGTGAAGCTGGCCCTGGGCATTGAGATATCCACTTACCGGAAGCTGCTGGAGGGCGAGGAAAGCCGGCTGGAGTCTGGCATGCAAAACTTGAGTGTCCATACCAAGACCACCAGTGGCTACTCCGGTGGCCTGAGCTTGACCTACGAATGCGGTCTCAGTTACGGCTTTGGCTTTGGCTCCAGCGTGGGCTCCAACTCCTTCAACCGTACCAGCTTCCCTAGGGTCGTGGTGGTGAATAAGATCTAGACCCGCGACTGGAAGCTGGTGTCTGAGTCCTCAGATGTCCTGCCCAAGTGAAAGGCCACCTCAGCTCCCCCGAGTCTGCCCCCTCCTGGGGCCACCCCAAAGTCTGTGGGGGAGGTGGCTTGCGGGGTGGGAGGGTTTAGGGCATGGGAGTCACTCCTGAGGCTTAGCCCTAGCCCTCAGCTCACTCCTGAGGGGAGTTTACTACCTGGGGTATCCCCCTCTTGCCTGTGCCCCCAACTAAAAACTAGTTCAATTTTTTTCCCCAAAATAAAACTTCAGCTAACTCTGCCAACCAAAAACAGAAAAGTGAAAAGATAGTATTTGCTATTTTTTTCCTTCTCGCAATAATTTACCTTTCTTTCTCTATGCAACCTCAAATCCAAGTAGTTAAGCCATTTTGTGTTTGCTGTACTAGACAGTCATGTCACAAAGCAGAAAACAGAGAATATGGAGTGTTCGTAGCTTGAGCTTTCAAAAATTACACTTTTGCAGAATGAATATGACTATTTTAAAAAATATTCTGTTAATTATCTTCAAACTATAAGTTTTAATTTGAATTTATTTTTAATTGACAATAGTTTTGTATATTTATAACATACAACGTGATATTTTGAAATATGTATACATTACGAAAAGGTTAAACAAGCTAATTAACATACACCTTACCTTATGTGTTTGTCACTTTTTTTGGTGAGAACATGTAAAACCTAATCTCTTGGCATTTTTTTGGTATATAGTTCATTGTTATTAACTGAAAATATGTTGTACAATAGACAATTTCATTTGGCTAACTGAGAATTAGTATCCTTTATCCAATGTGTTCCCTGTCCTCACCCTTAACCCCACTCTTTGGCAACCATCATTCTACTTTCTGCTTCTATAATTTCAATTTTTTAAAATTTTTCCTATGTGGGATCATGTGGTATTTGTCTTTCTGTGCCTGGTTTATTTCACTTGGTATATTATCGTCCAGGTTCATCCATGTTGTTGCAAATGACAAGATTTCCATCTTTTATAAAGTGGAATACTATTCCATTGTGTATCTATACCACAATTTCAATTTCTTAATCCATTTATCCTTTGATGGGCAGTTAAATTGATTCCATATCAAGACTAATGCAAATAATGCTGCAGTGAACATTGCAGTGTAGCTAGCTCTTCAACATAATGATTCCATTTTCGTTAAGTATATACCCAGAAGCAGGATTGCTGAATCATATGACAATACTATTTTTAATTTTTGAGGAATCTCCATACTATTTTCCATAATGGTTGTATTAAATTACATTTCCACCAAGAGTTTGTAAGGATTCTCTTTTCTCTACATTCTCTCCAACACTTAATTATATTTGATATTTTTGATAATAATCATTCTAATGTCAGTTGACATTTCAATGTGCTTTTAATTTTTATTTCCCTGATAACCGATGATGTTGAAAATTGTTAAATATACTTTTTGTCTATGTGCATGTCTTCTTTTGAGGAAATGTCTATTTCAATTATTTGCCCAATTTATAAATGTGGTTATTTGTTTTCTTGGTATTAAGTTGCTTCAGTTCGTTATGCATTTTGGATATTAACCCTTTATCAGCTGTCTGGTTTGCAAATGTATTATCTCACTCTATGTATCGTCTCTTCATGCTGTCAATTGTTTATTTTTCTGTGCAAAAGGTTTTTAGTTTGATGTAAGCTGATTTATCTATTTTTAGTTTTGTTTTCTCTGCCTTTATGTTTATATACAAAACATCATTGCCCAGGCCACTGTCATGGAGTTTTTATCCAATGTTTTCTTATAATGGTTTGACAGTATAAGATTTTATGTTTAAGATTTTTTTTTTTAATTTTAAAGATCTGGTGTACAATTCAGGGCTGGGTATACAGATGTTCGTTATGCAGGTATCCTTGTTGATGAGGTATGTCCTTCCCTCCCCTGGCTGTTTCCCTCAACTGCTAATCCCCTCCTCCATGTTTAAGACTTTAATCCATTTTAGTTGATATTGGTATATAATGTGAGATTGGATCTAACTTCAAACTTCTGTATGTGAATATCTAGTTTTCTCAACACCATTTAGTAAAGAAACAGCCCATTCCCCATTGTCTGTTCTTGGCATCTTTGTGGAAAATCAATGAACTGTAGATGCTTAAACTTATTTTGGGGCCCTCTATTTTGTTTCATTGATCTGTGTTCTGGTTTTATTTCAGTACGATGATGTTTTCATTGTTATAGTTTTGTAGTTTATTCTGAAGTCAAATAGTGTGAGGCTTCCAGCTTTGTTCCTTTTACTCAAGATTGTTTTGGCTATTTGAGGGGTGTGTGTGTGTGTGTGTGTGTGTGTGTTAAGGACTTTAAGGGTAACTTTCTCTATTTCTGTAAAAAGTGATATTGGAATTTTGATAGGGATTATATTGAATTTGTAGATCACTTTGGGTACTATGGCCATTTTAACAATATTACTTTTTTCCCAATTCTTTAGCATGGAATATTTTTTAATTTATCTGTGTCTTTTCCACTTTTTTTCATCAAGGCTTTATTGTTTTCAGTGTGCAGATCTTTCACCTTCTTGGTTAAGTTTATTCCTAAGCGGTTTTTTTAGGTGTTGTAAATGGGATTGTTTTTCAGATAGTTCATTGCTAATATATAAAAATACTATTGATTTTTAGGATGATTTTATATCCTGCAATTCTATTGAATTTATGTATTAGTTCTTACAGATTTTGGTGGAGTTTTTAGGGTTTTCTGTATATAAAATTATGTCATCTGTAAACAGGGACAAGTTACCTTCTTCCTTTCTGAACCAGATGCATTTTATTTCTTTCTCTTGCCTAATTGCTCTGACTAGGACATTCAGTACTATGTTAAAGAAAAGCAGCAAGAGTGGGTGCTTTTGTCCTGTCCCTGATCTTAGAGGAAAATCTTTCAAATTTTTACCATAAAGTATGATATTAGTCATGGTCTTATCAGATATGGTCTTAATTGTGCCGTTGTACATTTTTTTTTTCTGTACAAACTTTGCTGAGAGTTTTTAGAATAAGAGCGTGTAGAATTTTGTCAAATGATTGTTCTGCATCTATTGAGATGATCATATTGATTTTGTTCTTCATTCTGTTAATGTGGTACATAACATTTATCAGTTTGTTTATGTTGAGTCTTTCTTGAATCCCAGGGATAAATCCCACTTGATTATATTGGAAGATCCTTTTAATATGCTTTTGAATTCACTGTGCTAGTATTTTGTTGGGGATTTTTGCATATAAGAGGAATTATTTTTTTTGGTTTTGTTTCTGCTTTTTTTGTTTTTTGTTTTTTTTTTTTTTTTGAAGGACGAGCCCCTTGTAGTACACTCAGAATTTGTTTCTCCAGATAAAAAGGTCAACCAAAATTTTTATCTGGAAGTTCTGAGAAGGTTGCATCACAGCTTGAGCAAGAAGTGTCCCAAGTTGTGGCAAACAGGTGACTGGTTCTTCCACCATGACAATACACCTGCCCACATCGTGCTGAGTAATCAGCAGTTTTTGCCCCAAAATGGCATGACCCCTGAGCCCCACCCTTTCTATTCACCTGTTCTTGCCTCGAACCACTTCTTTTGTTTCCTAAGATTAAAAAAAAGTCCTCAAAGGAAAACATTTTGCTGCTGTCTGAAGAGGTGAAACAGAAAACTGCAGAAGCAATAAAAGGCATCAAAATTGACAACTTCAAAAATCATTTTGAGCAGTGGAAAAGCGTCTCAATAGATATAGTGCATCAAACGGAGAGTATTTTGAAGATGACTGAAGTTTAAACATGCAAGAGTAAATGCACCATTTTTTAATAAATAAATTCTGCTTTGGGGGATCCCCTTATACGTTCATCCAGCATTTGGACCTGTATTTTTCTTTTCTTGTAATAGCCTTTTCTGGCTTTGGTAGATATGATTATTGACATAGCAGAAAAGTATGAAAGAAAAATATTGTATAAGAAGGGCTATTGGAAAAACAGTTTATTCTCAGGGAGCTGGAATAGATCTTCCTGTGTAAAGAGGAAGGACATATCTTCAGATCCCAGAGCAAGAATGTCAGTACTCTGCTTCTTATGTCAAGCCCTGAGGTAGCACCAAACTTAGGAGAATGAGAGTGACTGTGCATCCAGGGCAGACAAACCTCAAAGAAAAGCCTCATAGAGATGTATTCACCTCAAAGTTGTAGAAAAACAATGGAGAAAATTCTGTGTACCAAAGCTGGGCCTAAGGGACTACATGAGTGGAACAAAGATCATCTCATGGGCACTTTACCTGTATTTATGAAGTCACAAATGTCTCAAGGAGTGTCTGCATAGACAAATGCCTTAAAAATGACCTGTATTTTCGAACTCATAATGTCTTGATTAGATTTCATTTCTTCAGAACTTAGAGGCAGCTCCATCGCAGGAAGGAACCTCAACTTTTTCAAGATGATTTGCTTAAGGCAAAAGAACTAAAAGTTGAAAATTGAAACTGTATTGAATCACAGAAAAAAATAAGTAAAGTTGTGTATTTGTTTTTGTACAACTGAGCATGTGGAATGAGATTGTACTAGCTTTCAGAAATATGATGCTGTTAGTATTTTTTGAGCTTATTGCAGTGAGCTTACTTCTCTTTTGCTCTTCTGTAGTATTTGGCAAAGTTATTTTTGGAATATTGGCCTTCGTTAGCCCTACAGTCGAGCATTGAAAAAAAAAGTTTTGTTTCCACAGGTGTACATGAAAGGTAGAACACAGTGTTTATGGGGCCAACTTTGTCATTAATGAGATCCCTAAGAAAACTCCCAGAGAAGATGAATCTCAAGGTAAATGTCTTCTCACCTGCTGATTTTCTTTCTTTCATTTCATTCGAATTTTGTAAATGCCGATAGCAATAGACTGTATTTTATAAAGTATGTGGCACAAACAATAATGTTCACTAACATAAAATACTCACATTCTTAACTTGAATCTTCATAATAATGACAAGACGGTTTGTTGAGAATGAATGCCAACATTCTAGAATGAGAATCTCATGTACCTTAGTCTACATAATCATCTATAATCAACTCTGCAAGGGCTGCAGAGGGCTCTGATTTCAGTTTCTAGTGTGGTGAGAATAGTTCTCAATATTTCTGAATTGATTCTTCTGTCCCATGAGGCGTAGTTTGCAATGAAATATTCGTGTCTTATTTTAGCTGCATGAACTACTGGTCTTGGAGAGTTCTTAACCTTTGCTTACCAACCTTGGGGATGACAACATAATGCCATGGCTCTCCACATCTCTAACCTGAGTATCACAGGGTTGATGCCCATCTTATCTGAAAGTTATAATAATATAAAGAGTTGTCCCATATTTGTTGAACACTTATTATGTGTGAGAATCTATTCTGGGCATATACATGCCTCATTACATACTATGTGTGGTTCTTTTACATGAAGAGTATACTTTAACTGAAACTGAAACTAGATCCTTGGTTTTTTTCTGTTATGACATTTTATTGTTAACATCATTAGACACTCCCACAAGCAACCATAGTTCAGGACTTGCTTATGCATTCAATTCATGCCCAATATCATGCAGATGAAACCGAGATTAACCATTCCTGAAGGTGTCAGATAATGTTTCACAAAGAAAGTCTTGCTTGAACTTTGACTTAAATGGTGACTAGCAATTTAATGTGAAAGGTGTGAATGAGAATAGCCCAGCAGAGGGAGCAGTATGTTTAAAGAAAGTTTTCTGGATCAGGAGTGCTTGGCACATTTTAGGAATGGCAAACAGTTGGATGATCTCATAAAATAAAGGGGATTTTGTTGCAGAGGAATGCTTTTGAAATATGCACACTCTGAGGCTGATGAACCAAAGCAAGCCTCAGAGCCAATGAATGAGCTTAGGTTCCTGTTTAGTCTCTCCATTTCTACCTCAAAAGGTGATGAAATAAAGTATCTCTATGAACAAAAAGGCTCTAAAACAAAGTCAAATGCTGGAGCTGATGATGAAAATAAGGAGTATAATAAAGTCATATTTCTTAGTCCCAAAATAGAATTTGTAACCAAATAATGGTATGTGGAATCTAACGGCATTTTGACCTAATGCCATGAACACCTTTACTAAATGTTCAATATGGGAACAGGGAAAAGCAATTCTTAAAACTGCTAATCAAACACCCCAATAACAATCTAGAGAAATTGAAAAAAATGATATTTAATTCTTGATTATATGCTTTAGTTATTTTTATCCCACTTTAACTGGAAAATTGTTTGCTATAAAGGTGAAATATTTTAAGTCTTAGAACTGATTTCTCAGAAGTGTAAAGGGTCTACTTCAGTTCAATTGTGTGTCCTATTATGTCTTATAAAATATTAACTCTAATTTATTTTCTAAGATTTTGCATCATACTCAGATGTATTATTTATGATAGATGCTTAATATTATGTTGTATCAATATAATTCTTACAATATACTAAATAAGTCTTTAGCTAAGTTTTTAATTTTATACTTTTTGGTGGATTATTTATTGATACAAAATATTTTACATATATGTAGGGCACATGTGAGCATTTATTATATGAATGGAATGTAAAATAATCAAGTCAGGATATTTGCAGTATTCATTATTTTGAGTGTTTATTAAATTTATGTGCTTGCAATATTTCAAATCTTCTCTTCTAGCTGCTTTGAAATGTACACCGTATTGTCGCTAGAAGTAGTCTTTCTACTTAGTTATCAAATACTGTGGCTTATTTCTTTCATGGAACTATTTGTTTGCTGCCACTTCTTCTATATAACTGTATGTTTGTTCCCATTAACTTTCCTCTCTTTATTCCCCTCCCATACACACACACACATTTCCATCCTCTGGTGTCTAAAATTCTATTCTCTTTCTCATGAGATCAACTTTTTTTTTAACTCCTACATATGAACGGGAACACGTGGTATGTGTCTTTCTGTGCCTGACTGATTTCACGTAACATAATGACCTACAGTTTTAAACATGGTGCTGCAAATGACATGATTTTATTCTTTTTTGTGGATGAATTATATTCCATTGTACATATATACCACATTTTCTTTATTCACTCATATGCCAGTGTACACCTTGGTTGGTTTTGTATCTTTGTTATTGTGAACAGAGCTGTGATAAACATAAGCATGCAAGTAGTCTTTTGATATACCGATTCCTTTTCCTTTGGATAATTATCCAGTAGTGGGACTGTTGAGTCGTATGGTCATTCTATGTTTCTTTGTTGATTGTTTCTTTTGATGTACAGAAGCTTCTTGGTTTATTATAATCCCATTTGTTTTTGATATAGTTGTCTGTACTTTTATAGTCATATATGTAAAATCTTAGCCTAAATCAATGTCTTGCATTGTTTCCCCTATTTTTTTCTAAGAGTTCCATAGTTTGAGGTTGCATGCGTAAGCCTTTACTCCATCTTGAGTTTATTTTGCATATGGGGAGAGAGAGTTCCAGTTTTATTATTCTACAAATGGATATCCAATTGTCCCAGCATCATTTATTGAAGAGTGTGTCCTTTCCTCACTAGACAGCCTTGGTTCCTTTATAAAAAATCAGTTAGCTGTAAATTCTCAAATTCATTTCTGAACTCTCTATTCAGTTTAATTAGTCTATGTGTCTGTTTTCACGAGGAGGAACACACACACACACACAAAAAACCCGAAATTATCTTTATTTGGAGGGCAGGCTCCTTGTAGTACACTTGGATTTTGTCCCTCCATAAAAAACAGTCAACAAAAGTTTTTATCTGGAAGTTCTGAGAAGTGTGCATCATGACTTGCAGAAGAAATGTCCTAAGTTGTGGCAAACAGGGGACTGGTTCTTCCACCATGACAATGCACCAGACCACACTGCATTAAATATTCAGTACTTTTTGACCAAAAATGGCAAGGCCTTCATGCTCCACCCGATCTTGCCCCAAGTGACCTTTTTCTTAACCCGATCTTGCCCCAAGTGACCTTTTTCTGTTTCCCCAGAAGAAAAAAATCTTCAAAGGGAAATGTTTTGCTGATGTGGAAGAGGTGAAAGATAAAATGGCAGAAGCACTAAAAGACATCAAAATTGATATGTTCAAAACTGTTTTGAGCAGTGGAAAAAGCTTCTCAACAGGTAGAGGACACTTGGAAAGTGATTGAAGTTTAAACATTTAAGAATAAATACACGATTTTTAAATAAATAAATTCAATTTGGGGGGGCTCACCTTCATATCCCAATACCACACTGTTTTGATGCCTATAGCTTCATGGTGTATTTTGGAATCATGTAGTGTGATACATCTAGCTTTGTTCACTTTGCTCAGTTTTGCTTTGGCAATTCAGACTCTTTTTGGTTCCATCCAAATTTTAGATTGATTTTATCTAAATCTGTGAAAAATGATGGGGTATTTGGATAGTAGTGGCATTGAATCTTTAGATTCCTTTCAAAATTATGGTGATTTTTAACAGTATTAGTACTTCTGATTCATGGACATGAAGTGTCTTTTCAGTTGTTTGTGTCCTCTTTAATGTCTTTCATCAGTGTTTGGTAGTTTTCCTGGTAGGATTTTTCACCTCATTGGTTAAATTTATTTCTAGGTATTTTATTTTTTGTAGGTATTGTAAATCAATTGCCTTCTTGTTGTATATCTCATCATATACAAAAAAATAACTTAAAATAAATTAAATACTTTAATGTAAGAACTTAAACTTTAAACAAATTCTAGAAAAAAATCCTAGAGGCTGAATGTGGTGGTTCACACCTATTATCCCAGAACTTTGGGAGGTTGAGGCACAAAGATTTCTTGGGCCCAGGAGTTTGAGACCAGCCTGGGCAACATAGAAAGATGTTGTCTCTCTAAAGAAAAGTAAATAAATAAAATAAAATGATAAAAAATTAGCCAAGTCTGGTGGTGTGTACTTGTAGTCCCAGCTCCTTAGGAGGCTGAAGCTGGAGGATCACTTGAGCCCAAGAGTTTGAGGCTGCAGTGAGCCATGATCATGCCATTGCACTCCAGCCTGAGTGACAGAGTGATCCTGATTCAAAAACAAAATTAAAAAAAAAAAACACCTAGAAAAAACTCTTTTGGACGTTGACTTAGGAAAAAAAATATTGGCTAAGAGCCCCCAAACTAAACTAAAAAGCTTCTACACAGCAAAAGAAATAAACAACAGAATAAATTGACAACCTGCAGAATGAGAGAAATATTCAAAAAGCATATATCCAACAAAGAACTAATATCCAGAATCTACAAAGAACTTAAATCTGTAAGAAAGAAAAATCTTATTTAAAAGTAGGCAAACCACATAAACAAACTTTTTTTTCAAAAAAGATATGTAAGTGGTCAAGAAACATATGAAAAAAAATGTTCAACATCATGGATCGTCAGGGAAATGCAAATTAAAACCACCATAAGTTACTACCTTACTTCAGTCAAAATGACCATTATCAAAAAGTAAAGAAAAAAAAATAGATGTTTGCCCAGATTCAATAAAAAGGGAATACTTATATACTTCTGGTGAGAGTGTAAATAAGTTCAGTCCCTATGGAAAACAATACAGAGATTTCTCAAAGAACTGAAAGTAGATCTACCATTCGATCCAGCAATCCTACTACTGGGTATATACCCAAAGAAAAATAAGTCATTATATAAAGAAGACAACTGCACTCTTATGTTTATTATAGTGCAATTCATATTTGCAAACATATGGAATCCACCTAAATGCCCATCAGCGAAGGACTGAATAAAGAAAATATGTATGTTGTGTATCTCACACAAACCATGGAATATTACTCATCCATAAACAAATCAAAATTATGTTTTTTTGCAGCAACTTAAATGGACCTGGAGGCCATTATTTTTTTTTTTTTTTAATGTTTTTTTTTTTGAGTTGGAGTCTCACTCTGTCGCCCAGACTGGAGTGCAGTGGTCGCTTCCGGCCACCGCAGCCTCGACCTGCTGGGCTCCGGCGATCCTTCCGCCTCAGCCTTCCAAGTAGCCAGAATTACAGGCATGCGCTACCATGCCCGGCTGATTTTTTTTTTTTATTTATTGTAGAGATGAGGTCTCGCTGCCCAGGCGGGTCTCGAACCCGCGGGTTCAGGCAATCCACTCACCTCAGCCTCCCAAAGGCGCGGGATTACAGGCTGAGCCACCGAGCCCGGCTGAGGCCATTATTTTAAGTGAAATAATTCAGGAACAGAAAACCAAACGTTACATGTTTTCCCTGATAAGTGGGAACTATGCTATGGATCCACAAAGGCATACAGTATAGTATAATGAACACTGAAGATTCAGTATTGGGGAGGGCTGGAGTTGGTGAGGGATGAAAAACTACCTATCAAGTGCAATAGACAATATTTGGGTGACATGTCACTAAAAGCCCAGACTTTATCATTATATAATTGATTCAGGTAACCAAAAAACACTTGCATCCTTGTAATTATTGAAATAAAAGATATACTATTATTGATTCCACTTTATAGATGAAGGAACTGAAGCATATAAAGCTTCAACTTGAGTGTATAGGCCACAATAGATATATTTAGATGGTGATTATACACATAATCTATATATTCTATTTTTCATTTTTCTACTATTTTCAATTTTTCTATAATGAACATGTATTCCTTATATACTGGTAAAATAGAGTATGTTTTTATAGTGTCTGGTTTTGATGGGCAGCACGATTGAGTCCATGTTTTTGCTGTTGTGAATAGTGCTGCAATAAACAAGTGTGTGCAGGTATCTTTATTGTAGAATGATTTGAGTTCCTCTGGATATATACCCAGTAGTGGATTGCTGGGTCATATGAAAGGTCAATTTCTAGTTCTTTTAGAATTTGCCACACTGTTTTCCAAAGAGGTTGCACCAGTCTGAATTTCCAGCAGCAGTGTAGAAGCGTTCCTTTTTCTCTGTATCCTCGCCAGCATCTGTTATTGTTTGTTTTATTAATGATGGTCATTCTTACTGGGGTTAGGTGGTATATCAACGTGGTTTTCATTTGCATTTCTCTAATGATTAGTGAGGCTGAGCACTTTTTCATGTGTCTGTTGGCTGCCCATATATCTTCTTTTGAGAAGTATCTATTCATGTCTTTTGCCCACTTTTTAACAGGACAGTTTGTTTTTTTTTTCTTTCAGTGTGTTTGAGTTCCTTAAAAAAATAGTGTTTGCATCATTCATGATGACAGGAGCACAAGTTTAGCTTCACACCTGCTCAAATAGAAGACAAGTGTCAGTTTTAGCCATCCAGATGGGCTTTTGAGTAGTCACTATCTGTGTATACAGTTTTACCCACAGGACACAAAGACAGAATAGTCAACATGAGAAAAACTGTCTCTTTATTTTATGAAATAATACAGAAAAAATGTAATACATGATAGATCTCACAAGAGGAATGTGCAAACAAACAGCCTCCTGGTGAAACTAACAAGAAAATTGTGGTTAGGCAGAGTTTTTCTGGAGAAAAGGAAAACAATAGTTTGCTACAAATCCCAGCTGAAAATACAGGATGCCACAAAGATTTTTTTTAGACCTTATAATGGTGTCAACTGCAGTGAAAATACACCCCTTTCCATTCTCAAAAAGGGAAGGCTTTGAATTCAGTCTTTCTTACAGCACAGTTAAATCTAGCGAAGGGACAAGTGGCCACCTAAAAAGATACCCAAATAATTTGATAAACACAGTTCAGTTACATTCACCCGACAAACAATTATTGTGTGCATAACATGTGCAAGGGCAGAGAGGGCTAGGCGCTAAGAATACAAACATAAATAAATCGTGTTATTTGGCTCATCGGAGGTTTTAACCTAGTGGGAATACAAGCACGAAAGTATAAGAGGATTTCAAAGAACAGCTGTTTTTGTGACATGTAAGAGAAATGGATAAATATATTTTCTCAAGGGTCTAGAGTTGCTAGTAGATACAAGGACCACCTTTATGTGCTAGGTGTGTGCTTAGTGTGTTAACTCTGTGAAGCAAGGGCCATATTTATTTTGCTCTCTATTGTGTCTGGCATTAAATGAAACAAAGAACAACTTTGCTCTTCCTTTCCTCCATCCTCAGATGTTTCTGCTATAACAGGGGTTGGCAAATTATGGTCAAATCTGGCTCTGTTTTCATATGTCTTACAAGTTAAAAATGGTTTTCACATTTTAAATGGTTGTATGAATACCTTCATAATGCCCTAGTCTCTTAGCTCCAAAACCTAAAGTATTTACTGTCTGGCCCTTTACGCAAAAAGTTTGCCAACTCCTGTGGTGGAACTTAGAAAGTAGCGATGGTCAACGGGTGCTGGACAGGTTCACTTCACAAAGGCCAGTTCTTGCTACATAAAATGATTTGAAACTATAGTATGTTTAGGAAAAAATCTCTACCAACTCTCAGAGGAATTAAAACGGACAGTATTGTCTCAGGCAATCAATGAGACTGTTAAAGGGCTTTGACTTAACATAAGGACCATTGTTAGATTCTGTGCTTTGTAAATTTAAGAGAAGGCATGAAGTGTTTATCTTCTTTATTTTTCACACCCAACATAGGATCTCGCACATCGTAGGCACTTGGTAAGTCTTTGATGGATGAATACATTAATTAATGTATCAAAGAGGAGAAAATTACTTTTAATTTCAATTTAGTCTGCAGTGAAATTAACCATCCTGCCTTATTCATTTTTAAAGACTTATTCTAACCTTATAACACTAATTGTGGCAAATTGTAAGATCCCTGTTTTACCTCCTTTTTTTTTTTTAACCTCATGTTTGTATCTGTTGCTTCCATGGTCACTCAACTTTTATCTCCTGTCTCATGTGCCTTTAATAGAAATTGCTTTAGTCTGCTTTTAATTTTGATTCTCTCAGCTTATCTTTTAAAACTAGAATAACTATTTCAGAATCTATGATTTTTTTCATTATATATATTTACACACACACGAGTGTGTTTGTGTGTGTGTGTATAATTTAAGACAGATAATTTTAAAATTAATTGATTTTGAATATGTTACCTATATTTTTGGGTGCTGCCATGTCGTTATGTATCATAGAATCTGAATGACATTAGAATGGATATTTTATTGGTTTTAATTTAAATTGACCAAAGGAAATGTGCTTATTATTTTTAAAAAGTCAAACAATGCTCAAGTAAATATCACAAAGTGCTCTTTGACTGTCTTGGGTTCCAAGCCCCTAAACACTACTCTCCCACCTCATTTTTCCTCTCTTACGCACAGAAAAAACTTTTTTGCTAACCAGGCATACCTTGTCCATTTGTGTAGGTATTTGCACATATACATGTATACACAAATGGTATTTTATTTGGAGTAAATAACTTAAGAAGTCATAGTCTATATAGATTTTCAACCTACTTTTTTCCACAAACTATTTTCCTTATTAATACCTCATCCTATTGAACATTTCCATATAATTCAAGAGTATATGTGTGCCATAGCTAATTTTCTTATTGGTTTGATCTTTATGAATGAATATGCCATTTAGAGCCTTGTAGTCATTCATGTGGCTTTCTTCATTTTCCCTCATTAAGTAGTCATTTATTTTATAGTTTTTTTTCCCCATTTTTCTCTTTTATACTTTAAATCATGTAGGGACTTCAGGTAGGAGATTTCCTAACATAGCATCAATTTTCTTGAATTAGAATGCCTCATATATTCGTAAAATGAAGACTTACTATATCCCAAGAATATCTTTAAGATGTCTTAACTTTTCAGGTAACGTTTTGATTATTCCTTAAACCATTCTCTAGGCTGGCGCTACATTCTTTTCAATTGTCTGACAATACCTCTAATTTGTGACTGTTGGTCTATCTTTTTTGTGTTCTTGTATTAAGCAAACAGTAAATAGAAACAGCAGTAAATTTAAACACAAGACTACTTTTTGGCTGCCCACACAATATAAACAACAAGGTGGAAATGAAAATCTTTCAGTTTCCAACTGGGAATGGTGGCTCACACAGTGTTATATTAAATGCAGTAATTGAATGCACAACTAAGTGCTGTGAGTGTATAGAGGAAAAGATCTTAATCATGATTGGGGCACTCAGTAAAGGATTCAGAGAGGAGGTGACAATTTAGTTGAGCCTTTAAGAAAGACTTTTCCAAGGGAGTTAGAGGAAAGGGACATTCCATCAAAAAGAGAGCGTGTTGACAAAAGCACAGTGGAATGAAAGTTTATAGTATGCAGCACAAAAATAAAAGGAGTTCAGGCTACATAAACAGAGAGCATATGTGGGGGCCAAGTTGTTAAGGATCAAGTGATAGGTAGGGTTAGATGATGGAATGTATACTTTATGCCAAGGAGTGCAGACTTTATCCTGAGTGTGAAGGGGAGTTTTGGAAGGATTTTAGGCAAAAGCTTGAAAAGATGAAATTTGTGTTTCAGAACAGCGGTCAGGACACTTTTTATGTAAAGGGCCAGATAATAAACATTCTAGGTTTTGCAGGTGACATATGGCCTCTATTACATATTCTTATTTTTCTTTTTTGCTTCTCTTTATTGTTCTACTCTTGATCCTTTTCCTCCTTTATTTCCTCCTCTTCTTCCTTTTTGTACAGCCCTTTAAATGGAGAAAAAAATCATTCTTATCTCAAGGGACATATATAAACGGGCAAAGAGCTGGATTTTGACCTTGGGTAGTAGTTTGGGGACCTCCATTTTAGAAGAAAGTTTGAAGTAATTGCAAACATTGTTCAATTTCTGTCTCCTGTACTATTGGAGATGGGAGTGGGGACCAGTGTGGTTTAAGCCTGCCTGGCAGTGCTCTTCCTGCATAAGCCTGGACAGAGTGCATGTCAAGGCACTGCATCCTTCTTTTGTGGCACGGGTTGCTGACATGATGCTTATAGCAAAGTCAGCATCACAAATATTTGAAGGCCAATTCCAGAGTCAATGATACTGAGTTAGACTGAGACTAAATAAAATGTTTCTTTTTTAAGGGTTTGTTTACTTTATTTTTGGTAGCATAACATTTTTTAAAAAATTTTATTTTAAAATTGTGGGGTACAATTCAGGGTTATGTATACAAATATTCACCATGCAGGTACCCTGTTGATGAGGTGTGCCCCCCACTTCCCCAGGCAGATTTCAAATACTGTCAATCCCACCTCCTGCCCCCCCCCACGGTTTCCTTCTACTGTCAATCCTTTTCTTATAGTATTATGATAGTTGTTCAAGGTCCACTTATGAGTGAGAACATGTGATAATCAGTTCTTTATTTCTGTGAAAAATCACTCAGTATTATAAACTCTAATTCCATCCAGGTTACTGCGAAGTTCATGATTTTGTTCTTCTTTATGGCTGTGTAATATTCCATTGGGTATATGTACCACATTTTTTTTATCCAGTCCTCTTTTGATAGGCAGCACCATTGGTTTCACTTTCTTGCTATTGTGAACAATGCTATGATAAACATACGTGTGCAGGTATCTTTTTTATAGAGTGATTTGCCTTCTTGTGGGTACATTCCCAGTAGGGGGATTGCAGGGTCATATGGAACGTCAATTTTTAGAACTTTTAAGAATTGCCATACCGATTTCAACAGAGACTGTACTAGTTTACACTCCCACCAACAGTGTAGAAGTATTCCCTTTTCGCCACATCGTCTGGTTTTAAGAAAGCAGAAGGAAAAAACAAAAACAAACAAACAAACAAAAAACAGGCTCCAAGCTTTCACGAACTCTATTACGTATTTGTGAAGCATTTTATATAAAACCTATGGCCTTGGTGTGGGTGAGCTGGAAGCATTTAAAAGGGCAGATACAAACAAATATAGAAATTATTACATGTTCAGTTACCTAGAATCAGACATGAAGCAATGATTACAATTTTTAAAACTCTGTCTTCCTATAAGTTAAAGATCATTTCAAGTTATATATCATATGTTCAAACACTAATGGTTATAATTTACATTGAATGAGAACTCACAATATGCCAGGCACTGTTGGAAGTGCACTACATGTTATCTTTTAGCCTCGTAATGAATCGATGAAGTAGGAATTATTATCTTCCCTATTTTACAGATGAAGACACCAAAGCTGAGGGGAAAGGGCTAATTTGTGCAAAGTGATACCCCCTGGGACTTGAATGGAGACACACTGCAGGACCTTTTCTCTTAACCACCATGCTAGATTGCTCATACAGCCAGCACTGAAGATTTGATGCTCCAGTTTCTATAATCTACCTTCTACAAACAAGCTCACCACTTGTTTGCATTGATGTCTTTTAAAGATACCTTTAGGTCCCATGTTTATCTTCACACTAATTTGCAAGTCGACTGAAATCTAAAACATATTTAGAATGTTCACAGACTTGACCCCCGAGAAACATATATATTTTTAAGTTCAGTTGCTAAATTAAACGTTTATCGTTTACCTTTCATACTCCCTCCTCTGAACTTAAATTTCCTACCAGTCTTCTACTCAAAATTTTGAGTTTATTTATACAATTGGTTGCATTATCACTTTCTGGGATTTTTTCAAAAGCTCAGAAACCATGACAAATTCTCTGAAGGGAAAAAATTCAAGTTTATAAACTTGTGGATTAAGTAATTTAGTCCCTATTATGACAAACAGACCTTCTGTTTTCATGCATGATGTGATAGAAAAAAGAAAACAGAAGAATATCATTCAATGTTAATCTTCACATTTCATTTTTAACCTAATTGTATGCAAATGAAAAGGGTCTCTGAACATTCCAAAGGGTTTTTCACTACTCGTTAACCACATATAAATGCATGGCCAGTGGTTTGCCCCAGAAAATTGCCTTGAAGGTGACTTGAATGTATAGCTTCTGATTAAAAGCAGACCTTTCCTCCTGGCCTCATCAATTCTTTGGCTTGCTATAGTTGGAATTGCTAATAATTGTGAAATTTATTACCAGTTCCGAATGGGGTTTAGGGCATAGTCTGTGTACCAGGGTCAAACTAAAAGAACACTGCCATGTGATTCAGTGTGTGCGACCTTAAACCATATTTAAATGGAACAGCTCTAACCCTTCAGAGAGCAGATTCTAGAGAGCTCAGATTATTTTCCACATATGTACCCTTTGCTTTAATTTTATGAAACTACTGAAGGCCCTCAAATGATTCTCCTTTTTGTTTGTTTTGCCTCTAGTTATTATATGTCTTCTCATTCTAAAATATCCTTTATCACCTAAAACTTATACAAATAATTTTGGAGTATTTTTATATTTTTAAAATCCATATTAATATTTACAGCTAAATTACATATGTGATACATAAAAAATGCCTATTCTTTCTGTAATACATTTTATTTATTTTTTTAACCGTATTTTTAATTTTAAAATTGTGGGGTAATGTTAAGGGTAATGTAATTCCCAGACAGATATTGACTACCATTAATCCCATCACCTTTGCCCTCCCTGTCCCCCCCCATAGATTCCCACCACTGTCGATCCTTTTCTTATAGTATGTAATACATTTTAAAAAGCAGAAATATACAAAACCAAAGGTAAAAATCCTCTTTATCACTGTTATTCTGTCTTATGCATAAATTGTTTTGTGAACTTATGTTCTTTTATTGTGGTATGTAGCACATTTTTTAAATTGCATAAATAAAGCTACACATGTACCTGTGATTTTTTTTGTTTTTCTTTATCATATAACCTTCTATGCTTGCACTTCCAAATATATAGTTTAGTTTTAACAGTTTTTGCACTTTATTTAAATGAAATAGCATGCAATGGGTCTTACAATTTTTACCCTCCATTTGGTTTGTGAAGTGATTCATTAACTTTGATGTATGGATGTAGTTTGTGTAGTGTTCTGCTATGTGCATATAAGAATAAAAAAGAAAGAGAAGGGAAGAACAGAGAAGAGAAGAGAAAAGGGGAGAAGAAGGAAAGGTTATAATTAATTTTTGAATATTGATTTTTTCCCACGACCTTGCAACACTGTCATAAATTTTAATAATTTATCTGTAGTTTCATTAGTATTCTCTAAACACAAAAATGTAACAATTTTTTTCCTGCACTCTTCAACCCCCATTTCCTTTTGATTGCTTTCTGCACTGGCTAGAACATTCAATACAATGTTGAATAATTTCAGGCATCTTTGTCTTAATCTCATCCTCAGAAGGGAATGAGTCCAACTTTTCACCAGTAAGTACATAATTACTTTAGCTGTTTTCACATCTCCTTGTCAGACTAAGGGAATTTATTTTTTATATTTCCAATTTGCTGAAATGTTTATTAATTTTTTTGAATCATGAATTTATGTTGAGTAGTATAAAATGCTGTCTAAAATATTGAAATGATCATGTCTGATTTTTATCTGTGATCTGTTGATATGTTAATTTGCAATATTTGAGTCTTTAATGATAGAATAACCTTGCATTGCTGTGATAATTGCAACTTTGTTGTGATGTGTAATTCTTTGTATACACTGCTTTATTCAATTTGCTAATATTTTGCTTATAATTTGTATACTGTGCTGAGTGAAACTGACATTTTTACCCATTCACTTCTTATTAGAATTGGCTGCCTACATTATACTAGCCACATAAAAGAAAGTTGGGATGTATTATTTTCATTATTTTTTCCATTATCTAGAAGAGTTTGTGGAAGATTGGAATTATTTTTCTTTATTATTTAGTACAATGCTGATTCAACATTTTTTATTATTTTAGGAATATTCAGGCTTCTATTTTTCTTAGCCCATATTATTTTTGTATTTTTCTAAGACTTTTCTTATTTGTCTACTTTTTAAAAAATGACATAAAATTTAACAAAAATATCTCCTTAGCTATAGAATTTGTCTCCTTCTCATTGCTGATAGTTGTTATAGTAACAACTATCCATCTCACCAGGGATTTGTCATTTTTATTGTTGATCCTTTACATAATAATTTTGTATTTACTTATTTCTGCTCTTAACTTTATCATTATATTTTTACATTTGCTATCTTTGAGTTTCTTTTGCTGTTCTTTTTTTATAGACTGTTTTCAAAGTAGTTGTAACCACTTTACATTTCCACTAGCAATGCACAAGTGTTATAGTTTCTTCACATCTTAACTACAGTTAAGTCTGTATTTTTTATTATAGCCATTCTAGTGGATATGAAGTTTGTGGTTTTGATTTACATTTTCTGGATGATGAGCATTTTAAAAGAATTGGGTTATTTATCTTCTTATTATTGAATTGAAAGATTTTTAAAAATATATTATTCTAGATACTAGCTCCTTATAGGTTACTTAATTAGCAATTTTTCTCCATTCTGTATATTGTATTTTTGATTTGTAATGGTGTCCATTAAAGCATAAACACTTTTAATTTTTGTGAAATTTCTAAATGTATTTGAGTATTTTAGTTGTCACGTCTAAGAAACCATTGCTTAATTTAATGTCATGCATATTTACACCTATAGTTTATTATAAACATTCTATAGTCTCAGCTATTGAATTTAGATCTCTTTGATCCATTTAATGTTAATTTCATATATCATGTGAAGTAAGGGTCCAAATTCATTCTTTCATTTGATTAAATTCATTACAATGTACTGTCTAGAATTAAAAAGTAGTGACAAAACTCCAACTTCTCAATTGCAAAGTGCCAACCTCACGTTAAAGAGAGGCAGGCAGGATTAGATTAATATCAGAGCTGCCATTTTTGTGATAAAAAATCTATCCTACCTGGGGGCATTGAATAGTCTGGGAGCTGATCCATGAATTGCAGTTGTAATCAAAAGTATATACATGTTTATTCTTTTGAGGAGAATGTGTATAATTTTAATCAGACCTACAATGGGATCCACTTGCCAAAGATGAATAAAAAACCTTAAAATTTAAAAGCTTTAAAATTTAAATTACTGATTATTTTATGCCAACCCTTTGAAGGTTGAGGATTGCATAATAAAATATATTCAAATATAAATTTGTAAGAATAAATGCCTTCAAGTGGATTTTCAGTCCTCAGCTATTTGGATAAAGATTGCTGGTAAAGCAGAGCAGGTGAGACCCATGTGCTCTCCTCTGAAATCAACACCAGGTAAATTATTAATAATAATAAATGGCAGTCACATTTCAATGCTTAGTTATTGCCTAATTAACACTTTAATGCATTTTACTCTGAAACCCCTAAACTGACTACCATCAATCAGATCGTGAGTTGATATAAAAAAATTCAATATTGCATTACATTCAATACTGCATTATACACACACACACACACACACACACACACACACATATATGGAGAGAGAGAAAGAGAGAGAGAGAAAGAGAGAGAGAGAACGCCCGCGTGCCGTAGAACATTATTGCTTCCAGTCAAACATCAATTCAACTTGAGCAGTGCTCCAATCTTAGTGAACATCAAAGTTTATTGTACAGTTATTTGAATACTTTACATTTAATTTATCAGTCCTTATTAGCTAATAACTTAAGTAGGAACTAGAAATAAAACATGTTAATACACAGGTCTCAGAAACTTAATTTATATATACCTCAGATATATTGTGGGTTCAGTTCCAGACTACCACAATAAGTTAAATGTCACAATAAAGTGACTTACACAAAGTTTTTCCCAGTGCACGTAAAGATGGTGTTTACAGTATACTATATAGTCTATTAAGTGTGAGATATCATTATGTCTAAAAAATGTACATATCTTGGTCAAAAGACATTTTATTGCTAAAAATGTCAATGATACTCTAAGCATTCACCTTATTCTAATATTTTTGCTAGTGGAAGGTCTTGTGTCAACGATGATGATGGCTGGCTGATCAGGGTAATTATTGCTGAAGATTCTTTCTTTCATTAAAGATTTCTCTGTAGCACACAATTCTGTTTGATGGCATTTTACTCACAGTAGAACCTCTTTTAAAATTGGAGTCAATCTTCTCCAAACCTCCTTTATCAACTAAGTTTATGTAATATTCTAAATCATTTGTTGTTTCAACAATCTTCACACCGTCTTCAACAGGATTAGATTTCATCTCAGGAAACCACTTTTGTTGCTCATCCATGAGAAGCAACTCCTCATCAATGAAATTTTAACATAATATTTCTGCAATTAAAATCACATGTTCAGGGTTCATATGAATTCTATTTCTCTTGTTATTTCCACCACATTTGCAGTTAGGGTCTTCCTCTGCTGAAGTATAAAACGCTCCAAAGTTATCCATGAGGATTGGAATCAAGTTATTTGAAACTAATGTAAATATTCATATTTTGACCTTCTATGAATCACAAATGCTTTAAATGGCATCTAAACTGATGAAGCCATTCCAGAGGTTTTCAATCTGCTTTGCCCAGATCCATCAAGGTAATCATTATTTATGGCAGATACAGACTTATAAAATGTATCTTTTAAAATAATAAGACTAAAAAGTCAAAATAATTTCTTGATCTATGGGCTGCAGAATGGCTATTGTGCTAGCAGGTAACATTAATCTTCTTGTGTATCATCATCACAGCTCCTGAATGACCAGGCACATTGTCAATGAGCAATGAAATTTTGAAAGAAACTTTTTTTTGAGCAGTAGGCCTCAAACTTGGACTTAAAATATTAATTGAACCATACTGCAAACATTTATGCTGTCATCCAACTTTGTTTTTCTATTTACAGAGCAAAAACAGAGTAGATTCAGCATAATTCCTAAGAAGCAAAGGATTTTGGGAATGGTAAATAAGCATTGGCTTCAACTTAAACTCACCAGGTGCATTAACTGCTCTCAAGAGATTTAGCCTGTCTTTTGAAGCTCTGAAGCCAGGCAATGACTTCTCCTTTCCAGCTTTTCCCCCTCAGCCTTCCAAGTAGCTGGAACTACAGGCGTGCACTACCACACCCGGCTAGTTTTTTTTTATTTATTGTAGAGATGAGGTCTCGCCAAGTTGTCCAGGCGAGTTGTCAGGCAGTTCACTCACCTCAGCCTCCCAAGGTTCGGAATTACAGGCTGAACCACCGAGCCCAGCTGACATCTTTCAATAGAAGGCTGTTTCATATGCATTTAAAATCTGTTACTTAGTGTAGACCTCATCAATTATCTTAACTAGATTTTCTGAATTGCTGGCTACCTCAGCACTTGCTGCTTTACTTTGTACTTTTGTGTTATAAAGAAAATCTCCTTAAACCTCATACTAACTTCCAACTTTTCTTCTGCAGCTTCTTCACCTCTCTCAGCCTTCTAGAAATGAAGAGAGTAAGAGCTTTGCTCTAGGTTAAGCTTTGCCTTAAGAGAATGCTGTGGCTGGTTTTTGATCTTTTATCCAGGGCACTAACATTTTTTTTTTCTATGTCAGAAAAAAGAATGTTTTGATTTTTTTAAATTCATGTGTTTCTTCACTGAAATAACACTTTCAAATTTCTTAAAAAAACTTTTTCTTTACATTTACAACTTGGTTAACTGTTATAAGAGGCCTATGTTTTGGCTTAACTAGGCTTTTAACATTCCTTCCTCACTAAAATTAATATTTTCTAGCTTTTGACTTAAATGAGAGACGTACAACTATTCATTTTATTTGAGCATTTAAAGACCAGTGTAGGGTTATTAATTAACCTACTTTCAATATTGTTGTGTCTTAGGGAGTAGGATGGGTCGATAAGAGGAAGAAAGAGGCCGAGATCGGTGGCTCAGCCTATAATCCCAGCACTTTGAGAGGCCAAGGTGAGTGGATTGACTGAGCCCACAGGTTCGAGACCTGCCTGGGCAACTTGGTGAGACCTCATCTCTACAATAAATCAAAAATTAGCCAGATGTGGTAGCATGCGCCTGTAGTTCCAGCTACTTGGAAGGCTGAGGCGAAAGGATCGCCCGAGCCCAGCAGATCGAGGCTGTGGTGGCCAGGAGTGGCCACTGCACTCCAGTCTAGGTGACAGAGTGAGACTCCAACTCAAAAAAAAAAAAAAAAAAAAAGAGGAAGAAAGATAGGGTAAAGCCAGGCTCGGTGGCTCAGCCTGTAATCCCACACTCTGGGAGGCTGAGGTGAGTGGATTGCCTGAGCCCGAGGGTTCGAGACCCACCTGGGCAACTTGGTGAGACCTCATCTCTACAATAAATCAAAAAATGGGCTGGGCGTGGTAGCGGGCACCTGATGTTCCAGCTACTTGGAAGACTGAGGCAGAAGTATCACCGGAGCCCGGCAGGTCGAGGCTGCGGAGGTCGGGAGCAGTCACTACACCCCAGTCTGGGCGACAGAGCAAGATTCCAACTCAAAAAAAAAAAAAAAAGAAAGAAAGATAGGGTAACACAATGACTGATGGAATAGTCAGAACACCCATGACATTTATTAATTAAGTTCACAATCTTCTATGGGTATGCTTCTTGGTGCACTAAGACAATTACAGTAGTAACATCAAAGATCACTGATCACAGATGACCAGGTTAGACATACATACTAATAGTGAAAAAGTTTAAAAAATTGCAAGAATTACCAAAATGTGACATGCAGAGACATGAAGTGAGCACCATAGTGTTCGAAATATGGCACGGATAGACTTTCTCAAAGCAGGGTTTCCATAAACCTTCATTTTGTAAAAAACACAATATTTTCAAAGCTCAGTAAAAACAAAGAGCAATAAAATCAGGTGTGCCCGTATAATTGAGATAATAGTAGCCTCTCAAAAGTGAAAAAATTTTTAGCTTCTATTAAACTCCCCCCCCATTAACTTTGTATTCAAATCTGAAGTAAAAGAACCAAACTAAGGGAGTACATTAAATGATAAAGATGCATTGAAATCATTTTCTTTGATTTCTGGACTCTGTGATAGAAAGGTGAAATGGTTTTAAAATATTGCTCTAGTCACTGTCTTCAACCACACTCTTTGAATCTCCATTTTTTGCCATTTAATGAAGTCTTATACAGACTCTATATTTCTCTGGTCACTTTTTGCTATTAAAATTCAATCCGAGCCAGTTCGGTGGCTCGACCTGTAATCCCGCGCCTTTGGGAGGCTGAGGTGAGTGGATTGCCTGAGCCCACGGGTTCGAGACCCACCTGGGCAGCGAGACCTCATCTCTACAATAAATCAAAAAATCAACTGGGCGTGGTAGCGCATGCCTGTAATTCCGGCTACTCGGAAGGCTGAGGTGGAAGGATCGCCGGAGCCCTGCAGGTCGAGGTTGCGGTGGCCAGGAGCGGCCCCTGCACTCCAGTCTGGGTGAAAGAGTGAGACTTCAACTCAAAAAAAAAAATAAATAAATAAATAAATAAATAAATAAATAAATAAAATTCAATCCAGTTTATAGTATTAATCTCAACCTCTAACTTGCATGTTACTTTCTTCCCTTTAGCACAAGCTTGAATTGGGGTGCTGATATTTTAGGGATGGCAAGGCAGGGGTTTAGGGAGACATTTCTTCTCTCCTCCTTCTTTAAGACCTAATCCTTCTTGTGTGTTAAGGTTAACAGAAGGCAAAAGCAAATGAAAAACATGCACAAATCTCTACTTCTCATATGTGATTCTTTCTGTTGTTGTTTGTTATTGCTTCCACTCTGTTACCTCTTTCTTGCCATCAAGTTTATCTGTAAGGAAGGTATCGAAATGCTAAGTTTCTTGTGGGCTCATGTTGTAGTTTTGCAGTAGCTCAGTACATTTATTTAGTTACCTAGTTCTCTAGTGTAGGGGATGTGGAAGTGGGTCACAACCTGTGCAGCCCAGTTACCCAGAGAGCATTTTAAAATGTGTGAAGGGATTATTGATTGTCTCAGTCAGGGGTGACTGAGACGACATTTAATTTCCAGAGGTCAGACATATTAAGAGTTCTGCAATTTGTTGACAGTCCCTGGAGAATATTGATATTTCATCAGTCCCTGGATAATAGTGATATCCTAACGCCAATATCCTCCTTCTATTGACAAACACGGGTGAAATTCTAAAATACCTTTTATTTGTTGACAAAATAACCACTATTTTTTACCTTCCTCCTCCTCTCACACCAGTGCTCCTCTGCAGTGTCCAACTCAACCCTTCACCCCTATGACCTCCATAATCCTCCAAAGGTAAAGGCAATGTCTGACATAGCAGGAGTCCTTCATTACCCTCATTCAGCACCAAGGCCAGAGTACATTCTGGTTTGGTAATGCCTGCACACAAGTCCAATAATTCCTGCAACAATTGTTCTTAACTCTGATTCTCCTGCTGCCCCTTTTGCAGTTCTCTTAAATATACTGGGAAGCTAGTGGAAGGGAAAATTTGGGGATGATGTTTCGAGATACCAGCATAATAAGTGCTACCACATGGTAATTTTAGTGAGTCCTTATGTTAGTGGCTGGTCAAAATTGTTGGCAGGTATCTTAAGAATATAGTGTTTCTACTGTCTCATTATTCTCAGTTCTAGACTCCAGATTTTCATTCTGAGGAATTAAGAAAAGTCTCACACAATTTTCCATAACATCATAATAAACCATCAAGTTTTAAAGTCATTAAGAATTTTTAACATTTTATGATTTGTTCTCTGGGGATAGTGCTGAATTTTTGCAATTCTATTCTTGTATATGGTCCCTTCCTCTTTCCTCAAGAATATATTATGAACAAATACTGGTGACTAAATATAGAGAAAATATGTCTGATGTATTTAAATCTATTAATTGTATGCTTATTAAACTCTGAGGTTCTTACTATTTTGTGGAATAGTTAAGTAGTACTAGACTAGAAGTCAGTATATTGCTTCAAACTATGCTTCAGCCATTAATGAATGGCCTGGGGAATATGAATGAGATGGGAATATCAAGGATGAAACTTTGGATTCTGATTGTGCAGATAGATGGGTGGAAGTGCATTTTGAAATTGGGTTTCTAGAAGAGCAGTTTGGGGAATAAAATCATGAGCTTAATTTTGGACATGCTGAATTTGGTATACCTTTGAGGTAGAGACATCCAGGAAACAAATTGGGACTTTTTTGTAGTTCAGAAGATATGTCTGAGCTGGAGTTCCACATGTGGAAGTTATCTTTGTATAGAATGGGTTATATTTGAAGTCATAGGAGTGGACAGAATAGACAATAAAATGTAGAGTAAAAGACAGGAAGATCCTAGGACTGGGTAACGTGAAATTATAGCATTTCATGTTTAGGCAGAAGCAAATGGTTTAGTGCAGTAGCAGCAAAGGATATAAGAGGATAATCCATTAGAGGAGATGGTTAGCTTACTTCTTATTTTTACATATTCTTTTTTTCCCCCACATGATGGATTATCTAACAGTCTCATTTGTCTTACTACCTAGATGCAGTAACAACAAGCTTGTTCTCTTCTTTAGATGGATATTGGTGCACTTGTTGCTGTCCTTTCCGCCTGCACATTTTCTTATGTGAAAAATCTGTATTCATTCCTCCAGAATGTCAAAAAGATGTTTTCTAAGGCTTGTGGTTGAGTTGACTTGCCAAAGACAAAAAGATCCCTGTAAATGTTTGAAACTGTGCATCTCCCATTTTACACAACAAAATACATTGTTACTGTTGTTATTATTATTGTTTGAGTTCTGCATTGTTGTACACTTTGCCAGCAAGATGGTTCAACCTTGAGCACAGTCTTGCATTCATTTTATGGAGAAGGCAATTTTGCCTTTTATTTTATTTAATGGACAGCTGTGGCAATATGCAAAATTAAATAATTTTTCCATTTATGATTAAAGCATCACAACAGCAAGGATTTTATCAGTTTGTTTTAGATCTATGAATACATATATTCATCTTTGATTCTCTTACAGTAAGAATGTTATATTACTGATGGGAGTGATAAAATTGCTTTATTTTCCTCCAACACTTCCCCTTTTCCCACCACATAGACACAAAAATACATATATTAAAATAATTTTGATATAATTAGTTGAATTAATTGGAAGGTTAAAATTGCCCATGCAAAGGTAAAACTGAAATGCAAAAGTAAAAAAGACTATCACTAAGTGGCAAGTCACTAGGATTCTTTGTGGTAAATTATCTTAATTCCAATCTTCATTTCATTCTATAATTTATAGCAGAATTGTCTGGTTCCTTACATGTTATTTGATGGCCACAGTGCAAAACTGAACAACCCACTAACTTTTATTTCTTTTCTATTTTAAGTCCACTGCAACTTCATTTAGCTCTGCAAAAACACATGCTCAAACACTGCCAGAGATTAAGTAAGTAACTGCACTGGAGATTAGTATTGCCAACACAGTGAAACTTCAAGCAAAAATGTCCTTTATTTTAAGGCTAAACTTAGCATGTCAATAAGAGTAAAACCTAAGGCCAACAGTTAAGGAAATGTTATCTGTCCTCTGGGGTAGAAAAATATTTTTGCTCAAAGTATTAGACAAGAATCTGACAGTCAAACTGTAAAATGAAACATTTAATAAATATTCTTGGCGATGTTGTCTTTTACACAAGAACCTATGTAGTTATTACCACTTAGAAGGTAAAGATAACTGTAACGGTGTTTTCAGATTCACCCAGTCGTAAGTTGAGACAGCATTGTTCTAATTCACTCATGACATACATTCAACTTTATGTGACTAGGGTAGGAATGTGGGAGTAAGGGTGGTTTGGAGAAGAAAACAATCTATTAGTCCTATCAGCAATATGATATTCTAAATGCAAGAAGGTCAGAGGTAGAGAGCTCTCAGGTAGAGTTCTGTGCTTCCAAAAAAGCAGACAGCAATAAAAACAAAATGAAACAGAAAAAAAAAAAAACCAATTTAGGCAAATCGAAATTTCAAAAGAAATTTTTTGAAAAAACTCGTGGATAACTTACAAAATCAAATGAAGAAAATGTATACATATATTTCTGCTAAGAGTTTTACATTTTTTATTTAGGTGTTTGATCCATTTTGAATTTTTGTATAGGGTGTAAGGTGGGGGTCCAAATTCACTTTTTTTTTTTTTTGCATGTAGATATCTCATTGTCTCAGCACCATATTTTGGAAACATTGCTTTTTTGTCATTGAAGTACCTTTGCATCCTTGTAGAAAATCTATAGGGACAATGTATATTAGTGGTTGTCAGTGTTAGGGAGAAGGGTTTGGGGAGAATGATGCTAAAGAAAGTTGGGAGTTTCTTTTGGGAGTTCTGAGTGTTCTAAAATTAAATTATGGTGATGTTTGCACCACTCTATGAATATACTAAAATCAAATGAATTGTATATCTTTAATAGGCGAATTGTATTGCATGAGAATTATACCTCAATAAATCTGTTTAATATTTTAAAAATAAACATTTGTTTTTAAAAAACCAAAGGCATAGTTGACCAATCTGGAAGTATAGAGTCACAGACATTCCAGGGTTTGGGTGGTGAAAAATAATTCATAGTTTTTTATGTTTTTTTTTTGTTTTTTTTTGTTTTGAGTTGGAGTCTCACTCTGTCACTCAGACTGGAGGGCAGTGGCCGCTCCCGGCCACGTCAGCCTCGACCTGCTGGGCTCCGGCGATCCTTCCGCCTCAGCCTTCCGAGTAGCCAGAATTACAGGCATGCGCTATCACTCCCGGCTGACTTTTTGATTTATTGTAGAGATGAGGTCTCACCAAGTTGCCCAGGCGGGTCTCGAACCCGCGGGCTCAGACAATCCATTCACCTCAGCCTCCCAAAGGCGCGGGATTACAGGCTGAGACACCGAGCCCGGCAATTCGTAGTTTTAAAGGACCTTGCTGTCAGAGTGACTTTAGCATACACAGCTTTTTGTAACTTTGTATCATTCAGTGCAGAATTTAAATTCTCAGGAGAAAAAGTTAGATTGGCCCCAGTCTGAGCCACATGCCTACTCAATAGTAGGGGAGACGAAGGGTAGATGCCCTGATTGTCAATATTAACAAGACCAGGTAGAATAATAACAGGTAAACCTGACAAACAGGTTCATCTATTTTGTTTCAGTCACTATGCTAAGTATTTGTGTATAAGGATTTATTTAATTTTCAAAATCACCCAATTAAATCACGATTAGTATTATGGTCCATTTATACAGAAATAAGAACTGAGACCCAGCAAGTTTTTTTAAATTTTTTTTTACTTTGTAGCTTTATTTGTGTTTTTTTAATTTTAATTTTTTAAAGCATATTTTTTATTTTAAAATTGTGGGTTTGGTATACAAATATGAATTGTTCAGTCACCCTTGTTGATAAGGGGTGTGTTGCCCAAGGTCACAGCTCATAAATGAAGGAACTGTGATTCAGACCTGGGAAGTCTCGTTCTAAAGCCCATGCTTTCAACTACTATGCTACAGATTCTCTTACAAAAAGTGAAGTTTTTAAGCGCTGACGTATTTTCACATCCTACCCTATTACTATTCTGGAGTCATAACCATTAGCACTAGAGGAAAAAAGTAAATTGGTGATTATTAAACCATACCTCATGCCAGGCATTTTCACATACATCATCCATTTCCATCTCATTATGTTATACGTGTACCCTACAGATCCATTCTTTGGCCTTCTTTACCTGGTAATTCAGAAGGCTGAATTTTATTGACTACAACAACTTTTTTCCATGGCTTCTGTTGTTGGGTTCACTGAATAGAAGGCAGGATATTGTAGCGAGGGAGGAAAGAAAGGGTAGAGTATTTATTCACCTGGCTTCTTCCCATATGGTCACCAAGAACTGGTGGTGTCCATCAACTAAGCTTCCAGCTCTTCTCAAGCAGCCTTATCCTATTCACAGTAACTTATTTTCTTTGAGTCCCTGTAACTCTTCCTCCTTGATCCTTTAAGCTTGGGAGTAATAATGACTCCTTGCTGTTGCTAGGAAGTTTTGCTGGTTTTCCTTGCCTTAACTCTGCTCAAATATTTTAAATAATCTCTTCATTGAGCCTTTCTTATTACTCCTTTTGAGAGTGAATCATACCAGGACTCTGAATGATAAATATAGCAATCCTAAAAGGTCAATAAAATTATGTTGGTTTTATTGCTGAAGAACGGAGACTGAAATAATTAAGTAACTTGCCCAAGTTTCTAGTCAGCGACAGAGCCAGAAATCAAATAAAAGTCATCTTTAACTTTCACATCATGACTCTTTCTTCTGCTGGGAGCTAGTTCTGAAAGCTACCACCTATTAACTATATCCACAGGAAAACTGGAAACATGACTGAAAAGAATATATATAGGTTTAAATATACTTAAATGACTATCATTCATTTTGAAACTAAAGTGAATCTTCTTTTAAATATACTCTAGCTGTTGCAGGAGGTTTCAGGTGTGCTGTGATGATTAGGAATGTGAAATCTCAAATCCCTGTCTGACTGTCCATCTCTTATCATTGTGTAACTTTGGGCAACTTGCTTAGATTTTCTTTGCTTCAGTTTCTGCAGGTGTAGCATTAGAGTAATAATGGTGCTGACTTCATGGAATCATGATGAGGATTAAATGAACTAATATATGTAAAGGCCTTGCAACAGTGTGTGACTCATGGTAAAATGTCAATAAATGCTTCAAAACTTATGACACTGATTCTCACACACACACACACGCGTGCGCACACACACACACACACGAATCTTCTTGCATCTAGAAATCAGAATGTGATAAGCAGCTTCTCTGGGGGATTCTGTATTTAACCTGTTAGAAGGAAGGTAACAATTTTTAGCAGCTAGTTGCATCCCACCTTTGGGATCCTTGAGTTCTTTTTACTAGTTTCATTTTAATATACTTGTTAAGTGAATAGAGATGCTTCCATGATGAAGTCAGCTTCACTGGCTTATGCTCAGCAGGTCAGAAATGCAGAGATTCTTTTAAAATTATGTTTTTGTTGACTGTATTTTCTTCAATGTTTTGTTTGTTTCATTTTGTGTGTTTGCTTTTTCGGAAGAGAAGCTCAATAACTACATTGGAATCAACCTTAACTTCTTGGTCTGCTCATAATCTTATTGAGTGGCCCTTGATTTCCATGACAGAAATTGGAAAAAAAGTACCCAATTGGGAGTTATAAAATCTGGGTTGTAATTGAAATGTTTCAATATGTGGCCCTATGACCCTGTAAAAGTTGCTAACATAGTCTCAAAGGTATCTGTCAAAAATGTTGTCCTGGGTGATTGATAAAGTATTTTCCTCACCTGAAATACTACTGCGTTACTGAAGAAATTATTTACAAAATTGCCAGTCTTCTCTTAGTCTCATGTGAGGGCTCAATGACAAGGTAGAAAAAGAGTACAGGTTGATGAGTCAAATACTCATGACTTTAGCATTTAGTCCCTGTATGTCCATAGAAAAGTTATTTGGTATTTCATAGCTTCAATTTCCTCCTTTGTTAAGGTAAAATATATTTCAAAGCATTCTTATAAGATGATTCATGTTAATTTCTTAATACACTGCATAGTAGGGCTACAAAATATATTCCAGCACTTTACTATTTCATTGAAGAGATTAAGAAAGAACTCAGAATTAATAGAGCATGGGAATTTGTGACTATCTTTCAAACCATAAATCAAGATTTGGGATATGAGACAGGTTGTTTCAGTTTTATGTATTTATTAATAATACATTTTGTTGTGCATTTGTAAAAATTCCCTTAAGAAACATTTAGTAGCTATATATGTAAACTAAACGCCAGAGGATATGCATGACAGGAAATTAGAGATGGATGAGATTCAAAACATTTGCTCTGTGCTTCATAGATGCTGCAGTTCTGTTGGACCATTTGATTAGCCCCAGTAACTGCTCTTAAAATGGTCCCATCAGAAGTTAATGACAAAAATTTAAAAGCTGTTGTGAATCTTTGAACCGCATTGCAGGGTAATCTTCCAGACTCTCTTTTCCTTTTTTTTTTTTTTGAGTTGGAGTCTCACTCTGTCGCCCAGACTGGAGTGCAGTGGCCGCTACCAGCCACCGCAGCCTCGACCTGCTGGACTCCAGCGATCCTTCCGCCTCAGCCTTCCGAGTAGCCGGAATTACAGGCATGCGCTACCATGCCCGGCTGGTTTTTTGATTTATTGTAGAGATGAGGTCTCGCTGCCCAGGTGGGTCTCGAACCCGCGGGCTCAGGCAATCCGCTCACCTAGACTCCCTTTTTCTATTTCTACATCCCACAAGTGTTTGCCCTTACATATTCTGACTCTTTTATTTTCTTATCCTGACAATACATTCTTGATTTTTGTCTTTTTTAAAACGCATGTTCATTAGGATACAGTTTATCTATGGTGAAACTCGTCCTTTTTCAGTGTATATTGTTTGATGAATTTTTTCACCACAATTATAATAATATTTTCATCACACCTGTATCTGAGGTTAATTTCCTCTTTCCCTGCTGGACCCTGACGACTACTGATCTACATTCTGTAACTATTGTTTTGTTTTTCCTTTAAAAATTGTTAATAATATTGTTTTTGATTGACAAATATAATTATATGCATTTATAAGGTAAAATATGATATTTGGTACATGTATACAATGTGACATAGTTATACCATGCTAGCATATATATCACCTTTCTTACCTATTGCTTTTTATGGTAAGACATTAGATATTTATCTTCTTAGTTATTTTGAAATATATAATGCATTATTATTGATTATAGTCTACTTGCTGTTTAATAGATCTCAAAACCTATCCCTTTTGTCTATCTGAAACTTGGTATGCTTTGGTCAACAACTCCTCATTTCCTTCCTCCTAAGCCCTCCCTTTAGATTCTGGTAACTTTCTACTATCTACATCTATGAGTTCAACGTTATTAGAATCCAAATATAAGATCATGTAATATTTGTCTTTCTGTGCCTAACTTATTTCACTTAGCAGAGTGCCCTCTAGATTCACCCATGTTATCACAAATGAAAGAATTTCCTTCTATTTTAAGGCTAAATACAATCTCTTTATATATATATATATATATATATATATATATATATATATAAAATTTCTTTACATATTCATCAGTTTATAGATACTTAGGTTGATTCCAAAATTTTGCTATTGTAAATAGTGCTGCAATAATCATTCAAGTGCAGCTATCCGATCAACATACTGATTTAGTTTCTTTTGATGTATACCCAGTAGTGGGATAGCTCAGTCATTTGAAAACTCTATTTTTAACTTTTCGAGGAAACATCAAACTGTTTTCCATAATGACTATACTAAATTACATTCCCACCAACATTGTGGAAGGATTCTCTTTTCTCCAAATCCTTGCCAACGCTTACCTTTCATATTTTTAATAATCATTCTCACAAGTGTGAGGTGATTTCTCATTGTGGTTTAATTTAAATTTATCTGATGATTAGTGATGTTGAGCATGTTTTAATATACCATTTGGCTATTTATATGTGTCCTATTGAGAATTACCTGTTCAGAACCTTTGCTCATTCTTTTTTCCAATTAAGTTATTTTGTTGCTGTTGTTATTACTGAGTTGTTTGGGTACCATATATATTTATATACATTTTATATTATTAGCCTCTTATGAGGCTACAGTCTGAAAATATTTTCTCCCATTCCATAGGTTGTGTTTTCACTCTGTTGATTGTTTCCTAGGCTGTACAGAAGATTTTTAGTTTGAAACCGTTCCATTTATCTTTTTTTGCTTTTTTTGTCTGTTTTTTTCAGGATCATGTAAAAAAAATCATTGCCAAGATAAAAGTTGACAAAACATTTCCTTATGCTTTCTTTTAGCAGTTCTACAGTTGCAGGTCTTCTATTTAAGTCTTTAATTTGTAGTTAATTTGTGTATATGCTGTAAATTAAAAGTGTAATTTTATTTTCTGCATGTGGATATTTAGTTATTACAACACCATTTATGGATGAGACTGTCCTTTCCCCATTTTTGTTCTTTGTATCTTTGTCAAAAATCAGTTGACCATAAATGTATGAGTTTATTTCTGGGTTTTCTGCCCTGTTTCATTGGTGTATGTGTCTGTTTTTGTGCCAGTATCATGCTGTCTTGGCTATAATCATTTCACAACGTACTTTAAAATTAGGTAGTCTGGTGCCTCCAGCTTTGTTATTTTTTCCCCAAGATTATTTTGGCTACTTGAAGTCTTTTAGTAGCTCCATGGGAATTTAAGGATTGTATTTTTACATTTCTGTGAAAAAATGGAATCGGAATTTTGATAGAGATTGCATTGAATTTGCAAATTTTTTTAAGTACCATCAACATTTTCACAATATTAATTTTTCCGGTCTATGAACATGGGGCATCTTTTTATTTATGTCTGTTTATTTCAATTTCATCAGTGTTTTACAGTTTTCGGTACAGAGGTTTTTTACTTCCTTGGTTAAATTTATACCAAAGTCTTTGTTATTGTTGTTGTTGCTATTTTAAATTGGCTTGCTTTCTTAATTTTGTTTTCTGATAGTTGGTTATTAGTATATATAAATACTATTAATTTTTGTATGCTCATTTTGTATCCTGCAACTTTATTCAACTCATCTATCAGATATAACAGTTTTTAATAGACTCTTTAAAGTTTGTCATCAGCAAATAGAGAAATTTAACTTTTATTATGTGAGGATGCTACAAGAAGTTTCCCACAAGATGCTAGTACCCTGATCTTGTTCTTCCCAGCCTCTAGATCTGTGAAGAAAACAAAGTCTGTTCTTTATAAATTATTCTGTCTGAAGTATTCTGTTAAAGCAGCATTAAGCAATTTAGACAGTTTTTGTCGCATATATAGTGATTATTTACCATTATTATTAGTGTTATTATTACTGAATGCTTATAATGTTTAGTACTACAAGTGGGTATCTAAAAGGAGTAAGAACCCTAGCAGATGAAGTATATAAATAATTAATTCAACAGGATTATTTCTTATTGTTGCATATATCTGCAGTGGGCACTGTTCTAGGCAATGGAGATTTGACAGAGGGCAAAAAAGACAAAATCCCTACTCTAAAGATGCTTACATTTATCAGCTGAAGATCATCTTCACCGTGAATCACTTCAACAGGGGAGCTCTATGAACAATCAATAACTATAATGTATATGATTGATGCAATGAGAAGCCAAAGTTCATGGAAAAGACAAATAAAATGAAGAGGCATGTAAGCTGGTTTTGTGAAAGGAAAGTGATGCAAAGATTTTTGGAGGTGGTAATGTCTGTGCTAAGCCTTAAAGGACATATTTATTTCTATAACAAGTTCTTGCACAACTCCTATGTGCTCAGAATTGTTCTAAGTACTTTTCAAAAGTGTTATTATTAATTTATTTTACTCTCGTTTATTTAATTATCGTAACAACTATGTAAGGTGGGGAAAAAAGGCATATACGGGCTGAGCTAGGTTACCTGATCAAATTCACAAAACTAAGAAGTGGTTTCAAAGTCCATGTTCTCAACTGCAATGTACTATACTTCTTTTCCTTGAGGGTTTATTTTTATAAGCTGCAATGAATAAGCTGGAGTACAAAGGAATGATGCATTGGAAGAGTAGTCAGTATTCAATGAAAGATTATGATTTTTAAAAATTTGTAATTTTAAAGGTGTGGGGTGCAATTCAGGGTTAGATATACAAATGTTCATTATGCAGGTACTCTTGTTGATGAGGTATGCTCCTCTATCCCCTGGCAGTTTCCTTCAACTGCCAATCCTACCCCCTTTACCCAGCACATTCCCATTACTGTCAGTCCCCCACCCCATGGGCAGTTTTCTGCTACTGCCAAATATTTTCTAATAGTATTATGATAATTCATCAAAGTCCACTTATGAGTGAGAACATGTGATACTCAATTCTTTGTTTCTGTGATAGATTACTCAGTATTATAGACTCTAAGTTCATCCAAGTTACTGTGAAGTTCATAATTTTGTCCTTCTTTATGGCTGTGTAATATTCCATTGTGTATATTTACCAATTTTTTTATCCAGTCCTTTTTTGATGGGCAGCATGGTTGGTTCCATATTTTTGCTATTGTAAATAGTGCTGCAATAAACATGCGTGTGCAGGTATCTTTTTCACAGAGTGACTTGAGTTTCTCCAGGTATATTCCCAGTAGGGTGATTGCAGGGTTGTATGGTAGGGCTGGTTTAACATTCACAAGACCATAAACATAATTAAATACATCAATAGATGTAAAAACAAAAACCACGTTTATATCATTAGATGCAGAAAAAGCTTTTGACAAAATCCAGTACCACTTCTTGATAAAAACCCTTGAACATTGAGGCATACATGGACCATACCTCCAAATAGTAAGTGCCATCTACAAGAAACCAGCACATTGCTAGACAGACAAAAAATGAAACCATTTCCCCTGAAAACTGGAACAAGACAAGGATACCCACCCTCACCCCTCCTTTTCAACACAGTTTTGGAAGTCCTAGCTAGAGCAATTAGACAAGAGAAGAAAAGAGACTATATATATATTTTTTCCTTCCTCTTCACCCAAGGTACTGATTCTTTTACCAAAAACAATTGCTTTTTTTTTTTTTTTTGCATTACTATTCACAAATAAGGTATGTAAAAAGAAGACTCAGAGTTTGTTGTTTTTATGTTTGTCATTTTGTTTTGAGTTGGAGTCTCACTCTGTCACCCAGGTTGGAGTGCTGTGGCACACTCACTGCCACCCCAGCATCGAGCGTTGACCTGCCGGACTCTGGCGATCCTTCTTCCTCAGTCTTCCAAGTAGCAGAAACAACAGGTGCACACTATCACACCCGGCTAATTTTTTTATTCATTGTAGAGACGAGGTTTTGCCAAGTTGCCCAAGCTGGTCTCGAACCCGCAGGCTCAGACAAACCACTCACCGAATCCTCCCAAAGTGCTGAGATTACAGGCTGAACCACCGAGCCCAGCCTGTTTGTCATTTTTTTACACAAAATAGGATCATACTACCATACTGTTCTCAACCCTTTTTCACTTCGCATAAATGTTAGGCATCTTTAATATAAAACATTTCACTCATTCTTTTAAGTAAATGCACAGTATTTAAGCAATTGCATAGTATACTGCATGGATGTACTATGATGCATATAACCAAGAAGATGTTTAAAATTTTATCATCGCCGGGCTCGGTGGCTCAGCCTGTAATCCCGCGCCTTTGGGAGGCTGAGGTGAGTGAATTGCCTGAGCCCGCGGGTTCGAGACCCGCCTGGGCAGCGAGACCTCATCTCTACAATAAATCAAAAAAATCAGCTGGGCGTGGTGGCGCATGCCTGTAATTCCGGCTACTCGGAAGGCTGAGGCGGAAGGATCGCCGGAGCCCAGCAGGCCGAGGCTGCGGTGGCCGGAAGCGGCCACTGCACTCCAGTCTGGGCGACAGAGTGAGACTCCAACTCAAAAAAAAAAAAAATAAAAAAATAAAAAAATAAAATTTTATCATCGCTTCCTTTCTAAAATTGATGCTGCAGCAAACATACTTCCATATATGTCTTTGGTTACCTGTGATGATTTATCTATGTAGTAAATGCTTAACGGCTGAATTACTAAGTCAAATGTTATGTGCACTTAGAAATTTAATAATGTCAATTTCTTCTCTAAAATACTTTTCCCCAATTTACAATTCTGTCAACAGTGTATAAGTGCTTGCTTCTCCTCATCTTTTCCAACCGTGTCTTCTGAAATCATTTTTTATCCTGTTCAATTTGATAATTTTAAAGTAGTATTTTTGCAATTTTATCTTGTGTGCTTAAATGATCTGTGAGCACGCACTTTTTACATTTAATTTTAAAGTTGTGGTGTACAAGTGAGGATTTGCTGCATAAGCAAGTTGCGTGTAGGTGAAGTTTGGGCTTCTAGCTGGCCCTCTCTCCCTGTAATAGTGGACCAGGTACCCAATGTGTTGCCACATGCACCCCTACCTCCGCCCTCTCTCCCTCCCTCCCCTAGTATTGTTCAGTTTCTGCTGATTCCATACTTGTACTCTTGTGATCAGTGATTAGCATTTACTTTTGAAGAACACGCACGGTTTTTAACATTTTAAAAAATTTTTTTTATGATTTGTTTTAACTCCTTCCTTCGGCTATCTTTATCAACTTGATTTTTTTTTCATATTTATTCATTAGTATGTACTATTTCAATATTATGAAAATAGGTATTTAGTCTGACTTGAATGTGGAAAATCTTTCCAAATTTTTTTTTTTTTTATGAGTTGGAGTCTCACTCTGTCGCCCAGACTGGAGTGCAGTGGCCGCTCCCGGCCACCGCAACCTCGACCTGCTGGGCTCCGGCGATCCTTCCGCCTCAGCCTTCCAAGTAGCCGGAACTACAGGCGTGCACTACCACGCCCGGCTGATTTTTTTGATTTATTGTAGAGATGAGGTCTCGCTGCCCAGGCGGGTCTCGAACCCGCGGGCTCAGGCAATCCACTCACCTCAGCCTCCCAAAGGCGCGGGATTACAGGCTGAGCCACCGAGCCCGGCTCCAAATTTTTTACATTTCTTTAATTATATCATTCATTTTTTCAGTTCTAGTTTCTTATTTAGGTTAGAAGCTTCTATTCAAGGTTTCAAATAAATCTGTCCATTTTTTTCAACTGGTCCATTTATGCTTTTTTCTATTTAAATATTTGATCTCTCTACCATACACTTTGGGGCAATGAGGTGGGTATAAAACAAGATTTTCATTTTCATACAAAAACATTGAGTCAGCTACCCTAATATAATTTATTGAATATCCATTTCCCCCACTATTGGAGAAGGTACTTTGCCACATGCTAAATTTCAGATATATTTGGATGTGTCTGAACTTTCTGTTCAACTCTTATCATTGGTCAGTTTGTGACCCAGAATCAAACAGGTTTAATTACTGCTGTTTTATACAAGGTTGTAGTACCTACTAATATTAGTTCTTCTTCTTTACCATTTTATACTCAGAGATTTCCATACTGTTCTCACATGTTTATTTATACAAATGAACTTTAGAGTTTTCTTCAAGTTCTATTTAAAATATCTTAGCATTTTCATTAAGATTACCTAGAATATGTTGATTAATTTCAACAGACTCAATATATTTTGAATATTGAATCTTATTGTCAAACAACTTTGTATATTTTCCTAGTTAAACTTCGTTTTAAGTACCTCAGTAAATTTTTGAAGCTTCTAGTTTATTTAAGTACCGTGTATTTCTTGTGATATTCATACCTAGATGTTTTAAATCATATAATTTTTTATTTATCATATTTTTATTTCATTGTATTTTGTATCTGATTTGCTTTCACATACGGAAAAACTGCTGGCTTATTTTGTTGACTTTGTAATCATATGCCTCACTAAATTATCTTATTTTGCTTCAGTTAATCTTCTTGGGTTTTTTAAATGGATACTTATATTATTTGCAAATATGAATAATTTTGACACTTCTTTTCATTTCTCTCATTTGTCTAGTTGCATTGGTTAGTACATTCAGACATAGGTTTTACCATGATAGTCATATGTACAGCCTTGCCTTCATTATCAGGTGGTTGCTTTGGTTTTATTTTATTTACTTTTTTATTGTTTTGATTGTTTGGAGGTATTGTTTCTACTATTTACAAGATTGCTCTGGTCTAGATTTAATTATGTTTATTGTTTTTTTTACTCTTGGTAATATTGAAAGTTTCTATTCTGTTTTGTATATGCCTATTCTTTAACTTTCAGATTTAAACAGTATGTTTAAGCATCTACTTATTGATGTACTAAACTTACATAATATACCTTGGTTTCTCACCATGGATAAAGAAGATAGTCTTGCAGTTTAGCTTCCTTTTACTCTTTTTCCCCCTTAGGTTTTTGTCAGCTCTATTAAAAATTGTCTATGTCAGTGTTTATAACGTTTGTGTTTTGTTTTGTTATGCAGTCGTAACCCCTACAGTGTTTCATTTTAAATTGCAAACCCTAATAGAGCCAGTAATTTCCTGAATCCTTTCATACTATGGCTTCTCCTTTTGTGTGTGTGTGTTTGTTTTTTATATTGCTTTACTGATTGTATTGACTGGATTCTTGCATCGAATATCTTTTTAGAAAAGAAACTCCTGAGTGTTCTTTTATCATGGCAGAAATTCTACATATGTTGTAGTTTGGGTTTGTGACCATTCCTTTTTTTTTTTTTTTTTGAGTTGGAGTCTCACTCTGTCGCCCAGACTGGAGTGCAGTGGCCGCTCCTGGCCACCGCAGCCTCGACCTGCTGGGCTCCGGCGATCCTTCCGCCCCAGCCTTCCGAGTAGCCGGAATTACAGGCATGCGCTACCACGCCCGGCTGATTTTTGGATTTGTTGTAGAGATGAGGTCTCGCTGCCCAGGCGGGTCTCGAACCCGTGGGCTCAGGCCATCCACTCACCTCAGCCTCCCAAAGGCGCGGGATTACAGGCTGAGCCACCAAGCCGGGCTTGTGAACATTTCTAAATTTAATTAAAGGACGTTCATCTTCTTTTTCTTATTATTTTTTACTATTTTGTGGAAGATTTTATGAATGAAGTACTGTGAAAATGTTATTAATCTGCCATTCTCTATTAGACATCTTCTTACGGCTTTTTAATGAGCTACTTACTCAATAAAGTGGTAAGTTAAAAAATTTTGGAGTGCTAAATATGTCATATGCTGGCAGTGGCGTTTGAGGAAATTACTTAACCTCCCTGAACCTCAGTTTTTCTATTTGTATATAATAAGATGACTATTCTCCAATTTTTCCAGGAAAATCTATGTTATGTGTATTGTATGAGCTTATGAAAAGCTACCATTTTACTCCCAAACGTGTTCTCGTATAAAAAAAAAATAAATTATATGGACATTGTAATTATCATGGTGCCTGCCTCCTAGTTCTATTGTGATGATCAAATGAGACACCATTTAGTCTTTAGCATAGTGCCTGGCACATTGTTTATTCAGTATTCAATAAATATTAGTCTTTCTATTTTATCAGAATTCTTCCATTCCAGACTTTGTATGTGAAAATAAACATACACAGTCCCTTTGGGAGAAGCACTTTCTAGTCTGACTGCCAAGTAGTAGAAATGTCATAACTCCTGTCAGCATGGAGAAGCTCCATTCTGGTGTTCCCTGAGTCCTGCCTTTTTGGCTGCTACAGGTTTCTGCAATTATACCAGCTGCAGTATCCATGCAGTTGCAATTCATATAAATTCTCTCTAATAATCATTGTAGTCTCTTTATATACTTCACTGAGTATAGAACACTGATTATACAAACTCTGCTGTTTTTACAGATGTAAAAATATGTTTTGGTTTCAAAATCTGAGTACACAAGAAGAGTTTTGGGAAGGTCAATAAGGGTATAAAGTAAAGATATATGGACATTTAACATTCCCTAAATAAACTGAGAAATGTAAGTCACCCATTAACAAGAAACTATTTAAAATCATCACTCCAATTTGAGACTATATGATTGAGAAATGGTTGGAGTAGCAGAAATTTGTCAGTCATCCAGGACCTCACTTTATTATGCTTGTTTATCTATATAAACTTCTTAGTGGAAGTGAAAATTACTTGTTTTCTGTACTGTGATGACCATATTGTTATTAGATACTTTGCATATTCTTTTGAATATGTATGTTAGCATAAGGGAAAGTTATATGCTACATTTCCCTCTAGGCACAATATTGCTCATTAACTAGTAAATATAAAGAAAATCGAATAGGCAAATCTAGAAATAAACTAAAGATTTCCCTGCTCTACCTTGTTTTTAGATTTGTAAAATGTACTATCTTGTTCAGTTTAGAGATATCCAAATAATATCATTAGAAGTAAATGTAGGTATGCATACTTATGCATATGTAATACAAATGAATATAAATGATTTGCATACTAGTGCGTATTGCATAACTACTTTCTGGCTTGCTCACATGAACCATTTCTTCATAAGTTTATTTCTGTTCTACTTATTTCATGAATATCTAAACAGAATTAATATGCTCACAAATGGACAAAATATTGAAAGAATTTTTTTCTCTTAACTATACTCTTTCTCCAAATTTATGTGGAATGCCTCTAAAGAAGAACTTATTCTCACTCACAAGCAAACTCTGAACAATTATCATAATACTATAAGAAAAGGATTGTCAGTAGCAGGACACTGTCAAGGGAGAAAGGAAGGGCGCATTTCATCAATAAGGGTAACTGATCTAAAACCAGGAAAAGTTGAGACCAAAGCCAGGCCCAAACTTTATCTGTACAATGATCATTTGTATATCTAATCCTGAGTTGTACCTCCACATCTTTAAAATAAAATAAAATAAATTCATTTCTGTTAAAAAAAAGAACAACAAAAAAAGAACTTATATGGGGTTCCATTTTTTAAATGCCAATATTGTTTATAAAAATGAAATGTTTGAAAATACACTTTGAGATGTTGATTTCATTATAAAAATGTATATATGGTTACATAAGTGGATTTTTTTGTATTATTTCAGATAGAGCTACGTGTTAAGATCTGTACAATATATTATTTCATGAATGCATTGGTTGTCGAAAGCAAAATATATATTACCCATTTCTTAAGTTAGAGACTAATTTTAGCATATTTTAAAGCATTTCCTATAAACGTACTAATTAAAATTAGTGTGATATTGCCTTGAGAGTCAACATAAGACAAATAGACAAAGTAAACATTGTTGAAATAAGCCATAATATATGTAACAATTTAATATTTAATGAAAGAAGTCTTGAAACCAATTTGGATCTAATGGGACATTTAATAAATTATGATGGGTATATTGGCTGTTTTCAGAGAAGGATCAAGTTTAAACCTTATAACATGGCATGCAACAAAATAAATCCCAGAAGATTATAATACTAAAAGTGAAAGCATGAATCTATAAAACATAAAGTAAAATACAGGTAAAAATAGCAATAGTTTCAGGAAGGAAAATCAAATTTTAATTATATAAACAGTGGAAAAATTACATATTAATAGTTTTATAGATTTTATTACATACAATTTTTAACCTTCTGTTTATAAAAAAAGGTAAAGAAAAAATTGAAAATAAATCATTGAGATCAAGTTAAAGATAGCATAATATATTTTTAATATATAAAAAGTACTTTAAATTAACAAGAAAAATATGACTATATCAACATAAAGATATACAAGGGACACAAGTAAATAACATGTAAGCTATAAATATAGATGACCCCAAATTATGATTATTAGACTTATGGTACTCTGACTCAATTATGGTATAAAAGTGATATACAATTGTGCTTCTCACTTATGATGAGATATACACACACACACACGCACACACACTGAGTGAGGGAGGGTGAGACAATGCATCTTTGATAGGTATATATTTTGTTGATTGTTATACATTTTCTGAAAAGAACTATGACAATATTCATCAAGGACTTTAAAAACAGTGATATTCTTTGAGTCAGTAAATAATCATCCAGAAATATAAAGAAAATAAGTGAATATATAGAGGGAAATTTATGTACAATATATTTATCAGAATGATCATTTTAATAATAAAATGTAGTAAGCCACCTAGTTATTGATCAATACCATGCTTAATTAATGGTTATTCATGTTAGGTAGTTTGCAAACACTTGAATTTATATTTTTTTTACCTTGAGGGGAAAAAGGACACTTGTTATATATCATCACAATCACAAAATAAAGGAGAAAAATACGTCAACATCTTAATAAATGCAGAAAGTATTCTTATTGAAGAATGTTTACTCATGTGAGAAATTCTAAATGGGTAGACAAAAAAGTAACCTCACATGATCCTTCCCTCCTGCTGTTAACACCTTTGTATAATTTACTTCCCTTGAGCACAGACAGTATCTATGACTTTAGTCTAATTGATAAAATACAGTACAAGTGATAAGATATGACTTCTGTGATAATGTTACGTAGTTTGTAACACCAGTCTTGCTAGAGGACGAGTTCTCCATTTCTGGACTTGATGAAGCAATCTGGCATGCTGTGAGATTTCCCTATGGAGAGGGCCACATGGCAAAAAGTGAAAGGGATCTCCAGCAGATGGCCAGTGACAAATTTTGGCCCACGGTCTGACAGCATGTAAAGAATAAAATGCTGCCAACAATGACTGGAGCTTGAAAGCAAATTCTTCTGCAGTTGAGCCTCAGATGAGACCATACTATACCATTGCAAACATCTTGACTGTAGCTTTGTGAGATACTGAAACAGAGGTTCAGTTAATCTGTTACCAAAGTCCCTATCCTCAATAAGTGTGTGAGGATAAATGTGTTGTTTTAAGCAACTATGTTTGTGGTGATATTGTTATGTAACAACAGATAACTAATATATTATCAAAAAGGAAAATTTCAAAGCAGGATAAAAACAGAATAGAATGTGCTTATTTGTCATCTTTGCTCCATAACAGCCCCAAAACGTCAATGGTCTACAAAAAAAAAAACCCACTTATTTTTAAGTTGCATTACATGTTACTGTTTTCAGGGAAGCTGTAACTACTGGGACTCTTCTTAGTTTTCCTTATTTCTGGTGGACTCCGTTCCATGCATCTTCTGATTTAGGGACTCTGGCTGCAGGAGCAGTCCAGGTGTTAGGTATTTTTATTCTTATACTAAAGAGGAAGAGCATGAACTGTGAGCTGAACCATACGATTACAATTAAAGCTTCTGCTCAGATATGACTTACATTACATCATTTTGTTATGGTTATAGGATAGGAAGTCCAGTTTACTGCCTGGAAGATCAGGCTCATCTCCTACAAACTTCTCACAGTTCCCTGCTGTGGGTCTTCTCACTGGCCTTCTCACAGACCCTCTATCAACATCGTAGTAAGCAGCAGAATATCTTCCATTGAATTTCCTCAATGCTTCCAATCTCTCTGTCACCAGTTAGAGAAACTTGTCGCTTTTTTAAAAAATTTTTATTTTAGATTCAGGTGGAAACCATCCATGTTCGTTATATGGACATATTGTGTAGTGGCAAGAATGCGGTCTCAGGTGACCCATTCCCCAGGTACTGAATATTGTACCCAATAGGCAATTTTTGTACTTTAACCCCCTTTTCCACTTCTACCTTTATTGATGTTCCCAGTGTCTGTTATTGTCATCTTTGTGACCATTTAGCTTCTATATATGAGTGAGAACATGAAGTATCTGGTTTTCTGTTTCTAATTCAGTTCACTTAAGATGATGATCTCCACCTCCATCCATGCTACTGAAAAGAACGTGACAGCTCACTTAATTAGTTCAGACCCATCCAGATAATTTTCATATATTAAGGTCATTTTCTTTGGGACTATAATTGTATGTGTAAAATCCCATCACAGTAGCACTTCAAGTAGTGTTTGAATAACTGGTGGAAGAGAATTTTGGGAAGTCAATATCTTCAAACTTCTGCCACCATACCTGTGTATTACTTTTGTTATCAGAAAAAATATATTTAAAAAACACAAAAACACACTGCCAATTAAAACTAAGAGGAAAAAGAGGACAAACGTTCATCTTGGAATCAGACATAGTTGTTTTCAAATTAAGTTTCATCAGCATTTGCATGCACACTTATGTGTACTTTGGACAATTTATTGAACATGTGGGTACAATAGTAATTAATTCATCTGGAAATTAAGGGAGATAAAGTTTGTATTGTCCCTAGAAAAGCTTTAACTCTCTAACTTGAAGTCTTCCCAAATCTGAATGCTCAGATCTTGATCTTATAGTAAATTTTGCATCAAATATGTCCGATAGCAACCATGCAAGTAAATATACTCACAGAAAATAGATATAGTGGGAAAATATATACTTAGTGTATTTTTGTTATTTGTTATCCACTTATTTATTAAGGTATAATAATTATTGAAGATTATTATAAAAAGTGCAGAATTCCTTTTGCATAACATAAGTTTTGTTTGTACTCTTGGCAAGGAGATTGGATGTAATAAGAATATGAGAAGTTTCTTTACTCAGGCTATGAGTTGTTCTCCGTTGTGCCTTGCAACACGTGGCAGACAATAAGACACCAGGTCTGAAACCAAGCCCAGTTTTTCATAAAGGATTTCAAATCACTGTCATTTCATTTCCAAGACCACGGATTTAGTTTTGTAAAGTGAATTTTGCTTGGAATATGATCAACAATCAATGAAAGAAAGGCACTGAAATACCAAATCAATGCCTCTAATACATAGTTTTCTAACTGGCAAACACACAGCTAGGAAAACAGTCTAAAATGTATACTCTATCTTATGTATCCACAAATAACTTTCACATCACCAAATGAAATATCACCACAAGTTACAAACTTATAATGGAATATATAACAGGATCCTTTAAAATATTGGAATTTAATGCCATCATTTCTCAGACAAGGAAGTTGAGGTGTGGAGAACACAAAAGATCTGTTGAATGTCTCACATTAAAGTATATTTTTACAGCAATAAGGTAAATAGGAATTTTTGACCATCAGCAAGGTAGTGACTGACTCATAATTTCTCTTGTTAACAAGATATTTGTCAACTGAACACATTTCTTACTGAAAGTACCTCACAGCCAACTAGATTGGATACATGATCAAATTCAGCAAGCACATATTCATTGTCTTTATTTCCTTCTTTCTGTTTTCATTTCCTTATTCTGTGCTCATAACACCTGCTCCTAGCCCTCCCCCCGCCCCAATTAGAATGCCAATAAGCACATGTTGTAGTCTGTACTCCTCCTTTCTCACTTGAATTTTAGGAAAGGTCAAAATATACTCATTCATGATGAGATATTTTCATTTGCTAAAGTCTGTGGTGTCAGTTTTACCAGGCATATCTATGTGCTAATTAAAGACAAAGAAATGCACTTTATAACTATAGAATCATCAGGTATCATTTAGCTCAAGTGGAAGAGTAGAAGGATGTATTCAAAGAAAAATAGGTTCTTAGACTAGTACAGATCTGGGAATTGTAGAAAGAAATAACATTTTCTCAAGTTCACTGCTAAAGCTTGCTGACATTTGGTTGATTACAAATCCATGATTTATATTAGTGAAGGCTCTGCCAATGGGCATTGCTCTGGCAGTGTTTCCTTCTGGACATATGTAAATTACCTCACAGTAATTGTCATACTGCCCGTTATTTTGGATGAAGACTTAGCCATGGAATAGAAAAGGATCGTGTGGAGAGAGAAGTGCTCCTCACTGTATGGAAGTGCCCTGGAAATTTTGTGCCAAGGGTGGATCAGTGCTGACATTCCTCAGATACAAAGGGGAGAAAAAAGTGAGACTTAAAGCATACCTCTTTTTCTTCATATAGTACTCTTTGGACTGGATTTCCCATTTTTAAACCTCTCCTCCTTTCAGGTCCATATTAAGTCCTGTCTCCTCCAGGGTTCTCTTCACTTTCTCAATGTTTACATGTTCAGTTCGTGGAATGAACCAATAGTATTTTGAAGACTTGAGCTTGACACATAATTCCTTTTGCCCAGCATTGTAGTAGCAGTAGCAGTGATCTACAAGGTGTCAAGGCCTATTCTAAGACAAATAGTGTAGGGTGAATAACCAAAACATGAAAATGTGAACTGAAGGAAATTCTACTTCCACTAAGGGTGTAAAGAGCTTCAAGAGAAAGTTGTTTCCATCTTAACAATAATAACAAAAGTAGATAATATACAAAATCATAACAATTGATGAGTTGCTCAGATTGCTAAATTTGCAAATCAACCAGGTGAACTTAAAATCAACCAGGTGAACTTAGTCTCAGATCGACAAGTCCTTTTTAAGAGGAGCAAGGCACATAAACATTTTTATCCTTTGCATGGTAGGAAGAAGTGGTCAACAAAATGCAGGTAAACAGAAAACAATTGGAATTTTGTTTTTTTATTTTTAAATTTTGTTATTTTAAAAATGTGAGGTACAATTCAGGGTTAGGTATACAAATGTTTATTATGCAGGTACCCTTGTTGATGAGGTGTGCCCCTCCCTCCCCTGGCAGTTTCCCACTACTTCCAATTTTGCCACATGGCAGTTTCCCACTATGGCCAATTCTTTTCTTATAGTATTATGATAATTGTTCAAGGTCCACTTATGAGTGAAAACATGTGATACTTAGTTCTTTGTTTCTGTGATCACTCAGTATTATGGACTCAGTCCATCCAAATTGCTGTGAAGTTCATAATTTTGTCCTTCCTTATGACTGTGTAATATTCCATTGTGTATATGTACATTTTTTTTATTCAGTCTTTTTTTGATGGGCAGCACGGTTGGGTCCATGTTTTTGCTTTTGTGAATAATGCTGCAATAAATATGCATGTGCAGGTATCTTTTTCATAGAATGATTTGCGTTCTTCTGGGTATACTCCCAGTAGGAGGACTGCAGGGTTATATGGAAGGTCAATTTTTAGATCTTTTAGGAATCGTCAAACTGTTTTCCACAGAGGTTGTATTAGCTTGCACTCCTACCAACAGTGTAGAAGTGTTCCCTTTTCCTCACATCCTCTCCAGCATCTGTTGTTTTTTGAGTTATTGATGATGGCCATCCTGACTGGAGTTAGATGGTATCTCATTGTGATAAAGTCTCCTGAAAACTAGTGATTAATTTAGAATGCTTGAAAGATTCTACAAAAAGGGAGTCTATACTCGCAAGCTTTTTTTTTTTTTCCTGAACCTTCAATAACTTTTCACAAGAAAGATTGAAGGCACTAAAGCCTAAGAGAGTGCCCTCGCTGATGCTTCAGGCATGTAAGTGGTGATCAGCCACCAATGGTAGGCAGACAGGAATGGGAATATACCTTACTTTCCTGTACTTTTCTCTCATCCCAAGTACAAGCCATCTGCCACAAGCAAAAGGGGAGGAAACTTCTGTTTCTAGGCCCCAGGTGAAGTCCCATGGTTTCTGAAGGATTGATAGACACAATTCTCATCTGCCATTGGGAAAAGAGTAGAAAACCCTCTCAGGGCCAGGAGATCATCTACCACTTGATGAGGAGCAGGAAAAATTCTTCCGTCCAACGCAGCTGACAAATATAAGGCAGAGATTGCCACCAGGAAGAGGGGCAAGAACACTATGAATTCTCATCTCTGAGGCCCACATGCACAGAGTTTAAGACAGAAGACAGTGTTGAAGAACTGAGGAGCTCCATGCAAACAGCACAGAGTAACGAGAAACGGTAGTCGACTGCTGAGGGAATGCAAACATGTTGAAAGAGATCACTCTGTTGCACAGGCATACAGGCCTGCTAAAAGCTCAGGGTGGAACAGGAACACTGAGAAAAGACATTCAGCATTTCAAACCCCACACTAAGCACAGGGCAGAGACTGATTAAAAATGTATGTGTCAGTTCTTTTAAGGTACATGTGTACACTGAAGGTCTCTACAGCTACAACAAAACCTAAATGCAACTTAACTACTGACTAGGTTGACCCAATACCACACATGAGCAGACTGACAAAAAATATACATTTCTAAACACTATTATCTAATTGAGCCAATGCAAGTTAAAACTGTAATTAGATATTACTATCTATCTACTAGAATGGCTACAAATAAAGACTTGGCAATACCGAACGCTGCCGAGAACGCAAAGTAAAGATTTCTTATTGATTGCTGATGGGGACGCAGAGTGTTACAACCACTTTGAAATACAGTTTATCTTTTTAAAAATAAAGTTGAATATAGTTTTATCACATGATCCAGCAGCAATTCCATTCCCAGGTTAGGGAAATAAAAGTTTGTGCTTAAGCCGGACTCAGTGGCTCAGCCTGTAATCCCGCACATTTGGGAGGCTGAGGTGAGTGGATTGCCTGAGCCCGCGGGTTCGAGACTCGCCTGGGCAGCGAGACCTCATCTCTACAATAAATCAAAAAATCAGCCGGGCGTGGTAGTGCATGCCTGTAATTCCGGCTACTCGGAAGGCTGAGGCAGAAGGATCGCCGGAGCCCAGCAGGTCGTGGCTGCGGTGGCCGGAAGTGGCCACTGCACTCCAGTCTGGGCGACAGAGTGAGACTCCAACTCAAAAAAAAACAAACAAAACAGCAACAACAAAAAAACAAAAGTTTGTGCTTACACAGAAGTTTCTATATAAATGGTTGCAGTAACATTATTCATAACCACCAAAAGCTGGGAATAAAAAAACAAAGAATAAGCAAAATGTGGTATATTCATACAATAAATAAAAATAGTCTACACTGTAAGTGATAAACTACTGATGCACTCAACAACATGGATAAATCTCAAAAGTATTACACTGCATAAAAGAAATCAAACACAAAAGACTACTTATTGTATAGTATGTGCAATGTATATTAAATTATGAAAAAGACAAATCAAAATCAATGATATCATCAGGAAGGCTAAATGAGGGTTCTCTAGCCACACTGCCTTCTGCAAAAATCCCAAAATCCAACCATTAACTAGCCACAGGCAAGAATACCCTCTTGAGTATTTTAGAATTCAATAATGAGGCTGCGAGTTCAACTTGGATACAGAACTTAGAAAAGCCACAATTAAATGATAAGATAAATTGTTCTTCTTGATTACACTGCCCCACTCCCAACCCAGCACAGTACCATACAGTACCACTCAATCCTCTTGAACTCCTAGTTTCTACAGTGGGAAAAATTAATTGGAGGTGGCCATTCAGCTACCCTACCATTCTGGGACCCCACCAAAAAAAATCACCCTTTTCTTGTTCCACAGGAAGTATTAGGAATACAAAGAGGTCTAGACCACTTAGAGTCAGAAACAAAGAATGGGAATATGTCTTACAATGACCAACGTGTGGATCTTGGTGGTTGCTGTGCATTCTGGCCAACAGAGTCACCACACTAGAAAAGGTAACCGATAGCCTTATGCTGCAGAAAACATAGTCCACTGATCTTCCAGGCTTGAATCCCTAGCCATCTTCTGCACATAACCTGAGTGCTCTTGTTTTTTGTTTTTTGTTTTTTATGCTGAAAGAAAAACTGTACATCAGTAGTTACCCACAGAGAAAACATCCAGAATCTGCCCAACCATAGTGTTCGAAAGGCAGTCCAATTAATTTCTGGTGCTCACATTAAGTCTTATCCAGTTTGGGAAACATCAAAACTGGAGATCAGTAATTACATGTTAGGAGAACATCTGAGCCCACCCCATTTTATCAGTGGTGAGGTAATTCAACTAAGTTTCATGCTCACATTAAATCTTCTTTAGACTGGGAAACAACTGCAGGCCACAGGAATTATTCACAGAAGGAGCATCTGGTCCCATCCAACTCAAACTACAAAGTGGTCACTTCACCAAAACTCAATGTTCTGCTATCCTTGGCTGCAAGGCAAGCCCAAGTCCACACAGAACTGTGAAGCATAGCTTCTGGGCCTGCCGACTCCTTGAGACTGTGCAGTAACCCTAGAGAATTTAACCAGCCTTAGAGCCCCTACCACAGAAACCTGCCCAACTACAGATACGAACACAGTACCCTCCAGGCAGGGAAAATAACCTTTAACCCTGCCTGATCAGAGACAATTGCAGAGCACAGCAAACAGCTCACCTGATGGCAGAATTCAGCTAGAGATCTCACCAGACCAAAAAGCACAGTCAGCAATACCATCCAACTTCAGATTACAGGAAACAACCCAGCCCAACTACAGAGTTGACACTGAGGTTTGCTTGTTTGACGCTGCCACCCTCCAGCTCATTGAGAATCCCAGGCTAAACTGAATAGTAAAGTCCTATTACCACTAAAGAGTCCTTACAAAGCTGAAACAGTTGACCATCTCATATGTGCAGACTTCAACATAAGGACACAAAGATTATGAAAAATCATGGAAATATGACAGCACCAAAAGAAATTAATAAAGCTCTAGTGATGGACCCAGAAGCAAGGGAGACCTAAAAGAATTCAGAATAATCCCTTTAAAGAAGTTCAGAAAACTATAAGAAAATACAAATAAAAGATTAGTAAACATTTTAAAAACAATTCATGAACAAAATAAGTATAACAATGAATTAGAAACAATAAAAAAGAGGAATACTAGAGATTAAAAAATGATAAAAAAACTGAAAAACTAAATAAAAGCTTGAACAGCAAACTTGATCAAGAAGAAGAAAGAATCATTGAGCTTGAAAAAAGGACATTTGAAATTATTCAATCATTGGAGAAGAAGTAAAAAGAGAAAAAAAAAATGAAGAAAGTCTATGGGAATTACGGGAGACCATCCAGTAAACTGTATCTTGTATAAGAAGAATTTCTGAATGAGAGGTGAGAGAAAACTACATAGAAAATGCATTTAGGGCAAATAATGGTGGCACATTTTCAAAATCTGAAGATAGATAACAGCATCCAGATATAGGAAGTTCAGAGGTCATCAATCAAATTCAGCTCAAAAAGGAGTTCACCATGACACACCCTAATCAAATTATCATTAATCAAAGATAAAGAAAAAATACTAAAAGCAACAAGACATAGCAAACATATTATATTCAAGGGAGCCCCAATGCAAGTTTTTAGCAAATTTCTCAGGAGAAAACCTGAAGGCTATGAGAGAGCACAGTAATATATTAAATGTGCTAAAGAAAAACAAAATAACGCCAACCAAGAAGACACTTAACCCACAGTGCTATCCTTCAGAAATGAAAGAAAAATTTTTAAATTTCTAGACCAAAAAAACTAGGAAAGTTCATCACCACTCATCCTGTTTTACAGATATTACTAAGGGGATTTCATTAATCTAAAATGAAAGGTTGTTAATTGATAACAGCAGACATTTAAAAGTATAAAACTCAATAGTACAATTAATACATAGTCATATTCAGAATTCTCTAATTCTGTTAAGTGTGGTGTGTAAAGTAATTGTATAACTAAGTGGAGAGTTAAAAGAAAAACTGTTAAAAATGACTATAGTTACAATAAATTTTAAGAGACACAAATTATAAAAACAAATTTAAATTTTGACATGAAAATTATAAAAGTGGAGACTAAAGGTGTGAATATATATAGTTGTTGCATACAATTAAATGAAAGTTATTACTAGCTTGAAGCAGCCTATTTAAGGTAAGCCTTATAGTAGCTACAAAACAAAAACATAGGTTCATACTGGCTACACAAAATATAAAAATAAAGTATTCACTGCAAAAGGTCATGAAACCACAAAAGAAGATATCAAGAGAAAAGTAAATAAACAAGAGAATGCTAAAATAACCAGAAAAAAATTTAAAAATGGCAGTAGCAAGTTCTTATCTACCAATAATTACTTTGAATGCAAAATGGATTAAATTTTCCTATTAAAAAATAGAGTGACAACGATTAAAAATATAGAGCGAACTCTATGTTGTCTATTCACTTTTGTATCAAGGACACACAGATGAACAGTGAAGGACAGAAAAAATTGTTTCCCTAAGTGGAAGTCAAACAAGAGCAAGGATAGCTATACGTATATGAGAAAAAATATACTTTAAGTCAAAAACTCCAAAAATATACAAAGTAGGTCATTACATAATGATAAAGGGTTGAATACACAAAGAAGGCATGGTAATTGCAAATATATCTACATCCAGCTTTGGAGCACTTAAAGACACTTATCAATTATTAAATGATCTAAGCAAGAGATAGACGAATATACAACAGTAATAAGACACCACAATATCCCACTTTCAACAATGAACATATCATCTAGAAAAATAAGTAATAATGAAACTTAGGACTTGGATTATATTTTAGACCAATTAGAAAACACATACAGAACATACTATTTAACAGCAGCCCAATATATATTCTTCTTAAGTGCTCATAAAACGTTCTCAATGATGAATTGTATGTTAGGTCACAAAACAAATCTTAACAGTTTTGTAAAAATTGAAATCACATCAAATATTTTTTTCATGTCACAACGGCATAAAACTAGATCAACAAGAGAAAACTTGGAAAATACACAAATATGTGAAAATTACATGCTTCTAAACAACCGATAGGCAAAAGAATAATTTTTAAAATGTTACATCTCATGGAATTATTAAGAGAACAACCTGAACTCAAAGTTATCAGATGCAAGCAAATGAAGAGCAGAGATAAATAAAATAGACACTAGAAAAAGAAATAGAAAAAAACCCAACACATCTTAGAGTGAACTGTTTGAAAAGATAAGCAAACTACATAAACTTTAGCCTAGATTATAAAAAAGGAGACTATATAAATAAATAAGAATAGAAAAAAGAGGAGTCATTACTATTGATGCCACCAAAATACAAAAGATCTTAAGAAACTACTATGTACAATTATAAGCCAACAAATTGGATAATCTAGAAAACATGGATAACTTCCTAGACCCATAAAACTGCCGAGACTGATTCATCATAGAAAATCTGAATAGACCACTAATGAGGAAGGAGATTTAAGATTTAACCAACAATTAAACGCCCTCTCTCTCTCTCTCTCTCTCTCTCTCTCTCTCTCTCTCTCTCACACACACACACACACACACACACACACACACACACACACAGGACTGGATGTCTTCACTGCTGTATTCTATCAAGCATTTAAAGAAGAACTAATGCCAATTCTTCTCAAACTCTTTGCAGGAGGGAATACTTCCTAGGAACAAATACTTACAGACACATTTTAGGAGGATACATTTACCCTGATACCAAAGCCAGCTAATGATACTGCAAAAAAACACAATTTGTGTAATGTGTCATTTTGATTTTACTGAGACCAGTTGTATAGTGCCAGTCATGCCACTGCACTTGGTTCCTTAAACTTGGTCAGAAAAACATAATATAAATCTAACACTTAAATAAACATCATGCTCAATTTACCAGAGATTTCCAAGGTAAAATTGAATTGCAAATATTGGCAGAAAATCTACTATTCTCAGACTATGCAAAGAGATTTGTAGGCAATGTTCAAAATTACTTTGTATTATCAGTCTCCAATAATGATTTCCATGTGAATCCATGTACAAATAGATTGAACCTATTAGAATGGAAGTTTAACTGTAGGAAAATAAAAGTCCACAAATGGACTGAACCTATTAGAATGGAAATTTAACTGTAGGAAAATAAAAGTTCACTCAGTGTAAAAATGTCACTTTAATTTAGAATAACCAGATACTCTAGCGTCCAAAGCACATTATCTCTTTTGTTTATCCATGAGGGATAAATATGTTTGTGAGATACTTGAAAAAAAGGGAAACTTTTATTTAAATATATTACTTCTCTTTCTTTTAAGTTTTAAAACAAAGTGTATTAGAGAAATAAGAGAGGAAAGAAAGGGAGACATGCCAGAGCGGGCATGGGAGAGAAAAACTAAATATATTACTTCTCATTAACAGACATCGTCCCAGGAATAAGAGATCAAATACTTCTGTCTCTAATATAAGTGATGTAAACTGAACTGGAAATACATTAAGTAGGAAGGCTTGAGTATTTCAATAGAATTAAATGTGTACACATATCTATATGTAGAAAACCCAACTGTTCTGAAGATAAAAATGTGTAGTGCACAAAATCCATAAGGAACTCATTATTTCCTCAAAATTACTCTTCTTTAAACACCATAAAGCATTGTTAAATCAAGCTCATTGTATCAATTGGTAGAAGGTCTTCAGTATTTTTAATTTATTCATATAAATTTTATTACTTTAACTAATATAAATAATAATAAGTAAAATACAGTCTACTAGAACATTTAATGAACTTAATTTTAGTTAATAGATAAGGATAATGTGTAATTGACTCATTGCATTCAAGTTGATTTTGTTAATGTCCTCGGATGCTTATTTTTCCTTTCAGCAGTTTCCTATGCTTTAACATTATGAATAAGTTTGCCAAAACTTTTAGACATAAATAGCACAAAGGGAGGATAAGTCCACAATTTCTTAAATTGTTATAAGATTGAATAGTTAAGGGTTGAGTGATTTTTATTAAAAATATCCTTATAATGCATTGATTACATGCAAGGCAAAACTACCAAAGTATTGGAAAACAATAAGAAATAACCAGACATCTAGCGAAATTCTATCTTACTTTATCTAGATATAACTGGTTGATTTGATCAAATTAGGATATTTTGTTAAAACAAAACAGACAAAAATCACCCAGGTTGTTTGACAGATTTAGTAATTTCTTTTTAGCAAACTGACTGATTCCATACCTTCAGTGTAACCCAAATGGATTTTGTTTCTTAAACTATATATTTATTTGAGCCAACTTTTTTTTTTAATGGAGCGATGTAGTTTTCATTAAAAAGATGTTTTAAAACCTAAGATTTTTAAAAAATTTTTATTATGAAGATGTGAGGTACAAACTCATGGTTAGGTATATAAACATTGATCATGCAGGTACCATTGTTGATGAGGTGTGCCCCTCCCTCCCTTAGCAGTTTCCCTCAACTGCCAATCCCACCGCCCTCCCCTGATAGTTTCCCATTACTGCCAATCGCTTTCTTATAGCATTTTAAAAAAAAGAAAGAAAGAAAGCTAAGATTACATACCAGTTCTTAACAAATTATTCAAGTCATTCTGTTGTTAAAATAAAATTTTTGGCAGCTTTATTGAAGTGCAATTGACACAATTTATATTTATCTAAGTTCAAAGAGTGATAATTTAGTATATGTCTATGTATATGCTGTGAAATAGTTACCACAATCACATTAGTTAACACATCCATCATTTAACTTAATAATCATTTTTCTGTGATGACAGCATTTAAGTTCTACTCTCTTAGCAAATTTCAAGTATACAATAAATGCATATAAATACATACACAATAAATATAGTCACCGTGCTATACATTAGATCTCTAGAATGTATTCATATTATAACTAAAAGTTTGTACTCCTTCACCACAATCCCCCCATTTTCCCACACTACAGTCCCTAATGATCACCATTCTACTGTCTGTTTCCATGAATTTGACTTTTTTAGGTTCTACATATGAGATCACACAGTATTTGAATTTTACTTTTTTAGGTTAAATGTATGAGATCACACAGTATTTGTTTCTCTGTCTGATTTATTTCATTTACAATAATGTCCTTAAGTGTAATCCTTGTCATAAATGGCAATATTTCATTTTTATGACTGTTTAATATTCCATTGTGATTATGTACCACATTTTCTTTATCTATTCAGTCACAGGTGGACACAAGTTATTTTCATATCTTGGCTATTGTGAATGATGCTGCTATAAACATGTGTAAGTATCTTTTCAAAATATTGACTTTCTTTCTTTCAAATATGTACCCAGAAGTTGAATTTCTAGATAATATGGTAATTTTATTTTCAATTTTGTAAGGAATCATCATACTATTTTCTAAAATGACTGTAACAAATAACATCCCCATCAATAGTATAAAGGGGTCTCTTATGTCCACACCCTCACCAACACTTGTTATCTTTTAGATAATAAACATTTTAAAAAATAACCATTTTAACAGGTGTGAGGTGATATCTCTTTGTGGTTTTGATTTTTATTTTATGATTATTAGTAATGCTGAGTACCATTTCATATACCTATTGGCCATAGAGACAACTTATTTATGAAAAAAATATCTATTCAGATTCTTCGCCTACTTTTTAATCATGACATTTGTTTGTTTGCTATTGGGTAGTTTGAATGACTTCTATTTTGGGATATTAATCCCTATGATAAAAATTTTACATTCTCGTCCTGACTTACAGATTATTAAAAGCATAAAGAAATACTATATATACATACATATAATAATTAGAGGAAAATACAGAGTTTGTTTCATTCATTTATTCCTTTATTTGTCCGTTCAACTAACATTTTCAAGTACCAATTGTACCAAATTCTCAAGTGTAAATACACAGAAGAACATTATTTGCCATCTAAGAGCACTTCAGTCTATTGCAGAAGGCAGACGTCTGAAGAGATCATTGAAATATGATGTAGGCATGGTGACCAGCTAAAACACTTTGAATTGTTTGTAAGAGACGATAAGGATCTAATTTAAGAGACTGCCTGCTGGGATGATGAAGAAAGGATAAATTGTAAGAGATACTTAAGGAATAGAATTTATGGATGTGACGAGCACTGCGATATAGAAAGAAAAAGAGACAGAGACAGGGTTTAGAAATTTCCATTATCTTTCTACTTTGTTGACTAAGCATTCATCTGTCATTTTCTGGGACAGAAAACTCAGATGGAGTAATAAATTAAGGTGTGAGTCGACAAAAATTAGATTCAATTTTGGATATGTTAACTTGACGTGTATGTTAACTTGACATGCTGCTAGAATATTTAAAAATTATATATCCAGTAGTTAGAGAACTCTAAATAGGAAAATCTATCTGAAATATGGTTATAGATTTGGTAAAAATTAGCACATAAATGGCAGTTGAGGCCATATAACATTAATGTGCCAGGTGAGAATAAAAAAAAAAAAAAAAACAGTGAAAGACTTACTTGAAAGAAAATATAGAGGAAGATGAGCCCACAAAAAAATTGAAAAGTAGCAGCCAGAGAGTGAGGAAGAAATCCAAGTGAGTATGATATCACAGGAATCAGGGTAAAAGCATTTTTTTGAGGCAGAATTTATAAATGACCGTAGAGGCTGCTGCCAAGAAGTCAAGTAAGATGAAGACTGGATGATTTCCTTTGGCTTTAGCATTGTGGAATTCTTCAGTGATATAGATGAGTTTCAACAGAGTAGTGCAGACAGAAGACAAAATAAAGTTGAAGCATGATGAGGAAGTGAAGAGCCATAGACATTGAATGTGAATATAGACAGCTCATTAAAAACCTGTGGCTATGAAATGAAATAGATAACCTATAAGTGGAGTATTATTTTAAAAATCTTGAAAGCTTTTTTTTTGTTTGTTTGTTTTTGTTTTGTTTTTTTTGCTTTGGAGAAACATTTGAGCAAAAACATGTGTGGATAGGAAAGACTCAGAGCAAGAAAGGCTAAATAATCAGGAGAGTAGATGTGGGGTAAAGAAAAGGGATTTAATACTCATTTCTCAGTGCCTTTATGTTTTTTGTCCGTTCAAATATTAAGCCTTGTTTATTTATTTATTCACAAATATTTACTGAAAGTTCACTCTGCCACAGGCTCTATGCAAGGGGATAATAGTTTGGTGATGTTTGGGTAAGGAGAAAAACAAGTAAAGCAACAATTTCTATAGAATGTACTAAATACTAGAGCTAGAGCCAGGGTAATCAGGGTGTTATAGGAATGGTGAAAAGCCCTCAATGTTGAACTATCTCTATTTACACTCAGATTTTTTGTTTTTTACAGTTTAATGCTGGCATTACACTATTCAGAATTTTGTTACAAGGACCCTAGCATTACTTCAGGAGGCTGAGGAATACTGTTTTCTTTTGAATTCAGAAAGAGGAAACTCTGGCAAATACAGAACACTTTTTCTAGCACACTATTTTAGTTTATGTTCTCCTGGATGCTGAGACAAAGATTCAGATAAAAGACAAGTAGTTTATTTGAGAATTGACTCGACAAGCAGAAGTAAAGGAGCAGAAAGAGGAACATGGAAAGGAGATAAAATCAATACATCAGTATAAGGTATGAATTGAGACCATCACTGTGGGCAATGTGGGCAATAAAGCCTCAGTTTTGCTTAAACGTCCTGAAAAGTGCAGAAAATGCCTGCCTGAATTGTCCGCCTGATGGACAGAGGCAGAATAACATATCCATTCGCTTTTTTCTTTCATTAGTTAGGGATTACTCTTGAAGAAAATAGCCTTACATCTCTGGTATGTGGGAAAACATGTTCTTATTTTCATGCTACTGGGGAAGGCCCTAAGGTGAAAGCAAAAATATGTTGTGGCAAGTTCTTGAGGTGAGATGCTGCCAACACAAAATAAGTCTGAACTCACATGAAATTGTCCAGTGAAACTGCAGGTGAAATCAAATGTGGGCTGAGCAGATGTGACATAGAGAATCAGAGTTTTTGTGCTATACACAACAACTACACTTCAACAAAAATAAAAGAAACAATTTTTTGTTGTTGTTCAAAGATGTCCCAGTCAGTCATATAGCCCGAAAACATCTGAATACATTCTTGTAGTACTACCGTCAGTTTTTATGATGAAGACCCAACAGTGGTTATATTTTTGAGCTATGGAATTAATTGCAAAGTAAAATAGGAAACTGAGCATTTGCTCAAGCAATATAATCATTGTAGGCAATTTATCCAGGTGACTCAGACCCAGTTTCCTTCTGTCTTTCTAAAAGTCTTCATTCCCATATTCTTTTAGATAATTATCTCAGTTCTCCATTCTACGCGACTTCTGTGAACATTGTTGAAATGTTCAGTTCTTGTTCCTTTCTTTCCCTAGCTAACAAACTTCAATGAGAAATGTGTTTGTTTATTAGTTTTCAAATGAGGGTGGGGGAAGATTTGTAGAAATTTATCCACATTCCTTCACTAGAGTCAGCCTATAGTTTTCCTTCCATAATTTCAGATTTGAAGTTGACAGGCAATTAATCATACAATAAGGCAAAGTAGTCAAATTCAGCAAACATAATGTATGGTTCCCTTTGTGGTTTTAATGAATGTATCCTTAGTGGTCCTTTCAAAGTGCATATGTTCAGTGTGGTTCTGAGATAATGCAGTCATGCCTTCGCTTTTTCCCTCTTTGTCAGTGCTTCTAGTTAGTGAATTTTGGTTTGTTTATGGTTGATGTTTTCAAAGAAACCTGATTTATTGACTCCAGTGAGCCTGCTGAATATTCACATTAGCTTTGCCCTGTGTGTGCTTGTAATTTTCCACTTAAATGTCTAAAAATAAAAGTCATTTTTTCATTGTTTTGGCTGTGGATTTTTAAAATAGAAATTTATATACTTTTGATACTGATTTAATTTTTTAAAAATGACTTCTTAACTTTTATCAGAAAAATTTCAAATTATTTTGCTCCTTAATTTCTATGTTCCCACAATACCTTTACTTTGAAGTCTTTATTCCTGTCATGCTCTAGTCACATTGTGTTATAAGTGCTTAATTCTTGCTTGTTCTTTCATTACACTTGGAGTTCTCTGTCTTAATGGCACTTATTCGGGTCTCAGTAACTATTTATTGCATGAGAAAATGATTAAATAGTGAATTATTTGAATACCTATGTAGTATAATCTTTTATTTAGAATACTATGTTTCTTTTGGGATGTTGCTCATGAAGAAATCTATACTGGATCCACAAGAGGATTGCAGAAGTATAAATACAGTGAACAAAACGTACAACTGATATCCACACGAAAAGAGAAAAAAAACGATCGAACTGTGTATCTGAATGGGACCTTATGCCAATTCTTTTTTTTTTTTTTTTTTTTGAGTTGGAGTCTCACTCTGTCGCCCAGACTGAAGTGCAGTGGCCACTCCCGGCCACCACAGCCTCGACCTGCTGGGCTCCGGCGATCCTTCCGCCTCAGCCTTCCAAGTAGCCGGAATTACAGGCATGCGCTACCACGCCCGGCTGATTTTTTGATTTATTGTAGAGATGAGGTCTCGCTGCCCAGGCGGGTCTCGAACCCGCGGGCTCAGGCAATCCACTACCTCAGCCTCCCAAAGGCGCGGGATTACTGGCTGAGCCACCGAGCCCGGCTGCCAATTCATTTTATGCATGAAAAAACTAAGGATCTTGGGAGAGTGATTTCCCAAGCTCATCAAACTATTTAGTCGCAGAGCCAGGTTTTAATTTCTAACTACCATGAAATATAAAAGATGGTGGCTAAAAAAGGCTATGGAAAAAATTTAAAGGTAAAAGGATGTGATTCAAAGATAAATATCATTTAGACTAAGATGGCTTGGGCTTCAAAACATATCCAGTGTGTCAGGGATAAACTCTGTCTCACCAAAAGTAATTCAGTAGGATGAAGGTATTGAATAGAATCAATGAATTTGGAAAGAGAAGAGCATTAGACAAATGACTGTATCTTCTGAGATCAACAATTTAACATTTCCTGAAATTAGAGTGGATTTGATCATCAAAGGGATCTATGTAGCTGTTTAACCTTGACTGAATTACATTGCTTCCTTCCCTAACCCCTCCCATCCAGCAAAAGATGATTCATTTGTGAAGGAAAGCAAACTGACAAAGCATCATATGTGTTTGTGTTCAATTGAAGTCACTGCTCAAATATTTATTTTTCTGATAGTACTCTTCTTATTAAATACTTCTCCATTTTGTTATTTCGAGCTAGTGGAAATCTATTGTGAGTATTTAAATCTCTAAAATGAGCTAAATTCTAAATCTACATCTCATATTTCTCAGCTGAGTCTCTTCTTCAAATTATATATGCATTTTCTGTATCTATTTTCCGATTCATTTTTCACACTTTCACAGTCTGGGATGGGAATCGTACATTTGGTAGTTCTTAACCTATTTTTAAGTTTTGTCAAATTTTTTGAAAACTTTTGCCTTCACCCAGGAGGAACAACCACTTTAGATTAAATCACATTGCAATTATTTTTGTAAACTGAACCTAAATTGGATCACAGTGCTATTTTTGTCCTCACAAAACTTTAAAAGTGAGTATTTTTCAACAAATTTTGTTTTTATGAGTCTTCTATCTAGATACATTTGTTCTTATTCTAAAATCTAGAATATAGCTAACACTATAGTGTCCTGCTCAACAACTACTTCCAACATGTTCTTGACTAAAATCTTTGAAAATATTTGCTCTCATGTTTCCAGTCCCCTGTGGTCTTTAAATATCACACTGAAATGACTTTCAACAATTACAGTGTACTTATTTTAAGTGTTTTTATTTTTCTGCATTCAAATCACTAGAGTTATAATAAGATTGTAGAGAAAACCCAATTTAGTATTTTTATATTTTAACCAATATAACTGATGCCCGGAGAGGGTAGGTACATTTTCCAAGATCACTCAAGGATAGCGGATGAACTCAAGGCTCTTAACTTCTTCAGTGAAGTTCTTCCCATTCTAACATCTTATATTTATTGATAAGGCTAATTTGTAATCCATATGTCTTATTTTAAGTTTGCAAATATTTGTAATATTCTGATTATTTTAACCTTTAGTTTGAATTTTTGTGAAAATGAGATAATGCAGTCTACCCTTATTTTACCATCCCAAATAATCTCCACTGTCAATAAAAGATGCATTAATTTTCATATATGGCAGGAAGCACATTAGCTGAGCATATTAATTTGGATTAATGGCACCACTTAGAAGGGAAGACCAGATCATATGCTGTAACTGATCTTCATAATAATTTCAAGTAAAGGCCAACAGCTGTACAGTTATTGCCATGTTGTGTTATGAGTGATTTTTAAAGATAATTAAATGAGTGGTCTGGACAAGACATTAGAACCAAGGTGATAAAGTCAATGACAAATATGAAAACAAAACACCACAAAGTAATTTCTATATGAAGTATCATTAGAATTGTTGTCTTAATATTTTTACATTCAGAAGCAGGGTAGTTCCCAGGATTCCAAATGTTAGCACAAATGTTTAAAATGTTTTATAAATTATGATAAAAATTTCATGGTGTTTAATGACATTCAGAGGCATTCAACAACAGAGTAGTTTAAGCAATCTATGGTTATAGAACATAGAAAACTCTGGCTTCCCTTTAAAAGGAAATGTGTAACCAAATACAAAAGTGAGAATGGTTGTGTACTTATAGATATTACAGAAAGCACATCCTGTGTTTTTAGAACAAATTTGTATGTTCTAAGAGAACGATGCATTCTCAGAGTATTTGCTTATAGCTCCTAAGCAGTCCATCTGTTGCCTTTAAATTCAACACGTAGTCCTTGAGGTGAATGCAAAGGCAAACTCAACTGAGATAAGTAAAATCGTGTTCAGTAAAGGCAAGGTTAAGCAACTGAATACATCAATTAACAAAGCAAGTTCATTGTTTATTTATTTCGCACACATTTGTTTGAGACACTAAGTTGCCATTCTTCCAGTACATTCTAGTTTGCAACAAGCTTTTAAATCATAAGGAGTGGTTTTATCATGTGACAATATGCAAAGATTTTCATAGAGCAACAATGATTGAATCCCAATGCCTCTGATTGTGTTTATTCAATTGAACAATAGCTGTTTATATGCCAAAAGAAGCATTGAGAAAATTATCTGGGGAAGTCAGTCAATGATCAGAGCACCTGTCTCACAATTATATGGACAGGTCATCAGAGAAAACATTGTATCATGTGGAAAGAAAGCTAAATTATTGAGATAATTGCTTTCATTTTCTCAATCATTTTTCATGTGTAAGTCCAATAGTTTGCAATCTACATTAAAAAAATTTTGGCTGTTTGTTGATGTTACTGATGAATTCTGGCTTCTCTTCATGGTCATTACTCAGATCTGAGAGCTTATATTTTAAAGTAAAAGGAAAGCATGCTTGAGAACTAAAAAAAATGTGGGGCTCGGTGACACAGTCTGTAATCCCAGCACTGTGGGAGGCCAAGGCGAATGGATTGCCCAAACACACGGGTTTGAGACCAGCCCAGGTAACTTGGCGAGTTCTCGTCTCTACAATAAATCAAATGTAGCTGGGTGTGGTATTGTGCGCCCCTAGTTCCGGCTACTTGGAAGGCTTAGGTGGAAGGATCGCCAGAGCCCAGCAGGTAGACACTAGGGTGGCTGTGAGTGTGCTACTGTGCTCCAGCCTGGGCAATGGAGTGAGACTCCAACTCAAAAAAAAAAAAGAGTTAAAAAAAGAAAACTAAAACAAAATATTGGTGAGAGTAGACTTTGGGTCAAAAACTATGTTAGTGCTTTCAATCAGTATACTGAAATCATCTGGGAAACTTGTTAAAAGCATAATTTCCCATGGCCTACCATATACTCTCTTGTTCTAAGGTACAGAAATATGTATATGCAACTAGCTTTCCTGGTAATTCTGATAGACTTAGGCTGCCCTAATTGACAAATGGGAACTATTGAACTGCATCAGAGAAAGTACTTAGTAATTGACTTTCTCTAGAATATTTCTTAAGTCTTGATAGTTTGCAATCGTGTATTTTACCTGCATATGAGACTATGTACATACCACGGAAAGCGGTAGAGAGAGAGAACTAATTTCATTAAAATTCTCTCTCTCTCTCTCTCTCTTTTTTGTAGGATTCTCACTCCGTCGCCCAGGCTGGAGAGCAGTGGCACGCTCTTGGCCACCCCAGCATCGACCTGCTTGGCTCAGGCGATCCTTCAGCCTCAGTCTTCCAAGTAGCTGGAACTACAGGAGAGTGCTACCGTGCCCAGCTAATTTTTTGATCTATTGTAGAGACAAGGTCTTGCCAAGTTGCCCGGGGTGGTCTCAAACCCGTGAACTCAGGCAATCCACTTGACTCAGCCTCCCAAAGTGCTAGGATTACAGGCTGAGCCACCAAGCCCGACCCATTAAAACTCTTGATCAGAGCAGTCTCTGGCATTTTTTCTAGCAGCACAGTTGGAGATAAGGGTACTTCAAGATCTATGCAAAGTGCTATGTGGTAGAAGGCTTATCGACCTCAAACTTTTCTCTGCAGGACATTTAAGAAATAGCTGGTTGAGTACGTGCTCATTGACTAAACAAATGATTTCCTTATTTGTCGTAACCATTTTCCCTCACAAAAATACATGCTAATATTTATAGAATTTCTTCAAAATAATATGATTCGGTTATTAAAATGACTAAACTAACAAAATTATCATAATATGCATACACAGAATCATCAATTACTCAAATTATTTTTTTAATATATATTTTTAAAGATGTGGGGTACAAGTCAGGATTAGGTACATAAGTGGTCTACGTACAGGAGAAATTTGGACCTGCCATTGGTCCTCACTTATTTTAAGATCAAGTATTTTTCGTGATGTTATATGGCCCGCCCCTCCCCACAGTGTCCCGTTACTCTCAATCCCTTTCTTGTAGTGTTATGATAAATGTTCAAGGTCTTCTTGTAAGTGAGAACATGTAGTATTCAGTTCTCTGTTTCTGTGATATCACATAGTATTATAGACTCTAAATCCACTGAAGTTGCTGCAAAGTCCATAATTTTTTCCTTCTTTATGACTACATAATATTACACCATGTATATGTACCACATTTTTAAAAATCCAGTTCACTTTTGATTGGCAGCATGGTCAGTTCAACGTTTTTGCTATTATCAATAGTGCTGCAATAAACATGCATGCATAGGTTTGTTTTGTTTTTGTAGAATTATTTGCATTCCTCTGGGTATATTCCCAGAAAGGGGATTGCTGGGTTGTATGAAAGGTCAATTTTTAGAACTTTTATAAACCATCACACTGTTTTCAACAGAGGTTGCACTAATTTACATTTTCTCCAAGAGTGTAGAAGTGTTCCCTGGTCTCCGCATCCTCTCCAGCATCTGTTGTTTTTTGAGTTATTCATGATGGCCAGCTTTTTGGAGTGAGGTGTTAGCTCAGTGTGGTTTTGATTTGCATTTCTTTGGTGATTAGTGAGGCTGAGCATTTGTTCATGTATCTGTTGTCTGTTCCTATGTCTTCTTTTGAGAAGTGTCAATTCATTTCTTCTGCCCACCTTTTATAGAGCTGTTTGTTTCTTCCTTTTGACATGTTTGTGTTACTTGCAGATCCTGTATATTAGGCCCTTGTCAGATAAAGTGTTGGCAAATATTTTTTCCATTTTGTGGGCTGTCAATTACTCAAATTCATAGGCTACAATTACTAAAGAAAACTGCAAGTGTTTCACAAACCATTCATGAAAGTGTGACTTGGAAACCATTATCTTTTCATTAAGAAATAATAATTCTGTTTTCAAATTTTGATGTATATGAGCTGTCTCATTTGTTTGATTTGATGACCTTTTTATGATTTGCCACTTTACCAAGGTAGACAAATATTTTGTATTGTTGTGATGATAAATGTAAACAGCCAACTGTCTGGAAGAAAAAAAATCATGATATGTATCATTTACCAATTTCTGTGGCATTTTCAGTCATTATGGCCAATTTCAAGCTATCAAAATGATGTTACTGTATGCAGAATTGAGATGAGATGAACACAATCAGCTCTCACAATCTGGGGTGATCTGTCTCCATTGACTATGTGTTTCAGGCTACAGCTACCAAATGGTAAGTAAGCCACAGTTCCACTCATTTCCTTATGCAATCATACTCAAGAGTGCTATTAGATACTGGGAAAACATGAAGAAGAGACAGGGAGAGATGGAAAAGACTTCACTGAGGAGATGACATATAAACTGAGTCTCATAGGGTATATTTATGGACCATACTTGGATAAACTTCACATGGAATTTATGGTTGGAAACAGGAAAGTAGCTGGGTCTGGAGGGGTAGCCAAGGATTAGTCTTGGAGGAACGTGAATAGTATAGTTAGGAGCACGGAAATTCAATGTGCTATTAATGGAGGACCATTGAAGGGTTGGAGATTGCTGGATGCAGTGTGAGACAGTACATTAGGTTGGAAGTAGGGCGCAATACTGGTCAAAATTCGAAGGAACTCATATATTTCTTGTGGAGAGAGATTTGTAAACAAAGTGCTTACTTTAATACAATGCAATAACAGTCTTAATAAAGGCATTAGCTTGTCTGAGGATTGTTTTCTAGTTTCCTATCATGTATACACAGCAAGGTTGTAAGTTTTATGATTTGAATTGAAAGCTTAGAAAGTTACCAATTACACAGATGTCTCTGAATAGTCATATGGGAGTATTGAAAAGCAAAATACACAAGTATGTGACTGAATGTTGCAATTTCCACTTGGAGTTTGATTTTATAGAGAATGCATCCTTACTTGATACTTAAGTAATAAAAATAGAAAATAACAAATTTCTTTAGACTTTTTCAATTAAAAGCATTTACAGGAGAAGGGAGGAAAATGGAGGTGAAGCCAGTATGTGAGTCTCAGTGTGAGTGATTGTATGGAAAATTTTGCATGTGTGACTTTGAGTAAGTGGGCATGTGAGTGGCTGACTGAGTGGGGACTCTATAGAAAGTGCCCAGGGATCTCCTGGTGAAGCAGCTGGTGCCACAGCTGTTCTGCTTGGACCCTAGCACTTCCTGGGGCATCAAGCGCCATTTTTTTAAATCATCAAAGCTCTTCTCTGGAAGAGACTGCTGGGAATGACTGCCAGTTCCAGGCTCTGCCTCACCATTGCAGTCTCTGGCCTGACACTGGCAGCAAGGGCTGCAGAAGGAGCACAGAGAGGAGCAAGAAGCAGAGCACCACTGGAGAAGATGAAACAGACACCCTGCCACCATCTTGATAACTAGGCAGGAAAGTGCTCCAGGATGCTGACCATGGAGCAACAGTCTCAATATCTATTACCTGTGTGTTAGTGACTCAGAGGTTGATCATTTCCCAGAGAGAATATCCTCAAAGCATAAACTCTGGAGGGACTCCTGAAAGCACAAACTCTTAGTCCCAGGCACTCTATCCCCTACCCCAATTCAGCCATTGGACAAAGGGTGTGAACAGAAAAGGACAAAGAAGACACTTAAAGAGATCAGCAGTGAGTCTGGGACTGACACAACTCCCTTTCCCAGTAATCCTCTGGACATCAAACCCACACAGCTGGGGCATGACTGAGAGGGACAAACCCAAGGGGAACCTGAACTTAAGCCATGATAGGAGGACTCTACTCCAGAATAAGCCTGGCTAGGTTGTCCTCCCCACCCTCCTGCTAGTACCTGGGGAAGAGACAATCTGGCACCTATGCACCGGAGGGGAGTCTCCTGACCATACGAGAGTGGGAGGGAAGGACTGAAGGCCTACTCACCACCACTGCCTCTTCCTCCTTCCCTAAGATGGACACTGGGGAGATTGTGAATGAGGCCACAGCTTCACAGGAGACAGAAGAGGGGCTTACCTGTGAGCAACTGACATGAACAATTATAGAATCTGCCACAAGAGAGCAGGTTATTTTTGGTTTTGTTTGTTTGTTTTCTTTTAAATTAGTTTTCCCTTTGTGCATTAATGTGTATGTGAGGGTTTGGTCTGCATTCCACCCTCCACCTTTTTTTTTCTTTTATTTTTCTTTCTTTTTTTTAATTTCTTTCTTCTTTTGTTTTTTGGATTTTTATGTGTGTATGTGAATGATTGAGTGTTCATCATTCAGGGTTTTGTTTGTTTGTTCTTCTCTTTATTTAGCTTAATGTGTGTGTGAATGTATGTGTGAGGGTTTGATTTGAATTCCTGTTTTTCTTTCTTTCCTTTTTTCTTCTCCTTTCATTTTGTGTTGGGTGTGTTTGTGTGTTTGTGTGTGTGTGTGTGTGTGTTTGTGTGTGTGTGTGTGTGTGTGTGTGTGTGTTCAATTTTCCTGTTTTTTCTTTCTTCTTTTTTTGGTTTCTTTTTCCCAGTTTGTTTTTATTTGTGTGTGTATGTGAGTATGTGTGTATTTAATTGCTTTTGCTTTTACTTCTGCTTTTGTTTTTCTTTTTTTAATTTTTAAAATGTTTCTCTGTCTTGTTTCATACCACTTTTCTCTGCTCTCCTCATTGCAGTTACTGTGTCTTGGATTCATGGGGTACCCACATGTACACATTGCATCATCATATAGAGTGGTGGTGGGGAGTTCTTAGGGAACTCATACCACAATCAGTGAACATTTTGATTTTCAAGAAGTTTCTGAATTCCAACTCTCCATCATCCACCTTATTCAATGCTCAAAAACTACAAGAAGCTGGGCTTGGTGGCTCAGCCTGTAATCCCGCGCCTTTGGGAGGCTGAGGTGAGTGGATTGTCTGAGCCCGCGGGTTCGAGACCTGCCTGGGCAGCGAGACCTCATCTCTACAATAAATCAAAAAATTGGCTGGGCATGGTAGCGCGCACCTGTAATTCCAGCTACTCAGAAGGTTGAGGCAGAAAGATCGCGGAGCCCAGCAGGTTGAGGTTGTGGTGACCGAGTGCGGCCACTGCACTCCAGTCTGGGTGACCGAATGAGACTCCAACTCAAAAAAAAAAAAAAAAAAAGTACAAGAGACAGCAAAGCTTCCCACTTACAGAACCATTTCAAAATAGAACAAATTCAGAGCCCTGATTAGGGAAGAATAAAAGACTGAGCAAACATCAGAAGTGAAAGTCTCTCCCACTGCCACTGAATAATGGAATTAAAGAGTAAAGAAAGAGATGTATCACAAATGAGAAACATATCAATGGAATAATACCATTAACTCCTAGTGTACCAAAGAGAAAACACCTGAAAAATCGGACCTTGGAGTCCAAACTATGGAGATCACCAACTACTGGCCCCAGAATACAACAAGGATTAGGGAATGGATCCAAAGAGTGAATAAGACTCAAGAAAGAAAAGATGCAACACTGAAATAACTTGCACCAGAGATTTTGGGCCAAAAAAAAAATCTGAAATAACTTGCAACAAAGATTTTGGGCAAAAAAAAAAAAAATTCATTCAGGAGACAAATAACAAGATGACAAGCATGGAAAACAGAATTAATCAAGTAGAACAAAGAATCTGAGAACTTGAAGACCAAAACATGGAATGAACCCAGTCTGTAAAAAGCCCAGTCTGTAAAAAACAGAAAGAAAGAACAAAGCCTCCAAGAGATGTGCAATTATATCAAGAGGTTGAGCCTGTGCCTATTTGATATCCCAGAAAAAGAAAGGGAAACAGAGAATACTTTGGAGCAAGTATTCCAGGAGATTATCCAAGAATACTTTCCCCATCTTGGTAGAGGTGTGACCCTCCAAACACAGATATAGAGAACCCCTGCACAACAGCAAATGTGAAGAACAACTCCTAGACACATAGTAATTTGCCTATACAAAGTAGGTACAAAAGAACAAATCCTAAAGGCAACAAGAGAGAAAGGTCAGAATACCTACCAGAGAAAACCAATCAGTGTATCAACAGACCTATCATCAGAAACACTACAATCTAGGAGGTACTGGAATCCAATATTCAAAGTTCTCAAAAATAAACAATTTCAACCAAGAACTTCTTACTCAGTCAAGCTCAGGTTCATCAGTGATGGAGCAATAAAATCCTTCCCAGATATCCAAACTCTAAGAGATTATGCAGCTTCCAGATCAGCTCTACAGGAGACACTTAAAAAGGTACTAAGCACAGAAGAAAGATAAAAAAGAATGGCCACATATTTCCCAAGAGAACAGGAGAAAACAGAATCAACAGAGAATACATCATGATTGTAAACTTGAAAACACACAGATACATCAACTTAAAGTTAAAAAAAATCAAACATAGAAAAAAATTTATAACAGCCACATGATGGAGATAAACAACCACATTTCAATAATCAGTCTGAACATGAATGAAGTAAATGAACCACTGAAAAGACAGAATGGCAAACTGGATAAAAACCATGGCATAATTTGCTGCATCCAGAGAACTCATCTCACCACAAGGGACACACACAGACTCAAAGTTGCAGGATAAAAAATGAATTTCCAAGCAAATGGATCACAAAAGAAGGGGGCTCACCATCTTAATATCAGACAAAATAGCATTTAAGCTATCAGAAGTTTTAAAATATATGGAAGTACACTACATAATTATAAAAGGTTCGATCCATTAACAGGAAATATCCACCCAAAAACATATATGCACCCAACATAGGAGTATCAGCATGTATAAAGCAACTACTAAATAAACTAAAAAAAAAATGTTGACTCTAACATTATTCTAGCTAGGTATTTAAATACCCTACTAATAACCCTGGATAGATCATCTAGGCAAAAAAAAAAAAAAAAAAGAAATCAAGAAAGAGATGCAGAACCTCAATTTGACATTTAACCAATTGGACTTAATAGATGCCTGCAGAACACTTAAGAATCACAGAATATACTTTCTACTCATCACCACATGGAATGTACTCCAAGATCAATGACATCTTGGGCCATAAATCAAGAATGAACAAATTACATAAGATTGAAATACTGCCATGCACCTTCTCTGGCCACAGTGGAATAAAACTTAATATTAACACCAACAAAATTCCTCCCCAAACCCACAAATACATGGACAATAAATAGCATGATGCTGAACAATGGTTGGATCAGCACAACACAGAAGTTAAAACATTTCTTGAAACAAATGAAAATGAAGAAGCATCTTACCAAAACCTCTGGGATGCCATGGAATTAGTTCTTAGAGGGAAATTTATATCTTGATGAACACATAACAAGAAAATGGAGAGATCACAAGTCAACAGCCTAACATATCACCTAAGGGAGCTAGAAAGACAAGACAACTAAACTCTAACTTTAGCAGATGAATCCAGATCACCAAAGTAAAAACTGAAATATGGGAAATAGAAGACAAAAATATCATAGAAAAAAATTAGCAAAACAAAAAGCTGGTTCTTTGAAGCAGTAAACAAGATTGATGTACCCATAGCCAAAACGACTAAGAAAATCGGATAAAAACACAAATAAACACAATCAGAAATGCAAAAGATCAAATTACAACTGACCCTGAAGAAATACAAGATTATTTGAGATTACTATGCACACCTATATGGAAACAAAGTTGATAACCTAAATGAAATGGAGGACTTTCTGATATCATACAACCTCCAAATGTTGAAACAAGAAGACGTTGAGACCTTAAATACACCAATAAAAATCCAGGAAATTGACTCTTATAAAAAAACTACCTACAAAAAAACCAAAACAAAAGAAAAAAACCGGGACCAGATGAATTTACAGTGAAATTCTACAAAACATACAAGAAGGAGCTGATACCAATCCTATTGAAAGTATTCCAGGCCATTGAGAAAGACAGAATTATATCCAAATAATTTTACAAAGTTAATGTCATGCTGATACCTAAACTAGGTAAAAATCCTACAAAAAAAGAGAACTACAGGTCAACATTTCTAATTAACATAGATGCTGAAATTCTCAACAAGATTCTAGCAAATTGGATCTAACAACACACTTCAAAAGTCATCTACCATGACCAAGTAGACTTCATCTTCAGCATGCAGAACTGGATCAACATTCACAAGACCAAAAATGTAATCAAATGCATCAACAGATGTCAAAACAAGAACCACATGATGATATAATTAGATGCAGAAAAAGCTTTTGATAAAATCCAGCATCTCTTCTTGATTAAAAAAACCCCTTGAACACCTAGGCATAGAGGGTACATAGCTAAAAATAATAAGTGCCATCTGTGATAAACCCACAGCCAGCATATTGGTAAATGGACAGAAACTGGAAGAATTTCCCCTGAAAACTGGAACAAGCCAAGGCTGCCCACTCTCACCTAACCCCAGTAAGAATGCCTATCATTAATAAAACAAACAGCAGCAGATGCTGGCAAAAATGTGGAGAATAGGTTACACTTCTACACCACTGGTGGGAATGCAAACTAGTTCAACATCTATGCAAAACTGGCAATTTTTTAAAGATCTAGCAATTGACCTTCCATATGGCCTAGCAATCTCCCTACTGGGAATATATTTAAAGGAACTCAAATCTTTCTACAGAAAAGATACCTGCACACCCATGTTTATTGCTGCAGTATTCACAATAGCAAAAACATGGAACCAACCATGCTATCCATCAAAACCAGAGTGGCAAAAAAAATGTGGTAAATATTCATGATGGAATACTATGCAGCTATAAAGAAGGACAAACATATAGACTTCACAGCCACTTGGATGGATTTAGAGTCTATAATACTCGGTGATAAATCACAGAAACAAAGAACAGTGTACCACATTTTCTCACTCATAAACAGACCCTGAACATTTACCATCATACTGTAGGAAAGCGATTGACAGTAGCGGGATACTGTCACGGTGGGAGGAGGCATAACATGAATAAGGGTACCTGATCTCAAACCAGGCAAAGTAGGGACCAAAGGGATACCCAAACTTTACCTGTACAATGTTCACTTGTATATATAACCCTGATTGTACCACTCTTCTTTAATATAAAGTATTAAAACATGCAAAATCAAGGTGAACTGTAAACATATTTTTTAAATTATCACGTCACTTGTTAGAGTATAGACATGTAGATATCTCTATATATTCACCTAGAATTTGCAAAGTTTTAAACAATTTATGTCTCTTTCTTTGCAAAAGGGTGGTCAAATATTCTGAATACTCAGAAATCTTCTAATTATAAAGAAGTAGTTGCATTATTTTAATAATACTGGGATATAAATAGCAATGGCTTATAGGAAAACATGTCACAATTTGTTACAGAGGAAATGACTATGGATTTGGTTATGATATATAGACCTGGTGCATTTTCTGCTCACTCTCAAGTCAACTTCTCATCACCAAGTCCTCTATTATAAACGTAGCTATTTCTTGGTTCTAAATCTAGGTAAATTAAGTTAAAATATAGTGTGCTTTTTTTTGAAAAGCAGTTGAAGAACTGAATTTATTTACAATAACACAAAATGTATCTACTTTAGTAATAAAGATATTAAAAGTAATTCAATCAATTTACTAGTATTAGAAGATACAGTGAGCAATTATATAAAAAAACTAGTGTATATAAAATATATATGGAATAAAGGTAAATTTTTATGATAAGACTGAATTTGTGTGTGTTTGTGTGTGTGTGTGTGTGTGTGCGTGTGTGTGTGTGTGTTTCATTTTGTGCCCCATTTTGAACTAATGATATTTTAAATATTTTTCAACTTCAAATGTTGGGTTGAGTAAAGAGAAGAGAGTTAATATGCATAGATGAAAGATTAATCTCTTTGTGGTTGAAAATATTTCTTTTTGTTTTGTTTTGTTTTGCTTTGTTTACAAAATCAGTATTTTTTATTATGGTTTTGTGGGGTACAGTTAAGGATTAGGTGTACAATTACATTTCATTCAGGCACCCTGTTGATAAGAGGTGTTTCCCCATCCCCAGACAGATATTTGCTACTGTTAAACCCATGCCACTGCCCCCATAGTTTCCCAGTACCATCAGTCATTTTCTTACAGTATTACATTGGATGTTCAAGGTCCATTATATGAGTGAGAACATGTGATACTCGGATCTTTGTTTCTGTGAGAGGTCACTCAGTATTATAGATTCTAGTTCCATCCAGGTTGCTGCAAAATTCATGATTTTGTTCTTTTTTATGGCTGCATAGTATTCCATCATGTATACGTACCACATTTTTTAAATCCAGTCCTCTTTTGATGGGCAGCATGGTTGCTTCCAGGTTCTTGCTATTGTGAACAATGCTGTGATAAACATACGTAGGCAGGTATCTTTTTTATAGAGTGATTTGAGCTCTTCAAGGTATATTCCCAGTAGGGGGATCGCAGGGTCATATGGGAGGTTGATATTTAGAGCTTTTAGGAATCACCACACTGCTTTCCACACAGGTTGCACTAGTTTACACTCCCACCAACAATGTAGAAGTGTTCCCTTTTCGCCATACCCTCTCCAGCAGCTGTTATTATTTGAGTTGTTGATAATTGCCATTCTGACTGGAGTTAGGTGGTATCTCAGTGTGGTTTTGATTTGCATCTCCCTGATGATTAGTGAGTTTGAACATTTCTTCATGTGTTTGTTGGCTGCTCAGATGTCCTCTTTTGTGAAGTGTCTGTTCATATCTTTTGCCCATTTTATAATGGGGTTGTTTGTTTTTTTCCTTTCAGCACGTTTTAGTTCCTTGTAGATCCAGAATGTTAAGCCTTTGTCAGACCTGATGTTGGCAAATAATTTTTCTCAGTCTGTAGGCTGTCTTCCTGCTCTCTTGATGGTTTCTTTGGCCTTGCAGAAGCTTGTCAGTTTAATAAGGTCCCACTTGTCTATATTCTCTCTTATGTCCTGTGGGTTTCAGGTTTTGTTCAGGAATTGAATGCCAGTTCCGATTTACATGAGGGAATTTCCTTCCTTATCTAAGGTTCTTATGATTTGAGGTTTTACATTTAGGTCTCTGATTCATTTGGAGTTAACCCTTGTGCATGAGTATAGATAAGGGTCCTGTTTCAATCTTCTGCATGTGGTCAGCCAGTTTTCCCAGCAGCACTTACTGAATAGGTTCTCCTCTCCTCGTGGTAGGTGGTGGAGGCCTTGTCGAAGATGAGTTGGTTGAGAAATTGAGGTTTTGCTTCTGGAATCTCAATTCTATTCCATTGATCTATATGCCTGTTCCTATACCAATACCAAGCTATTTTAATGATTGCAGCTTTATAGTAAAGTTTGAAGTCTGGTAATGTGATACTATCTGCTTTATATTTTTGGCTGAGGATTGTTCTGGCTTTTGTTTTGTTTTGTTTTGTTTTGTTTTGAGTTGGAGTCTCACTCTGTCACACAGACTGGAGTGCAGTGGCCGCTCCCGGCCACCGCAGCCTCAACCTGCTGGGCTCCGGCGATCCTTCCACCTCAGCCTTCCGAGTAGCCGGAATTACAGGCATGCGCTACCACGCCCGGCTGATTTTTTGATTTATTGTAGAGATGAGGTCTCGCTGCCCAGGCGGGTAGCGAACCCGCGGGCTCAGGCAATCCACTCACCTCAGCCTACCAAAGGCGCAGGATTACAGGCTGAGCCACCGAGCCCGGCTGTTCTGGCTATTCTTGGACATTTTTGTTTCCATATTAATTCCTGTGTTGTCTTTTCTAGGTCTGAGAAGAATGTTGCTGGTAGTTTGATGGGTATTGAATTGAATTTGTAGATTGCCTTAGGTAAGATGGACATCTTCACAATGTTGATTCTTCCAATCCATGAGCATGGAATATTTTTCCACTTGTTTGTGTCATCTTTGATTTCTTTGAGCAGAGTTTTGTAGTTTTCATTTTAAAGATCTTTCACGTCTCTGGTTAGGAAGATGCCAATGTATTTCATTTTTTTTTGGTGGCTATTGTGAATGGACTAGTGTTTTTATTTGGGTTTCTATTTGTTTATATTGATGTAGAGAAATGCAATTGTCTTTTGTGCATTTATTGTGTATCCTGAGACTTTGTCAAAGATCTTTACCGGTGTAAGGAGGTTTTTGACAGATTCTCCTAGGTTTTCAAGGTACACAATCATATCATCTGCAAAGAGAGATAACTTGACTTCCTATTTTCCTATTTGGAAACCCCTGATTGCCTCCTCTTCTCTGATTGCTCGAGGCAGGACTTCCAATACTATGTTGAAAAGGAGGGGTGAGAGTGGGCATCCTTGTCTAGTTCCAGTTTTCAGGGGAAATGGTTCCAGTTTTTGTCTGCTTAGGAGTATGCTGCTGTGGGTTTCTCGTAGATGGCTTTTACTATTTTGAGGTATGTTCCCCGTATGCCTAGATGTTCAAGGGTTTTTATCAAGAAGGGGTGTTGGTTTTATCAAAAGCTTTTTCTGCATCTAATGATATAATCATGTGGTTTTTGTTTTGACATCTGTTGATGTATTTAATTACATTTATGGTTTTACGAATGTTGAACCAGCCTTGCATCCCAGGAATGAAGCCTACTTGGTCATTATGGATGATTTTTGAGATGTATTGCTGAATTCGGTTTGCTAGGATCTTGTTGAGAATTTTAGCATCTATGTTCATCAAAGATATTGGCCTGTAGTTCTCTTTCTTTGTTGGATCTTTACCTGGCTTGGGTATCAATGTGATGTTGGCTTCATAAAATGATTTGGGGAGAGTTCCATCTTTTTCAATCACCTGGAATACCTTCAGTAGGATTGGTATCAGCTCCTCCTTTAATGTCTTGTAGAATTCTGCTGGAAAGCCATCTGGACCAGGGCTTTTTTTGTAGGAAGTTTTCTTACTACGTAGTCAATTTCCTTGATTGTTATTGGTCTATATAGTGTCTCAATTTCTTCTTGTTCCAATCTAGGTAGGTTGCGTGATGTCAGAAAGTCCTCCATTTCCTTAAGGTTTTCAAGTTTGTTTCCATACAAGTGTACGTAGTAGTCTCTAATGATCATTAGTATTTCTTCAGGGTCAGATGTGACTTCATCTTTTGTGTTTCTGATTGTGCTTATTTGATTTTTTTCTCATTTTTTCTTGGTCATTCTAGCTAGGAGACTATTGATCTTGTTTATCCTTTTGAAGAACCAGCTTTTTGTTTCATTGATTTTTTTGTATTATCTTTTGGTCTTCTATGTCCTAGATTTGGGCTTTTATTTTGGTGTTTTGGATTCTTCTGCTGAAATTAGGATTTTTGTGGTCTTGCTTTTCCAGCTTCTTTAGGTGGCTTGTTAGGTTGTTAATTTCTGTTCCTTCCATTTTCTTCATGTGTGTTTGTAGGGATATAAATTCCCCTCTTATTACAGCTTTCAAGGCATCCCAGAGGTTTTGGTAAGATGTTTCTTCATTTTCATTTGTTTCCAGGTATCTTTTGATCTCTGTATTGATTTCATCATTGACCCAGGAGTTGTTTGGTGTCATGCTGTTTAGTGTCCATGTCTTTGTGGCTTTTGGGGGGACTTTGTTGGTGTCAATGTTTATTTTTATTCCACTGTGGTCCGAGAAGGTGCATGGTAGAATTTTGGTCCTTTGAAATTTGCTCCTGCTTGATTTGTGACCAATTACCTGGTCGATCTTAGAATACGTTCCATGCGGTGATGAGTAGAATGTATATTCTGTATCTTTGGATGGAGTGTTCTGTAGGTATCAATTAAGTCCATTTGATCCAAAGTCACATTGAGGTTCCGGATCTCCTTGCTGATTTTTTGTACTGATGATCTGTCCAGGGTTGTGAAGGGGTATTAAAGTCCCCAGTTATGATGGTGTTAGAGTCAATATCTTTCTTTAGTTTTCCTAGAAGTTGCTTTATGAAAGTTGGCGCACCTATGTTGGGTGCACATATGTTTAGGATAGATATTTCTTGTTGATGGATTGAGCCTTTTATCATTATGCAGTGACCTTCTGTATCTTTTTTGATTTTTAATAGCTTGAAGGGTACATTGTCTGAAATTAAGATCACTACTCCTCCTTTCTTTTGTATTCCATTCGCCTGAATGTTTGTTTCCCATCGTCTTACTTTGAGTTGTGGATGTCCTTTCTAGTGAAGTGAGTCTCTTGAAGGCAATAGATTGTTGCCTGATGATATTTTATACATTTTTCCATTCTATGTCTTTTCAGTGGTGCATTTAGTCCATTCACGTTTAGGCTAATAATTGAAATGCAAGAGTTGATCCCTCTCATATGGTTCTTACAGAGTTGTTCCTGTTTATTTGTTGTCTTTCTTTGGGTTCTGGAGTTGGCTCATGTGTGTTTTTAATCTTTTGCCTGTACTCTTGTAAAGAATGTTGTTGCTCTTTTTTCTTTTTCTTCTGTGTTCAGTACTTTCTTAAGTGTTTCTTGTAGAGGTGGTCTGGTGGTAGCGTAGGTTCTTAGGGATTGGATATCTGGAAAAGATTTCAATTCTCCCTCACTAATGAAGCTTAGTTTGGTTGGGTAGGTTATTCTTGGTTGAAATTGTTTATCTTTTAGAACTTTGAAGATAGGGCTCCAGGCTCTCCTAGCCTGAAGGGTTTCTGTGGATAAATCTGCTGCTATTCTAATTGGTCTTCCCTGGTATGTAGTCTGGCCTTTTTCTCTTGCTGCCTTTAGGATTTTTTTCCTTTATAGCTACTTTGTTTAGGTGAATTATTATGTGTCTGGGAGTTGATCTTCTCATTTGTTGTCTTGCAGGGGTTCTCTGAATCTCTTCTGTTTGAATTTTTTTCATCCTTGATGAGATGAGGGAAGTTTTCTTGAAAGATTTCATGAAATGTTTGTTCCAGTGTGACTTCTGTTTCTCTCTCTGCCTCAGGAAGCCCAATTACTCTTAGGTTTGGTTTCTTGAAGTGATTATTCATCTCTTGCAGGTTTTGTTCTGTCTTTTTGAGCTTCTTTTCTATGCTTTTGACAGTTTGGGTTAGTTCTGTGTTTTGGTCTTCGAGCTCTGAGACCCTTTCCTCTGCTTGACTGATTCTGCTTTCCATGCTTATTAGTCTGTTATTCATTTCCATCACAGTATTCTTTACTGCTGTTATTTCTGACATCAGCTCCTTCCTATTTTCCTCTTGTCTCTCCTCAATTTTTTTAATTCTCTCCATTAATGTCTTGATGTCTGGGTTTGTTGTATGTGACCAGTCATTCTTGGGGCTCATCATTGTTTGTGTTCCAGAATCTGTTTTCTCAGTGTCTGGTTTCCCAGGGGTCTGTGTGAGACCTATATTCTTCTTTTGGCTTTTCTTCATTTGTGCAGTTTTTCCTCCTCCCTACTTTTTCCTTCCCTCCATGTAACCATCTTTTTTAATTCTGTTATTCAGGGGTAAAGGGATTCGTTTTACTTCTGTTTCTTCAATCTCCTATTCTTTATGTATGCCCTCTTACTTTGTTCAATTCTGGAGTTGCACTGTAGGTTGGGGGTGGTCCTTTTTGCAGTTTGAGGTTTACTTAAGGGGGGAGCTGTGATTCAAAATCTATCTGCAGGTCCTGATATTTGCTGACAGGTGTGTGGATAATCTGGAGCCCACTTCCCACTGCCTTGGAATCTGTCCGTGCAGTGGGGCTGTAGGTTTACTCCCTGAAATGAAATGTGGTTAGCAGAGTGAAGAGAATGGAGCAGACAATGGGTTGAAGAGGGGGGTGGAGAGATAGAGCAGTAAGGGGGGAAACAAACGTGTGCCAACAAATGGGGAGAGAGAACTATACTGAATCAGATAAAAACAATAGACCACAGCTACAGATGAACCAACTCCCATACAAAAAAAAAATAGTGATGCTAACATACAAGCTAACCAACCACCTTATTGGTGTGCTGTTCCTCCATACAAAGATATGGTTTACAGAGAGAAGAAAAGAGAAGAAAATGAAGAGGAAAGAAAAAAAAGGAACAATACAGTAGGAATAGAATTAAGTCATTAAACTAACAGAATCAATGAAGCACACTCTGAGACTTTTGTTTTAAGTCCAATGTCTTTTCAGTTCTGATTTCTAGCTTTCTTTTCAAGCTGGTAAATTAGTTTGCAGTTAGGGTCAGTTGCCCCTGGTCTTCTGTGAAGGACAGTTCAGATCACCCTCTGTTCACCACTCTGGCCTATGTCTCTCTCAAGCTTGTTCCTCCCATTTCAGTGTTGTTACCTTGAATCGCCAGTAGGTGGTGCTATCTCAGCTGCTCGCCCCAGAGGGGGTGGGGCCGGACAGGAACCGGCAGAGACTGGAGATGGATGCCTGCCTCAGGGCACAGGCAGGAGACTCACGGCAGGCAGGATGTCTCGGTCCCAGGAGAGGTGGCAGCGATCCCAGCACATCTTCCCTGAAGGGGCTTCAAGAACTGAAGTCATGGATCGCCTCCGGCCCAGGTGGTGTGATGTGCTACTGGCGGTGGCGGTGGCGTCTGTGCTGCAGTTGTTGTCCAGTCTGCTGCGTTGCCCCAGTGGTGGCAACGGCCGAGTTCCGTATGAAGAGCAGGCTGTGATTTTGGGGTCTGCAGTCCCCAGGGTGAGAGCCAGAGACCCACTGTAGTTCTCCTTTGCAGAGGGTTTCACAGACCAGGTTGCCCCGTCACCATCTTGCCAGAAGTCCGAAAATATTTCTTTAAAAAAAGGTAATTATAGTTTTCTCTGTGCTGCAGTAACAATATCAGAAATCTTAGTGATTTAACAAAAGTAGGGTTTCTATTTTGGCCCCTCTATATGTCCAACACAAATAGGCAGTGAGACAGGGTTGGTACGGTAATTCACAGTTGAATGGGTGGTCCACAATCTTATGATAACACCATTTCAACTGGGAACTTCAAGAGTACAAATGTCAGGAAAGAAAAAGCAGGGAAATTTTCATCTAATCTTAACTTCTTTAGAAAGAAAGTGACACACACTGTTTCTACCCAGATTTCATTGGCTAGATTAGATCACATGGCTCCATCTAGCTGCAAGGAAGCTTGGAAATGCAGTTTTCCCACTGTCCATCAAGGAGAGTAGAACTGGCTATGGGTTAGCACTGAAATGCTTACTACAGAGAATAAAGGACTAATATCTTAACTATATGAAATCAGGCAGGAAAACATAAGAATCCCACTAAAATGTATATTATTACAGATTCTGTGCCCTTTAGCTCCAGGAGCCATGTCTTTTTTTTTTTTTTGTCTCTCTCTTTTAATTTTTATTTTGAAATTGTGGGGTACAATTCAGGGTTAGGTATACAAATGTTCATTGTGCAGGTACCTTTATTGATGAGTTGTGCCCCCCTTCCCCAGGAAGATATCGACTACTGTCAGTCCTAGCTACCCACTCCCATCCCCCTCCCCACAGTTTCATCTACTTTCAATCTCTTTCCTACAGTAATACGGTAGTTGTTCAAGGTCCACTTATGAGTGAGAACATGTGATACTCAGTTCTTTGTTTCTGTGAGAGATCATCCAGTTTTATAAGCTCTAATTCCATCCACGTTGCTGTGAAGTTCATGATTTTGTTTTTCTTTATGATTGTGTAATACTCCATTGTATATATGTACCACATTTTTAAAATCCAGTCCTCATTTGATGGGCACCACGGTTGGTTCCATGTTCTTGGTATTGTGAACAATGATGTGATAAACATACGTGTGCAGGTATCTTTTTTATAGAGTAACTTGACTTCTTCCTGGTATATTCCTCATAGGGGAATTGTGGGATCATATGGAAGTTCAATTTTTAGAAGTTTTACGAATTGCCACACTGACTTACAAAGAGGCTGTACTAGTTTACACTCCCACCATCAATGTAGAAGTGTTCTCTTTTTGCCACAGCCTCTCCAGCATCTGTTATTTTTTGAGTTATTGATGATGGCCATTCTGACTGGAGTTAGGTGGTATCTCAGTGTAGTTTGAATTTGCATCTTTTTGATGACTAGTGAGGCTGAACATTTTTTCATGTGTTTGTTGGCTGCTCATATGTCTTCTTTTGAGAAGTGTCTGTTCATATCTTTTGCCCACTTTGTAATGGGGCTATTTGTTTTTTTTTTTTTTTTTTTTTTTCTTTTTAGCACATTTGAGTTCCTTGAAGGTCCTTAATGTTAGGCCTTTGTCAGACATGGAGTTGGCAAATATTTTTTCCCAGTCTGTGGACTGTCTCCCTGCTCTCTTGATGGTTTCTTTGGCTTTGCAGAAGCTTGTCAGTTTAATGAAGTCCCACTTGTCTATCTTATCTCCTATGACCTGGGCAATTCAGGTTTTGATCTGGAATTGGTTGCCAGTTCCATTTTCCATAAGAGTGTCTCCTGCATTTTCTAAGGTTCTTGTAGCCTGAGATTTTACATTTGAGTCTGTGATCCATTTATAGTTAATTTTTGTGTATGGGGATAAGTAGGGGTCCTGTTTCAATCTTCTGGATGTGTTCAGCCAGTTTCCACAGACCCATCCAGCACCCTGGCTCTGCCCAGCTTCACCTGCCTCCAGCTTGAGATCTGAGGTAATAACATCAAACTAGGAGAGACAGAAACCCCACCTTACCCCCATGCTAGATCAGACACAGGTCAGATTTGAATGACAGACTTCTCATGCAGCAAGCTGACTGAGCTTAGATTTAATCAAACCTCTCCCTGCAGCAGGCCTGGGCATCAGATCCTAACAGTGAACAACCCTACCAGCCTGCAATGAGAACTAGAGATCAGAACTGAAAGGACATTGGACTTAGAGGAATGAACTAAGAGTGTGCTTTGTTCCCTCGTCTTTACTTTTTCTGTTTGTATTCTCTGTATGTTTGCTTTATTCATCTTTTTAGTTTTTTTCCTCTCTTCTTAATCTTATTGACAGCATTTTCATACTAGCTTTGCCTCTGTTAGTTTACTGATTTTTTTTATTCTTTAGACTTCATGTTTGTGTAAGGGAATAGTATCAATAAAGAGGTTGATTGGCTTGTGTGTCTGTATGATTGTATGCTTTAGTTTTTGGGGTTTTTTTTTGTTTTTGTTTTTTCTTTCTCTTTTCTGTCCTTGTGTCTCTTTTCATTTATTAGTTGGTATGTTTGTTGGGTTTTCCTCTTACTCTTCTCACTCTGCATCTTCCTTTTCCCCCTCTCCCCTGTTCCATTCTTTTCCTTTTTTTTTACTGCATTTTGCTTTCAGGGAGTAAACCTATTCCCCCACTGCATGGACAGATTGCAAGGCAGAGGGAATTAGGTTCCTGTGTATTCATATATCTGTCGCTGGATACTGTGATCTGCAGATAGATTTTGAATCACAACTTTCCCCTCAATTCAACCTCAAAACTGCAAAAAAAAGTGCAATCTTCAACCCACAGTCAAGCTTCCGAATGAAACAAAGCTAGAGGATTCACACAAGTAAGAAAAGAAGATCAAGCAAACAGAAGCAAAAGCAACCCTGCCACTTCTGAACAACAAAATTAAAGAAGAGGGGGGAAAAGGAAAAAGTGGGGAGGAAAATCTACACAAATCAAGAAAAACAAAAAGAAAAATATAGGTCTCACACAGAGCCATGTCTTATATGATTGTTTTATCCCTAGTAGCTATGACAATGGCTGAAACACTGGCATTCAATAAAAATGTGTTAAATGATTGACATGGGAATCTTTAGAAGAGTGATAGCATTGTGTGTTTATTTAATAATTTATGTATTTATCTATTTTAGTTTTATAAATTTGTGGGTTCAATTGTAATTTTATTACCTGGATATATTGCATAGTGGTCAAGTCAGGGATTTTAATGTATTCATCACCAGAAAAATGTGCATTTTACCCATTAAGTAATTTCTCATCATTCAAACCCTTCTACACACTCTCAGCCTTCTGAGTCGCCATTGTCTATCATTGCACTCTATATACACATATGTGTACATATTATTAGGCTCACACTTAAAAAGTAAGAACATGTAATCTATGATTTTTTGTTTCTGAATTGTTTCATTAGTATAATGACTTTAGTTTTATTCATGTTGTAGAAAAATACATGATTTATTTTTACTTTATGGCTGAATAGTATTCCATTGTGTGTGTGTGTGTGTGTGTGTGTGTGTGTGTGTGTGTGTGAAAATTTTTTTTTTCAATTATCTGTTTATGGGTCTTTAGGCTGATTTTATATATTTCCTACTGTGGATAATGCTACAATAAACATTTGAGTACAATATCTTTTTGATATAATGAATTCTTCTCCTTTATGTAGATACACGGTAGTGAGATTACAGGATCAAAAGGTAGTTCACTTTTTAGTTCTTTGAAAAATCTCCTTACTGTTTTCCATAGAGATTGTACTAATTTACATCAACAGTGTATCAGATATTGTTTTTCTCTACATCCTCCCCAATGTCTGTTTTTTTTATCTTTTTAATACTAGCTATTCTGATTGGTGTAAGATAATATCTCATTGCAGTTTTAATTTGCATTTCTCCAGTAATTACTGATAATGAGCAATTTTTTGTATGCTTACTGGCCATTTTATTTCTTATTTTGAAAAATGTCTATTCATGTCCTTTGCCCACTATGAAACAGAAATATTTACTTAAATAAATGAGTTGAGTACCTTATAAATTCTGGATATTAGTCCCCCTTCAGAGGTAGGGCTTTCAAATATTTTCTCCTATTATGCAGGTTATCTACACTATATTGCTTATTTCTTTTGCTGTGTAGAAGATTTTTAGTTTAATTACATCCCATTTGTCTTTTTTTCTGTTTGTTACTTTTGCTTACAGTGTCTAAGTCATAAATTATTTGACTGGACCAATGTCCAGAAAAATTTTCCCTAGGTTTTCTTCATGAGGTTTTATCGTTCCAGGTCCTACATTGAAGTCTGTATTTCATTTTGAGTTCATTTTTGAATATGGTGAGTGATAAGGGCCCAATTTCTTTCTTTAGTATATGGCAATTCATTATCCCCACCACTATTTCTTGCAAAGGGGTTTTTTTTCCCTAGTGTATGTTTGTGTTCAATGTGTCAAAAATCAGTTGGTTATAAGTGCATGGCTTTACTTTGGAACTCTTAATTTTCTTTTATTGATCAATATGTTTATTTTAAAATCTGTATTGCATTCTTTTGTTTACTTTGTACTGTAACTTGAAGTCAATTAATGTAATGCTTCCAGAATCTTTATGCTTAAGGTTGCTTTGGTTATCCAGGCTCTTTTTAATTTTTATACACATTTTAGGATTGTTATTGTTAAATCTGTGCAAAATTTTATTGACATTTTGATAGAAATTGCAGTGAAATCTGTAGATTAAGCAATATGGTCATTTTAATAAAGTTAATTTTTTCAGTCCATGAGCATGGAATATTTTTTTTCATTTTTTTGTGTCATCTATGATGTCTTTCATCAGTGTTTTGTGGTTTTTCTTGTAGAGATATTTCACCTTCTTGGTTAAATATATTCCTAGGTGTTTTGCATTTTTGTAGCTGTTGTATATGCAATTTCTTTTTTTATTTGTTTCTCAGCTAGATTGTTATTGGTGTGTAGACATGCTACTAGCTATTGTGCTGATTTTGTAGCCTGAAACATTAATCAATTTGTTTATCAAATCTAACTTTTTTAGAAGTATTTTTAAGGTTTTTTAGATAGAAGATTATATTATCAGTGAACATAGATAATTTGACTTTTTTTTTTCCAATTTAGATGCCTTTATTTTTTTCCTTTCCAAGATTTCTCTGGATAGGACTTCCAATATTATATTGAATTGAATTGGTGAAAATGGCCATTCTTGTTTTGCTTCAGTTTTGAGGGAGAATGCTTTCAACTTTTCCCCATGCAGCATGATTTGGGTTGTGGGCTTGTCATATATCACTTTAATTATTTTGAGCTATGTTTCTTTTATACATATTTTGTTGAGGGCTTTTATTATGTAGGAAAGCCAAATTTTTTCTAATTGTTTAATGAATTTATTGAGATAGTCATATATTTTTTTCCTTAACACTGTTTAAATGGTATACCACATTCATTGATTTATGTATGTTGACCCATCCTTGCATCCCTAGGATAAAACCCACTTGATCATGGCATATTATCTTTTTGATATGCTGTTGAATGTGGTTTGCTGGTATTTTGTTGAAAAATTATGTTTCTGTGTTCATCAGGGATATTTGCTTGCAGCTTTTTTTGTTGTTATTGTTGTGTACTTGTCTGGTTTCAGTATCAGGATAATGCTCACTTCCATAGAATAAGTTAGGTAGAATTTTCACCTTCTCAATTTTTGGTACAGTTTCAGCAGGAATGATTTCATTTCTTTCTTAAAATTTTTATTTTAAAGATGAGTACAATTCAGGTTTAGGTATACAAGTGATCATTGTAAAGGGAAAGTTTGGGCCGCACTTTGGTTCCCACTTCACCTGGTTTGAGATCAGGTACCCTTGTTGATGAAGTATGCACCCCTCCCCTGGCAGTTTCCCACTACTGCCAATCCCTTTCTTATAGTATTATAATAATTGTTCAGGATCTGTTTATGATTCAGAACATGTGGTACTCTGTTCTTTGTTTCTGTGATAGATCACTGAATAATTCTTCTTTTATGTTTGGTATAATTGGGCTGTGAATTCAACTGATCCTGGGCTGTTGTTGATTTTGAAAGAGTTTTTATTACTGGCTCAACTTGCTACTTATTTTTGGTATGTTCAGGATTTCTGTTTCTCCGTGGTTCAATCTTGGCTCTTTATGTGTTTTCAAGAATGTATCTATTTCCTTTAGGTTTCCTTGTTTGTGTGCATGTAGTTGTTTATAATAGTCCTTAATAACCTTTTGAATTTCTGGGCTATCAGTTGAAATCTTTTTTTTTCATTTCTAATTTTACCTCTGTTTCATTTAATTCTGCTCTGATATTTGTTATTTATTTTTCTTCATAATTTAGGTTGATGTTGTTCTCGCATTTCTAGTTCTTTGGGTTGTTTTATGTGACAATTTTACTTTTTTGATGTAGGCATTTATTGCTATAAAATTTCTTCTATATCCCACAGGCTTTGCTATGTTATGTGTCCATTTTTATTTGTTTCAAAAAATTTAAAATTTCAATCTTAATATTTTCAATATTCAAAAAATTGTTCATGAGCATGTTATTTAATTTTCATGTGTTTGTATGGTTTCTGAAACTCCTCTTGATATTGATTTGTAGTTTTATTTTCACTGTGATGTGAGTCATCATAAAATCACATGAAAGGATACAACTCATAGGTCTCATAAACAAGCAAACAAAGGAGCAAGAAGAAAAAAGAAATGGCAATATGACAGAATTCCACCAAACTACAAAGAAAATAGAGTAAATGAAAGAAACAAAAAATGCATGAAACAACTAGATAAAAATTAGCAATACAGTAGGAATAAAATGTCACATAGCAACATTAACCTTGAATGAAAATAAATTAAATGTACTACTTAAAAGATATGTTGGTAAAATGTATTTAAAAAAAACATGATCCAACTATGTGATGTTTACAAGAATCTCACCTTACCTATAATGACACGTATAAACTGAAAGTAAAGGTGTGGAAAAAGATATTTCATGGAAACAGAAATCTAAAGGAAGCAGAAGTAGATATACTTGCATCAGATAAGCAACTTTAAATTTAAAAAAAACTGTAGACAAAGAAGGTCATTATTTAGTGATAAAGGAATCAATTGAGCAATAGTATATAACATTCTTAATATGTATGCACTCAGCACCTGAGCTCTCAGATTCATAAAACAACTATTATACATAAAGAAAAATAAATGACAATTCAATAATAGTGGGAAATTTTGACACCCCCTCACAACACTAGACAGATCATAGATACAGAAAACCCATAAAGAAACATTGAACTTAAACTGGACTTTAGACCAAATGAACCTAACAGACATCTACAGAAAATTCTACCCAACTGCAGAATGTACATCCTTCTCATCAGCATATGGGACACACTCCAAGATAGACCCTATGTTAGGCCACAAAACAAGCTGTAACAATTTTTTAAAAAATCATTTAAGTGGAAGTGATAACGGAACAGAAACTGCAAAAATACTAGATTCATAAGTTAGGTAAAAATGTATAATCAGCTTATTACAAATAAACTGACATATATCAGTTTGTAAACATAATCACCTGCTTTTTTCTCTCATGATTTTAATTGTTTCCTGTGTGAGGATATGTGGCTAGTTAAAAGAAATTCAAAAGTTGGATAACAAATTGAATTGACATAGCCAACTAAAGCAAGCTGTCAACTTCCCACTGATTCTTAACATAAATTCCATGAAACATGCCGCATTACACAATCTGTGTTGTTTTGATACCCAATAACTCTATTGTAGGAAATCACCTTAGGAAATATCCATTCTAGAAATTGTACTGGCAGGGTACCACTTCCCAATCCTTTGCCTACTACAGATATAATGTCATATATATCTATGGAGTTGTAAGTGACCTGATGGACATAAAGATAATTTGCTATGTATACTATGCACGTATACTAGGAATGTACTGTGCTATAAACTTTATATAAATTATCTAATGAATTCCTTATGACATCTCTCTAAGATAGACAATATTCTTATTTTGCAGGCTTAGAAGTGTTGAATAAAAAAATGATTATGCAGTTGGTAAATGATTCCAGAAAAGTTTGAATCCAACTGCAGTTTTCTTAACCCCTGCTCTTAGCCTCTATGATCTCATGTAATTATGACAGAGCCCAGAGACAATAATGAATGAGGATAATCAGAAACTTTCTGAATACAGTGACCCAAGCAACCACTTCCAATCAGTGGCAATTGTCAAAGGAGCTGAACCTTATTATCCTTCTCTATCAACTCCCTTAATTTACATGAAAAATTGAAGCCTACAGAAATTTACTCAAGGTTAAGAGAAAGGTAGTGTTAGAACTAAGAACAGAAGTTCGGCAAGACCAGCAACTCAGAAATAAGGGACACTTGATTTCTATCTGACAATGAATCTGCAAGGGGGCAAGGCACAGAGCATTTCTATGAGATTCAGTGAACACTTATTTAATATTTCCCATGATTAATTTATTCATTAATATTAGGTATGCTTCGAGCTATTCAGAATTTCAGAAAAGAATCAGTGGCTACTTTAGTTTGATTACATCTAACTAAGCTAAATTGTGTCTGGTACTTCAGGTCACTTGATAAACCTGACTCACAGAGAGGAAGGAAAGCCATGTAGACGTAGAAAGAAAAATGCTAAAAAGAAGAAAAGCGTATGAGAAACAGAAAAGAGAATGAAACAGAAATAAAGGTAAAATTATAAAAGATGTGATACTTATTATCAGAAAGAGCCTTCACAAAACCTCTCATCACCATCCTTGTGCTCAACCTTAGTTATTTTTGCCCTCAAATTTACCACACAAACAAAATATCTCACTTTAGCAAGAAGGCTGTGGCCTCTTCAGTGCTTTTTGGTGCAAGATTTTTTTTTCCTCCCTTAATTGTTAGCTTTGTATGGCCTAGATTTCACCTTTTCCCACTTAGCCGTTCTACAGTTTGCTAGGTCACTGTCTTGGGGACCCTTAAGTGTCCCAAGTACTCTTGAAGACAAGCTAAGTGCCTGTTGTCTCTCCCAGCTGAAAGCTACAGTAAATCTACTCTTCTGTAGATTTTAGGTGCACCCTACTGCACAGAGATGAGAGTTGGCTTTTGATGAAAAGTTTCAGGTTTGTAGAAGTACTTAAACTTTTTCAAGCAAACTCTTTGGTTAAGACATGATGGGTTACAAGAAATAAGGCTGCTAGATGACTTTACAGTAGCTTTCCTTGTAATTCATTTTTTCTTCATGCATTGCAAGCATTTCATCCTTTGCTTTGCTAAGAACGCGACAAGAAATAACCTCTTTCTCTGGCAACTCATTGTGTTAGCAGAACAGAAAAATTGAATGGAAGATGGAAATTAGTGAGGGAAATTCTACATTATCCTTAAGAGCACTTGACAGAACATCATATTCTGTGTAATTTAAATAGCTGAATAGAGCAAGTAGAGTTTAATTAAAGGAAAACTATGAGCTGCAAACTTCAGACAATGATTCAAAAGGGTGCTTAACAATATCTTCGTTTAACTCATTTTATTTCTAAGGCTCCAATACTATTATTTGGAGTATCTAACATCACAAAGTTAAGAGAGTTGTAGATGTCAGCCTTGGCAAACAACAGTCCAGTGTGCAAGTTTTAAAACTAACCTGTCTGATCCAATGCCGATAAAGTTCATTGCTCCTATACCAGATAAAATGTGTGTGTGTGTGCGCGCGCGCGTGTGTGTGCATGCGCATTTATATGGAACACACAATTTGATATTTTTGTGTTTCCAAAATAAATCCCACTGAGACACATGACTTCAGTGAATTCACAATAGGGAACGTCTGGCCTTCAGCCTCAGTTTCAGATATTTTCTTTTTTTCTATACTTTGTTAGGGCAGGGGCTTTCCCCTTATATAATGTGTTAATATCGTTAGTCAAATCTAAGGGTCTGGAAGTCAGATTCACTTTAAAGTCTCTCATCTGACCCAAGTCTGTTGATTTTATTGTTTCATGGCCTCACTCTCTGGAAAAAGTTCTATTTTATCTACTTATAAGTTTTTCAGGATGAAGTATACATTTCTTCTGTAAAAAAAGTGTGAACCACTTTTTCTTGCCACTGTGGAAGGAAAAATGAAGAGGTTCAAACTAAGATGCTTGTGGAGATCCTGATTTACATGCGCTTCAATCACATATATTCTGAAAAAAAGGATGAAAAACATACAAAATTACTTATAATTAAACTAACCATTTAAGTCTGAACTTCTGAAATAGCAGAAAATGGCTTAAAATTACCCTTCTTTATGAGTTTGACCCTTTTGGTATATTAACATTCTTGAAAAGACACTTTATTTTAACTAAACCTAAAACTCTGTGACTATGCCTGTTCACCTTTATAAACTTTGTAATAAACTTTTAATAAACTGCTATCTTACACTCTGGTTTCAGTAAATGGATCTGTACTTCACTTTCCTGTTTATATGTTTCTAATTCATTGTCTTTTTACTTGCTTAATAGGGTTTAGGGTTAGGAATTAGGGTTCTTTTTTGTTCTCACTCAGTTCTTCCGGTAGTGTAGCAATTGTAACTCAGTTCTCTGGTTTGATATTGTCTGCAATATTGACTGCCTATTGTTCTTGGTGCTGACTGTCTGTCTATACTACATCACTTCTTATATATGATGGTCATACTCTTTTGGTGCACTTGCATTTTTGAGAGATTTCCTGTTTTCTAATGATGGTATACTGTAACTCTGTGTGACTGCTTCCTAGATTCCTTCTATCTTCTGACACAGAGACTTCCCCAGATTTACTATCTTGACCTTATGGGTTTGTTCAATAATAAGCTTCAAAAGAACAGGTGTCTTGCTTTCCTTATAAGTCACCATATTGCAAATAACTGAAATAGTATATGGCACATAGTAAGTTCTCAATAAATACTGTTTCATGGAAATGAATTATTCTCATTTACAGAGACCTGAATATCTGACTATGAAGGCCAAGCCCCAGTTGTGACACATGGCACTGTCTTCCGAAATTGAAAACTGCAATATTTACTAACTTAAACACCAAATACGTGGAAACTTTAGGAGAATTTTTTATTTTTAGTTGGAATCTCACTCTGTCACCAAGACTGGAGTGCAGTGGCGTGCTCATGGCCACCCCAGCGTCGACCTTCTGGGTTTCTACATCCTTGACATCCTTCCACCTCAGCCTTCCAAGTAACCAGAACTACAGGCGCATGCAACTATGCCCGGCTAATTTTTTTTTTCTCTTTTTTTATTGTAGAGACAAAGTCTCCCCAAGTTGCCCGGGCTGTTCTCGAGCCTGTAGGCTCAGGCAATCCAGTTGACTCGACCTCCCAAGGTGCTGGGATTACAGGCTGAGCCACCAAACTCGACCAGGAGAATTATTTTTCAATACTTTCCCCATGAAGCACAAAATGTTTTCAGATAGATAAAACTATTCTGATAAGGAAAGCAAGAGTCCATATGAACCACAGGGATTTTTAGCACATTTTTCCTAAAAGATGATTTTATTTGCACTTCAGTGAGCTTTCTTAGTGTATTTGCTTTCCATTTAATCATAAAAGATACTTTTCAATGTATAAAATTAAGAGACTCAGGACCCTTAGTACTCTGGGGTCATTCTAGTAAAGAACCCATGCTTTAAAATGACACTGGAAAGATATTTTCCCAGTTGATTCTTTTGAGGCTTATCTACCATTTCCTCTTTCTTACTTCCCATGAACCCAAGAGGAGATCCTGTGATTCAAGAAGCTGCCTCATAGAAGATGGTTCATTGTCCAAAACTTAGAAAACACGAATTTGAGTTCAAACTCCTCACCATTTGTCCAAATACCATGTAGAATATCTAATGAAAGAGTGCTGATTTCTCATTGTACCAAGTCTCAAGTCTTCTGTTGAACAACTGAATATTATTAGTCTACCGTGAAAGGCTTTTATACATAAGGCATAAATCAACACAACTTTAGAGGAAGAGGCATATTGACCTCTAGGCAAAATTAACAGCAACAACAATGGGACTCTGAATAATAAATTTCACAGATAAAGACAAGATCGCATAAGCTTCTAGATAAAAATAATTGGTAACTTTAGAGGGAAGTGAACCAGAATGTTACATCTACTCTACAGCATTGGAAGCTATGAGAGTAGAATTTTATTTACATATTATAAGAGGAGACTCTGATTTTAGAATACTGCCCTCATATATAGCTCAGATGTGAAGAATATAGAAAGGCATATTATATATGCAGGTGCTTAGAAAGTATGACACAAAAGTAGACTTTAAAGAAACACTCCAGTTTAGCCATAAAGAAGGACAAATATATGGACTTCGCAAATCTGGATGGATTTGGAGTCGATCATACTCAGTGATTTATCACAGAACAAAGAAGAGAGTTCCATATGTTCTCACTCATAAGAGGACCTTGAACAATTATAATGCTATAAGAAATCAATTGGCAGAAATGGAAAACGGTCGAGGGAAGGTAGGATTGGCAGTTGAGGGAAACTGCTAAGGGAGGGAGGGGCACACCTCATCAACAAGGGTACCTGCATGGTCAATGCTTATATACCTAACCCTGAATTGTACCCAACATCTTTATAATAAAAATTTTAAAAAAGTGAATCAGAGATACTAAGGTTACAGGAAAATTAAATGAACAAAGAACAATAGTAACAATAAAACACAAATAAAATCAAACCATCATTGCTCATAAAGATGTGAGTCATAACAAAAAGGTTAAGAATAATTTTTAAAAATAGAAAATGGAGTCGCTACAAAAAATGTTAGCTTAGAACTCAAATTTTAAATCTATGAAACAAAACACAGAGATTGAGGCAAAAATAAAAATATATAAAGGGTTTAAAGTCAGTGTTCTTGTAATGAATCATAATCATTCACCTTTTTGTATTTGATGCATCTATATTCTTGAAATAGGTTTTTAAAAATAATTTTTAGGTTGCAGAAAAATTGTGTAGTACCTCTCCATAACTAGCAGAAAAGAACAAAGTAACTCAAAAGAAAAATACGTTGCATTCAGAGAAAGATGAAGAAAAAAATTAAATATGAAATTATATTAAATATAAAATAAAAATAAAATGTTAGAAATAAGATCATGCATTGATAATTATGAGTGGGTGGCATTTTTCAGCTGAAAGACAGAAAGTTGTGATTAAATATATTGTTCATAAAAGCATTTAAATGAGAGAAAAATGGTTAAAAATAAGAGTGCCTAAATATGTATTTGAAAATGGAAATCCCAAAGCAAGGCAGTTGATATTAATATCAAATACAATGAAATATTTAAAAAGTAGCAATAATCTCAGAGCAACATAGGAGGTAAATCCATAAGTAAGAACTCTTTAGAAATCAAGAATTTTTGCCTGAGCCAAGGGGCTCGAGACCAGCTTGAGAAATATGGTGAAGCCTTGGTTCTACAATAAGTCAAAAAATTAGCCAGGTGTGGTGGCACACACTTGTAGTTCCAGCTACTTGGAAGGTTGAGGTGGAAGGATCACCTGAGCCCAGTAGATGGAACAACAACAACAAAAAAAATAAATCAAGAATTTTATTGAGAACACAATGATATCTGAAGACATAAAAAAAGAACAATTAGGGAAAACTCAATAATGATATAAAATATTCAGATAAGCATAAGCAAGTTTGACTTAATAAATAGAAATAGAGCATTTATCCTAAAAACAAATAGCATGTATTTTTCCCATGTGCCTATGTGACTTTTAAAAAATGATTAATGTTCTTGAACTAAGAGAAAACTTTAACACATTCCAAAATGTCTAAATGTATGGACCTCATTTTCAAGTTATAATGCAGTATTAGAGCAGGGAGACAGCCTACAGACTGGGAAAAAGTATTTGCCAACTCCAGGCTTAATATCTTGAATCTACAAGGAACTCAAATGTGCGGAAAAGAAAAAAACAAACAACCCCATTATAAAATGGGCAAAAGATATGAACAGACACTTCTCAAAGGAAGACATCCAAGCAGCCAACAGACACATGAAAAAATGTTCAACCTCACTAATCATCAGGGAGATGCAAATCAAAACCACACTGAGATACCACCTAACTCCAGTCAGAATGACAATTATCAACAACTCAAAAAATAACAACTGCTGGAGCGGGTGTGGTGAAAAGGGAACACTTCTATACTGTTGGTGGGAGTGTAAACTAGTGCAACCTCTGTGGAAAGCAGTGTGGTGATTCCTAAAAGCTCTAAATATCAACCTCCCATATGACCCCGCAATCCCCCTACTGGGAATATATCCTGAATAACTGAAATCACTCTATAAAAAAGATAACCTGCACACGTATATTTATCGCCCCATTGTTCACAATAGCAAGAACCTGGAGGCAACCATGCTGCCCATCAAAAGAGGACTGGATTAAAAAAATGTGGTACAAACACACGATGGAATAATACGCAGCCATAAAAAAGAATAAAATAATGAATTTGGCAGCAACCTGGATGGAACTAGAGTCTATAATACTGAGTGATCTCTCACAGAAACAAAGATCTGAGTATCACGTGTTCTCCCTCATATAGTGGACCTTGAACATCCAACGTAATACTATGAGAAAATGACTGACAGTGGTGGGAAACTATGGGGAGAGGGGAAGGGAGATGGGCTTAATGGTAGTAAATATCTGTCTGGGGATGGGGAGACACCTCTTATCAACAAGGGTGCCTGAACAAAGCATATTTGTATACCTAACCCTTAACTGTACCCCACAATATCATAATAAAAAATATTGATTAAAAAAAGAACAAGAAGCCGGGCTCGGTGGCTCAGCCTGTAATCCTGCGCCTTTGGGAGGCTGAGGTGAGTGGATTGCCTGAGCCCGCGGGTTCGAGACCCGCCTGGGCAGCGAGACCTCATCTCTACAATAAATCAAAAAATCAGCTGGGCGTGGTAGTGCATGCCTGTAATTCCGGCTACTCGGAAGGCTGAGGCGGAAGGATCACCGGAGTCCAGCAGGTTGAGGCTGCGGTGGCCAGGAGCGGCCACTGCACTCCAGTCTGGGCGACAGAGTGAGACTCCAACTCAAAAAAAAACAAAAACAAAAAAACAAGAATAAACAGGAAAAATGTGTGTGTGTGTATCTGTGTGTTTAGTAGTATTATAGCAATAATAGTAGTAGCAGGCTTAAAGGTCTGCTTTAAAGCAAAAAATAAGAGGAATATTTCTAGCAACTAGTAGAGTGCAAAAAAAATATAATCCATTGGATTTAGATAGGAAAATGGTTAGATCAGAATCTCTTGGGGACTCCAAAATGTTCAATCAGAATGGAAGAGGGGGCTGGGTCTGCAATCCAGTGCCACATGAAAGATTCAAAGAATTGCCCAGAAGTTAGATTGGAAAATATAGTTTATTTAGAAAGTAAATGAGAGAGAGGGAGAGAGGGATAGAGAGAGAGAGAGAGAGAGAGAGAGAGAGAGAGAGAGAGAGGAAATTCACCTTCCTAAGGTATGGGAGGTTGCCAAAGCTAGGAAAACATGGTAGCTATAGCTCAGAGAGCCACGTGGCCACACCAGAGTTTAGCAGAGCAATGCCCAAAGGCTGCTTGAGGCTGAACACTTAAAAAATTTTCCTTTGATGGAGGCAAGTCATTAAGGTGATTGGGTGGTGGTCTTTTTCAGGTCATCCTAAATGGCAGGTAAACATAGGTATTGACATTAGAGGATGGACTGTAGTCAGGTGGGTTAGTCATGTGATTGTTGATTGGGTCTGTGTCACAGTCAGGAAGAGTTGATTCAGTTAACTTGTTAATAAAACAAACTGAGGAGGGAGTTGTAAAATAATTAATAGCTGCTTTTGAGAAACCAGTTCTGTCCTTAGCTAATGATAAGAAGGTAAATTAAAATGAACTGCTAGAAAAACATGACTGAAGTAAGCAATGTTAAGATGACTATATTGACTCCATCTTATGTCCTTTCAAAAACTGTCTCTATAAGTGACTTTAAAATGTTGATATAATTTCACACTGACAGAAAATTTGCAAGAATATTAAAAAATTTTGCTTCTTAATACTTTATTTTACAGATATGGGGTACAAGGCAGGATTAGGTACTTAAGTAATCTATGTACAGGTGATGTTTGGGCAGAGAAAGGAGGAGGCATGTAACAACATAAAGTGTACCTGGTCTTAAGCCAGGAGAAGTGAGGACCAGTTAGAATACTGAAATTTTATAAATTCACACCAGATTGGCCACTTGTTTATTTTGTATTTATTTTTTTCTTTCCTCTTCTTATTTGGGGTTTACTTCGCTTTTTTTTCATATCTTTGTTGTGCAACCTGATGTTATTAAATTAAAACTTTTGCTCCTGACTTAGTTGTTTAGTGTTTCCTATTTCCCTCTAAGTATTGTGTTAGCAGCATCACATGTATACTGGTAGACTGTGTTTCATTTTCATTCAAACAAAATAAATGGCATGATACCTATGTCTGCTTCTGATGATGTCCTCAAGCTGCTTCCACTAATGGTTGTAGGTGAAGGGGAGCTGGATAATATGGAAAGAACAGAAGCAAGAAAGATAGAGGAAAGTTACCAGACTTTTTTTAAACAACCAGCCTTCATGAAAACTAAAAAAAGTGAAAAATCACTTATCATCCCCCATCAGGGAAGGAATTGATATATTAATGAGAGATCTGCTCCCATGACCCAGACACACCCCATTAGGCCCAATCGCCAACATTGGGGCTCAAATTTCAAAATGAGTCTCAAGGAAAAAACATCAACACTATAGCATTTCACTCCTGGTCTCCCAAATCTCAAGTCCTTTTCACATACAAAATATAATATTCCAATTCCTATAGCCTCTTTACTCGTTCAAGCACCAACTCAAAAATCCAAAGTTCAAAGTTTCATCTGAGACTCAAGACAAGTGCCTCCCAACTATGAATCTTTAAACTCGAAAGCAAGTTATTTACTTCCAAAACACAATGGTTATACAGGCATTGAATAAGCATTACTCTTGCAAAAGAGACAAATTCACCAAAAGTGGGCAAAACACATAAATAGACACTTCTCAAAAGAGGATATATGGGCAGTCAATAGACACGTGAAAAAGTGCTCAGCTTCACTAATCATCAGAGAAATGCAAATCAAAACCACATTGAGATACCACCTAACCTCAGGAAGAATGGCCATCATTAATAAAACAAGCAACAACAGATGCTGGCGAAGATGTGGAAAAAAGGAAATGCTTCTACACTTCTGGTGGGAATCCAAACTAGTTCAACTTCTATGGAAAACAGCGTGGTGATTTCTAAAAGAACTAGACATTGACCTTCCATATGACCCAGCAATCCCCTAATGGGAATATCCCTGGAGGAACTCAAATCATTCTACAAAAAAGACACCTGTGCATGCATGTGTATTGCTACACTATTCACAATAGCAAGAACATGGAACCAACTGTGCTGCCCACCAAAACTGGGTTGGATTAAAGAAATGTGGCACATATACACAGTGGAATGTTATGCAGTCATAAAGAAGGACAAGCATATTGACTTTGCAGCAACTTGGACGGATTTAGAGTTGACCATACTTAGTGATCTATCACAGAAACAAAGAACAGAGTACCATATGTTCTCACTCATAAGTGGACCTTGAACAATTATCATGATACTGTAAGAAAGGGATTGGCAGTAGTGGGAACTGCCAGGGAGGGGGAGTGGGATTGACAGTTGAGGGAAACTGCCAGGGGAGGGAGGAGCACACCCCATCAACAGGGGAGGGAGGGGCATACCTAGGCATAATGAACATTTGTTTACCTAACCCAGAATTATATCCCACATCTTGAAATTAAAAATTAAAAAATAAAGTAAAATAGTATTAGTTTGGTGCAAAAGTAATTGCGGTTTCAGATTGTGAATTTTAAATCATTGTAACTAGACTCAAACAAATCTTTATTAATCAAAATAGGAACCCTTATAATCAACTCATTTTTGCCAATGAGACATGAGTTCGTTTATTCCTGTAGTGTAAAAATTCAGACTTCACGATTCAACAAACTCTTGGAAAACATTTTCTGCATCTTGCTGCTTGTGGAAGTGTTTTCCCTGTAAAAAGTTGTTGAGATGCTTGAAGTGGTAGTCGGTTGTCAAGAGGTCAATTGAATATGGCGAATGAGGCAAAACTCTGTAGCCCATTTCTTTCCTGTTTTGAAGCATTGGCTGTGTGATGTGTGGTTGGATTTTGTGGCGAAGAATTGGGCCCTTTCTGTTGTCCAAGGCTGACTGCAGGCATTGCAATTTTTGGTGCATCTCATCGATTTGCTGGGCATACTTATCAGATGTAATGGCTTCACTGGGATTCCGAAAGCAGTAGGGGATCACCAAACAGTGACCATGACCTTTTCTTTTTTTTTTTTTTCCTGCAAGTTTGGCTTTGGGAAGTTCTTTGGAGCTTCTTCTTGATCCAACCATTGAACTGGCTATCACCGATTGTCATATAAAAATCTACTTTTTGTTGCAAATCAGAATCCGATAGAGAAATAGTTCATTGTTGCTGTATAGAATAAGAGGAGATGACACTTCAAAATGATGATTTTTTTTAATTTACAGTCACCTCATGATTCACCCACTTATAGAGATTTTTCACCTTTCCAATTTGTTTCAAATGCCAAAAAACTGATCAACGTTGAGTTCCTCATCCACTTCCCATGTAGTTGTAAGAGGATCAGCTTCGATGATTGCTCCCAATTAATCATTGTCAACTTCCATTGGCCTGCCACTATGCTCCTCAACTTCAAGGCTCTCATCGCCTTTGCAAAATTTGAACCATCACTGCACGTACATTCATTAGCAGTTCCTGAGTCAAATGCATTATTGATGTTGCAATTGCCTCTGCTGCTGTACAACCTATTTTGAACTCAAATAAGAAAATTGCTTGAATTTGCTTTCTTCTAACATAATTCCCATAGTCTACAATAAATATAAAATAAACAGCAAGTAGTAAGTCATTAGTAAAAAAGCATAAACTGAGAAATGCACATTAAAATGCTGTACAACATAACCATATTTATTAAGAATGTATCCCAATATCAAACTGCAAATTTCAAGTTGCAAAATTGCAATCACTTTTGCACCAACCTAATAATAGGACCTCCATACATGTCTAAAATCCAGGAGGGCAAACACTAAATGTTAAAATTCCACGATGATCTCCTTTGACTCCATGCCTCACAACCTAGGAGCACTAGTGTAAGAGGTGGACTCCCAAGGTCTTAGGCCTTTCTACCCCCATTGATTTTCTGTGTTCAGCTCTTGTGGCTACACTCATGGGTTGCATTCAGGTGTCTCTAGCTTTTCCAGGTTAAAGTGGCATACCTATGCTGGCTATAATTCTGGCGTCTTGAGGGTGGCAGCCTTCCTCCTATGACTCCACTAGGCAGTGCCCTAGTGGGAACTCTTTGCAGGGGCTCCAATCTCACATTTCTGGTTGGCATTGTCTTACTGAAGTATTTCTGTGGGAATGTGGCCTCTGTGGCAGGCTGCTGCCTGAGCACCCAGGCTTTCTGAAATCTAGGTGGCTGCCAAACTCCCACCACTCTTGCATTCTGGGCAGACTTGCCACCAGGAGAGTCACCAAGGCTTACTATGGGTATCCTTTGAAGTAGCAGCTCATTTGAGGCCATTTGAGCTGCTGTTAGAACCAAAGTGTCAAGGATGCTGATAGCAGCTTCTTGAGGTGTTCCAAGATAGCAGCATCAGGGGCCTATACCCTAAAGTAATTCTGTCCTCCTAGGCCTTTGGGCATATGATAGGAGGGGCAGCTTCAAAGATTTCCAAAGTGCCTTTGGGACTTTTTAGCATTGTTTTGACTATTAGTTCCTGGGTCTTTTTAGTCATGCTAATCTCTCTAAGAGGTTAATCCCAGCATCCCTGGATTCTTCCTGTGAAAAGACTGTTTCCTTTTGTATCACATGACCAGACTGCAATTTTTTGTTTGTTTGTTTTTGCATTTTTGCCATCTGCTTCCTTTTAAATTATAAATTCCATTGTTGGGTCACTCTTTTGTTGTTGTATCTAATTTTAAGCTGTTAAAAAGAGTCATATCCCTTTTTTCTTATTTATTTATTTATTTATTTATTTATTTATTTATTTATTTATTTATTTAAAAGAGATGGGGTCAAAGTCAGGATTAGGTACTTATGTGGTCTATGTACATGTGAAGTTTGTGCCTCCCATTGGTCCTCCTTTCACCTGGTTTAGGATCAGGTACCCTTAGTGATGTTATGTGCTCACTATTTCCTCCCCTGGCAATGTCCCACTATTTCCAATTCCTTTCTTGTAGTATTATGAGAAATGTTCAGGGTCCACTCATGAGTGAGAACATGTGGTATTCGGTTCTTTGTTTCTGTGACAGATCACTAAGTATGATAGTTTCTAATTCCATCCAAGTTGCTTTGAGGTCCATAACTTTTTCCTTCTTTATGGCTGCATAATATTCCATAATGCATATGTAACACATTTTTTAAAAAATTCCAGTTCATTTTTGATGGGCAGCATGGTTGGTTTCATGTTTTTGCTATTGTGAATATTGCTGCAATAAACATACGTTCATGGGTATCTTTTCTGTAGAATGATTTGAGCTCCTCTGGGTATATTCCCAGAAGGAAGATTGCTGGGTTGTCTGAAAGGTCAATTTCCAGTTCTTTCAGAAATTGTCACAATGTTTTCTTTTTAAATTATAAATTCCACCTTTGGGTCAATCTTTGTTGTTGTATCACTCCCTCCCTTACCAGTGCTCAGCATCTGTAGTTCCCATCCTTGTGCCCACATGTTCAATGTTTAGTGCCTACATATGAATGAGGACATGCAGTATTCAGGTTTTTGTTTTCATAATAGTTCACTTATATTGTTGATCTCTGACTACATCCATGTTGCTGCAAAGGACATAATTTTTTCATTTTTTTTTAATGACTGCATAGTATACCATCATGTATATGTACCACATTTCCTTTACTACATTTTCAATGGGTATCTGCATTTGTTCCATATTTTTGGTATTGTGAACTATGCTGAAATAAATATACATATGCAGGTATCTTTTTAGTAGAATAATTTATATTCTTCTTGGTATAGTCCCAGGAATGGGATTGCTAGGTTGAATGGTAACTCAATTTTTAGTCTTTTGTGAAATACTCATATTGCTTTCCATGAGTTGGCTTGGTAGACATACCACTGTACTCCAGCCTGGGTGACAGAGTGAAACCATGACTTAAATAACAATAACAATATTTTAATGCTATTACCATTTGGATATAAAAGTTGAACTACAGCTACACTACTAACATAATTTTACATTAGTTGGAATTGAACACATATAATGTGCCTTTTGAGTAGTCATGCTGAATTAGCTTACACTTAAACCAACCAAGTAAAACTGTTTCCTTTTCTCTGAAGTCTCATCAACACCCTTTGTTTTCTGACTTTTGATGATAGCCATTCTGACTGGGGTTAAGTGTTATCTCATTGTAATTTTGATTTGCATTTCTCTGATGATTAGTGAAGCTGAGAATTCTTCATATGTTTGTTGTCTGCTAACATGTCTTCCTTTGAGAAGTGTCTGTTCATTTCCTTTGTTCACTTTGTAATGGGGTTATTTTTTTGTCTTGGCAATTCATTTGAGCTCCTTGTAGATACTGAATGATAGTCCTTTGTTAGATGAATAGCTAGCAAATATTGTTCTCCACCCATTCTGTGGGTTGTCTGTTTACTCTCTTGATGGTTTCTTTTGCTATGCAAAAACTTTTTAGTTTGATAAGGTCCTATGTGTCAAATTTAGATTTTGCTTCATGTGTTTTTTTTTTTTTTTTGAGGACTTGGACATGAATAGATTGCCCTGGCTAATGTCCAGGAGGGCGCTCCCTAAATTTTCTTCTAAGATTCTAATAGTTTGAGGTTTCACAGGTAATTTCTTGACTCATTTTGAGTTAATTTTTATAAATGGCAATAAGTATGGGTCCAGTTTCATTTTTATGCATATGGTTAGCCAGTTTTACCAGCATCATTTGCTAAATACGACTTCCTTTATCCATGTTTGTTTTTATCAGCCTCAGTGAAGATGATTTGCTCGAAGGTCTCTAGCATTATTTCTGGATTTTCTGTCCTATTTCATTGATTTATGTGCCTATTATTTTACCAGTACCATACTTTCTTGGTTACTGTAAAGTTGTAGTGAAGTTTGAGCTTTGTCTTCTTGCTGAGAATTGCCTTGTGGCTAGTCTCTTTTTTGATTTCATATGAATTTCAGTATTGTCTCATCTAGATCTAAAAAACTGATGTTGATGATTTGATAGGGATTCTATTGAATCTGTAGCTTGCCTTGGGTAAATGGACATCTTGGAGATACTGATTGTTCTAATATATTAGCATGGAGTAGTCTTCCATTTGTTTGAGTTGTCTTTGATTTCATTTAGCAGTGTTTTGTAGTTCTCATTGTAAATATTTTTCACCTCTTTGATTAGATGAATGCCAAGGTATCTTAGTTTTTTTTGGCCATTGTGAAAGTGATTATGTTTTTTATTTGATTCTCAACCTCTGATTGTTGGTGTATAGAAATGCAGCTGATTTTTGCAAATTAATTTTGTAGCCCATATTTTACTAAAGCCATTTATCAGTGCAAGAAGGTTTTTGACAGACTCGCTATTGTTTTCTAGGTACAGAACCATGTCATCTACAAAGAGGTAAATTTTAACTTCCTCTTTTTCTGTTTGGAAGTACTTAATTTCTCTCTTATGCTAGATTGCTCAGTTAAGACTTCCAGTACAATGTTAAATAAGAGTGATGAAAGTGACTGTCTTTGTCCTAGCTCTTATGGGAAGAAAGCTTCCAGTTACTTCCTGTGAAGTATGATGTTGACTTCAGGTTTGTCACAGAAAGCTCTTATTATTGTAAGGAATGTTCCTTTGATTCCTAGATGTTTGAGGGTTTTTATCTAGAAGGGATGTTGGGCTACATTGAATGTTTTCTGTGTCTATTGAGGTAATCATTTGCTTCTTGAGTTTTCATCTGTTTATGTGGTGGATTACATTCATCAATTTGAATATGCTGAACCAGCCTTTCATCCTAGGAATCATGCTCACCTGTTCATGATGGATGATTCTTGTGTTGTGCTATTGGATGGAATTTACTGTAATCTTGCTAATTTAGTTAGAATTTTATGCTTATCATCAGGTACAGCATGTTCTGAAAAGGCTTTATTGCTTGAGATATGGAAAGTTTCTTTGTGGGTTTTGATTTGTTAGGCATTAGTGTTTTTTGTTTTTTTTTTTTTGCTAGTTCATTGTTATGTGTGAGGGCAGATTCTTCTCTTTTTATTTTTCATTTTGTTATTTTATTAGATATGGTTGCTACTGATGGGGTAGCAGTTTGTGGGAGGTTTTTTGGGTGGTGTTGCTTTTTCTTTTTTTCTGACTTCCGTCCGTTGGTCTGCCTGTTAGAGAGGAAGCAGTAGCAATGAGTGATGAGCTGAGGGGAAACGGTCTAGAGCTGCCTCACCAGTGCAGTCTGGTGGGATTGAAGTAAGTCCTTTCCTCTAGTTCAGAGGTTTTGCCTTCCCTACAGCAAGAGCATCTGGGGCCCTGGATATCCAGGACTTTTGGCAGCCCACTTCCCAGACTGCATGCCTCATCAGCAGGATTGGCAAATGGCCAGGAGGAGTCCCACAGCTCTATTCTGGCAGGTACTCTTGGGGGTATGGAATGACTTTCTCCCATCTAGGTTAGAATGACTTTTACCCAGGAGTATAAGGGAAGCTCTGTCTCATTAGTGTAGAATTGGTATTTCTCTCTCAGCCTGTAGGAGGGCAGGGCCACCACAGTGCTGTTTAAGTTTGTCCTGCCACCTCATTCCTGCCCTGCTCTATGGGAGAGGCTATTAAGGTAAAGGTGGGCCTCTGATTGCAAGCTGCATCTGCTGCCCTAATCTGGAGCTGCAACTAATACCAGTGTCAGAGAACTGTCCCTAAAGTGGGTCCATTGCCCCTGCTGGATGATGAAGAGGGAAGGAGTGAGGTGTGCTCATACAGTACAGTCCACAACTGCAGGGGGTTTCCCACAGAGCCTCTCTGAGGAAAAAAGCCGACAGTCACTGGCATTGGGACATCCTGGGATCTGGGGTTCCTGGGCTCTATCTATATAAATCTCACTCATGACTTTGTCCCAATTCCGGGTAGCTATCTGTGCATGAAAGGTGTGGGGGTAGGGCCTGGGCTGTCTATCCCTTGGCTTGGGACTGCAGAGTCTTGTGTGAGGTGTGTAGGAAAGAAAACTGTTGCTTTCACTCACCCCTACCTTCACCAAGAACACAGTCTCGATCTACAGAAAGGGCCTTGTTACAGGGTGTTTGGGGCTTGGATCTGTCTGTTCTAAAGCCCTAGGTCAGCTCCACCATGTACCTTTTTTTTTGTCCTGAGAGTGGCAATGATGTGGCATTTTCAGTCAGCAATCTTGGCCCTCCCATCTCATTTGTCCATTTTTTAATTGGATTATTATTATTATTTCCTGCTGTTTTGTTGTTTAAGTTCTTTGCATATACTGGACAGTGATCCTTTGTTAGAAAAATAGTTTGCAAATGTCTTCTCTCTGCTGGGTAACCCTTCACTCAGTTGATTGTTTCCTTTGTGGTACAGGGGCCTGTTAGTTTTATATAATTTGATTTGCCTATTTCTACTTTTGTTACCTGTATATTTGAGATCTTATTCATAAACTCTTTGCCCCAACAAATTTGCTAAATAATTTTCCCTGTGTTTTTTTCAAGTAGTTTCATAATTTTGGGTCTTTAATGTATATTGAATTAATTTTTGTATACGGTGAACGACAGGAGTTTAGTTTCATTTTACAGCATATGACTATCCAGCTTTCCTAGCACTATTTATTTAATTAAATCTCCTTTCCTCAATAAGAGTTGTTAGTGTTTTTATAAAAAGTCAGTTGACTGTAAATGCAAAGATTCATTTCTGGGCTCTATGTTCTGTTTCATTGGTTTAAACATACGTTCTCTTTTTGTTGCTATTGTTGTTTCATGTCTGTACCATGTCATTTTGATTACTACAGGTTTGTAGAATACTTTGAAGTCAGATAGTATCATACCTCTGACTGCATTTTCTTGCTGAATATTGCTTAGACTATTTAGCAGGGGGTTTTTTGGTTTCATGTGCATTTTAGATTTTTTTAAAAATTTCTATGAGAAAAAACATTAGTGTTTTCATTGAGATGGCATTGCATCTGTACATTGACTTTAATAGTAAGATGATTTTTCACTAAATTGAATATTCCAATTCATCAACATGAGATGTCTTTCTATTTTGTTGGGTCATTTAATTTTGTTCTTTGGTGTTTTATTACTTATCTTGTAAAAATCTTTTCCTTCTTGATTAAATTTGCTCCTAGTTTTTTTATTCCCTATTGTTCATAGTATTTCCTTAAAAAATTTTTTTCTTATAGTTCATTGTTGGTGTATAAAAATGCTACAGATTTTTAGCTTTTTATTGTTGACACATAATAATGCATTTTTCAAGGTAGCTAGAAAAGAAGATGTCACCAGAGAAAATGATAAATGAAATGTTACTGATTTTGAATGTTGATTTTGTATTCTTCAACTTTTCTGAATTTGGTCATCTCTTTCAAGAGCTTGTTTTTGGGTGGGGGAGTAGCTTCCAGGCATTTCTATATGTAAGTTCATGTCATTTGCAAAAAGGAAAACACTTACTTCTTCCTTTTCAATTTGGATATCATTTATTTATTTTTCTTGCCTAATTGTTCTGGCTAGCACTTTCAATACTATATTGAATAGGTGTGATAAGAGTGATCATCCTTGTCTTGTTGCAGTTCTGACTGAAAAAAAAAAAGTTTTTCCCCATTCAGAATGTTTGATGTCATTTTGTTATATATGACTTTTTTTTGTTGAAGTAAATTCCTTCTATACCTACTTTATCTAGAGTTTTTATCCTGAGGAAATGTTGAATTTTATGAAAAGCTTTTTCTATGTATATTGAGATAGTGATATAATTTTTGTCCTTTATTACCTTGATGTGATTTATCACAGCTTTTGATTTGCATATGTTGAATTATCCTGGAACAGCAAGGATAAATACTACTTGATCATAATGAATAATCTTTTTAATGTGCTGCTGTATGGTTTGCTATTTTGTTTAAAAATTTTGCATCTAAGTTAATTAGGAATATAAGTCTATAGCTTTCTTTTTTGTTGTGCGTTCTCATCTGGTTTTGGTCTCGAGAAACTGATGACCTCCTAGACTGAATTTGAAAGAATACCTCCTCTTCAAATTTCCAGTAGAGTTTGAGAAGAATTGGTACTAGTTTCTCTTTAAATATTTGGTAAAATTCAGCAGTGACGCTACCAAGTCCTTTGCTATTCTTCGTTGAAACCTTTTTATTACTGATGCAATGTTCTTACTCATAATTGGTCTGTTCATTTTTAATTCTTCTTGCTTCAATTTTAGTAGTCTGTATGTGTCCAGGAGTTATTGATTTCCACTGGGTTGCCCAATTTGTTGGCATATAGTTGTTTGTAAGAGTTTTAAATGCTCCTCTGAATATCTGAATGCCTCTTTTCTTCATTTCTGATTGTTTACTTGCATTTTTTCTTTTTTTGTGGTTTGTTGATTTTATCTTTTTTAAAGCATTTTATTTTGTTGATCTTTTTATTGTTACTTTAGCTTTTATTTTATTTTAGACTTAATCTCTTATTTTTATTTTTTTTATTCTACTAAATTTAAGTTTGGTTTGTTCTTGCTTTTTTTACTTATTGATTTGCATTGTTAAGTTGATTATATAAAATCTTTGTACTTTTTGATGTTGGCACTTATTGCTTCAATTTTCTCCCTTCATATTGCTTTTACTGTGCTACATAGATTTTGTTGTGTTTCTATTTTCATTTGTTTCAAAAGTTTCAATTTTCTTCTTAATGTGTTCATTGTCTTACTTGTCATTCAGCAGTATGCCATTTCATTTTCAAGTATTTATAACGTTTTGAAAGTTCATGCCTGCCGGGCTGTGTGGCTCAGCCTGTAATCCCATGCTTTGGAAGGCCGAGGTGAGTGAATAGCCTGAGCCCGCAGGTGCGGGTTTGAGACCTGCTTGGGCAACTTGGTGAGACCTCATCTCTACAATAAACAAATAAATAAATAAGTAAATAAATAAATAAATAAATAAATAAATAAATAGCCGGGCATGGTACCACATGCCTGTAGTTCCAGCTACTTGGAAGACCGAGGTGGAAGGATCCCCGGAGCCCAGCAGGTCGAGGCTGCAGTGGCCAGGAGCGGCCACTGCACTCCAGTCTGGGCGACAGAGTGAGACTCCAACTCAAAAAAAAAGTTCATGCCTTGCTTGGTGGCTCAACCTGTAATCCCAGTGCTTTAGGAGGTTGAGGCGAGTGGATTGCCAGAGTCCGCAGGTTCAAGACCCGCCCGGGTAACTTGGCGAGACCTCATCTCTACAATAAATTTTAAAAAAATTAGCTGGGTGTGGTAGCACGTGCCTGCAGTTCCAGCTACTTGGAAGGCTGAGGCAGAAGGATCACCGGAGCCCAGCAGGTCGAGGCTGCAGTTGCTGGGGGCGTGCCACTGCATTCCAGTCTGGGTGACAGAGTGAGATTCCAACTTAGGAAAAAAAAAAAAAAGAAAGTTCATTTGAGTGTGGATTTCATGTTTATTTCATCATATTCTGAAAGTATACATAATATGATTTTAATTATTTTACCTTTATTGAGACTTGTTTTGTGGCCTAATACATGATTTATTCTGAAGGATGTTCTGTGTGCTGAATTTAAAAATGTGTGTTCTAGAGCGGTTGGATAAATAGTTCTATAAATGTTTATTAGGTTTATTTAGTTTAAGGTCCACTTTAAATCCAATGTTTGCTTGTTGAATTTCTATCTTGGTGAGCTGCTCAGTGCTGAAAGTAGAGTGTCTGAACTATCCATCTATTATAAGGTTTGACAGATTTCTGCTATAAAAACTGCTTTCAGTCTAACAGAAATTTCCTTACACCTGACTTGATGCTTTTCTTTTAGTGCTTTCAGATTTCTCTCTTTGTCTTTAACTTTTGACAATTTTACCATGATGTATCTCAAACAGAACGTCTTTGGGTTGAATTTATTTATAAACTTCTGAGCTTCCTGAATTTACAGCTTTTCTCATCTCTTCTCCTTTTGTAATTTCCATAATATGAATATTTGTTTGCTTAATGGTATCCCATAAGTCTTGCAGGCTTTTTTTACTGTTTTTCATTCTTATATTTATTTATTTTTTTTTACTGTATAACTTCAAACAACCTATCTTCAAGTTTACAAATTCTTCTTTCTGCTTATTCATGTCTGCTGATGGAGTTTTTTGCATTCTTTACCTGCAGAGGTTCTGTCTGAGTCATTTTTATGATTCCCATCTTTTTGCTAAATTTTATATTTATATTATGAATTGTTTTCCTGATTTGTTGAATTGTCTTTCTGCATTTTCTGATATCTTCCTGTGTTTCCTTAAAATCATTATTTGAATTCCTTTCCTGGAAATTTGTAGATTTCTTGTTCATTGGAGTTTGTTTCTAGAGAGTTATTTTGCTTTGTTGGTGGTTTTTATTGGTGGTTAGTTGCTTTTTCATGTTTCTGTGTTTCCACTTTGATGTCTGCACATCTGGTTGAACAATTTCCTATTCCAAACTTTCTAGAGTGACTTTTGTAAAGAAAGACATTTACCTCCATTCGTATCTTAGTGTGGCAGCTGGTACGAGTGCAATGACTGTTTCACTGTGGATGCAGTATTTTAGTTTCCATAAAACTTTTTCAGCTGCATTTAACATCTATAATAACTGTGAGTCCCTATGGTGTAGATATTCGAAGCACGATTAGGATAATCTTAAGTTGTTAAGAGTCTCAATTGCAGTGGCTTTTGGATTCCTCCTATTTTTATTTTTTCCCACATTTGAGAGATTCAGCCGAGGTTATCCCACTTGATGCCAGGACTGACATACCCTTCAAGTAGCTGCAGTAACACTTGTTTGTATATGTGATCCTAGGCTCAGGATCTCAAAAAACCATTGTGGTATATAGGTCTTAGGTTGACGATTCACTGTCTGTGACTGGGACTAATGTAGGTTGTTCATAGAGCAAGGATCTCTGTCTCTGAGTTATCCCCTGGTAGATGGAAACTACAGGGCCAAATTTTTGCTGTGATTCTGCTCCCAGGGGTCAAGGCATAACATTGGTCCAACTCTGGGGAAGAAGAGATACTCTGGATGTTTGCACCTGGGGAGTAGGAAACAGTTACAATTTAGAAATCTGAGCTAATAGGGTTCTGTGGTTACTTGGGTACTAGAGGCGGAAGCATTGAGTATCTCAGACTTTGTGAAGCCAGGTGCAGTAGCAACAAGTGTCTCAGAATGGCATAGCTGTCATTTAAGCTGTCTTTCAAGAAGAAAGCAACACAGTGATTGCTCTACTCCCCAGGGAGAGGGGTGTCTCAGCAGTTTAGACTCTAGGAGGTTAGCCAAGTTCCTGTGATGAAGGGTACTGGAGCTGTTTGGCCTGTAGGACAGGGTATTTCAGCTCAGTCACTGCTGTGTTTCACCGGGATGTGTGCCACTATGTCTGCTCAGCCCTGAGATGCATAGTGCTCAGCTAGGCCAAATCACCACTCTTCAGGGGGCAATGTGCTCTTCTGTTAAGGCTCAGGGAATATGACTGCTCTGGGTAACCCAGGCACTATTTCTCTTGGATACAGGATTCAAATCATCTTAGGTACTGGATGAATGATCACTCCGGGTGGCCAAGAAACTGTTTACCGGGAGGCAGGGACTGTTGCAGTTTAGACACTGGGAGGTGTAGCTGCTCTGGGTGTATATGGTATTGTTTTCCTAGGTGAAAACAATATTGCTTAAACTCAAGCACAGAAGGGCGTGACTATGCTGGACAACAAAAGCAAAGTTTCCCTGGGATGCCTGGTGTTGCTTCAGCTCCAGCACAGTTTGGGGGTTGGGGAAACAGGTAGCAGCAACTGAGAGTGGTTTATGGGGCAGCTCTGCCAAGGCACCATTTCCTCAGGAGGCAGTGTGCATATTTAGCTTGAACTCAAAGAAGCAGAGCACAGCAGGGACTGGAAGAGTTGAACGGAACAACTCCATGTCAGCATTGTTTCCCTAGGATGGAGTGTGCTACTTTAGCTCTGGTCCTCAGGTGCAGAAGGCAGCAGCAGCGACTAAAAAGAATAGATGGAGCAGCTTTGCTAAGGCAACTGTTTCCCTCAGAATGAGTGTGCAGCTTCAGTGCTGGCTCGTGAAGCAGGGCACAGACAAGACTGGGACAGGTAGATGAAGTAGTTCTGACAAAAAAATTTTTCTAGGAGGGAATGAGCAGCTTTACCTCAGGTTCCCAAGTTCAGGACACAACAGTGACTGAAATAGGTCAATATCAAAGCTCCTCTGCCAGGGAAGTTTCTTTGGGAGGCAGTGTGCAGCTTCATCTCAAGTCATAGGGACAAGGTACAGTGGTGACTGGGAAGGGTAGATGGAAGAGTTTCACAAAGACAACATTTACCCAGGTGCAGTGTGCAGCTCCAGTTTGCCCATAAGGCCAGGGCACAGCCTCAACGGGAAAAAATAGATAAAGTAATTCTGCCACAGTACCATTTCCGCAGGAGGTAGTGGACGGTTTTAGCTCCAGCCCAAGGAGGCTGGGCACAGAGAGACTGGGAACTGGGAGAGGTACGTGGAGTGTGTTTCCTGCCACTTGGCCCTAGGGGAAAGGTTGTAACAGTTTATCATATCTAGGCTTATGGAGGTGGCAACATCAGAGGGGGTAGTTCAATGGCTTAGCCTCAGAGTTGAAAGGATGCCCTGGGCACTCATCCCTGGAGCAAGACACACTCCAGCCAAAGGTCTGATTCCAAGATGACACAGGGTGTCATAGTAGCTGTGTGGGCTTCAAGGCTGGGGCATAGTGTGGAGAGTACAGATATGTAGACTCTAGAAATCTCCCTCAACTCGACTTAGTGCTCATGAGGACTTCAGGGGACCCTGTGGTGAGAACTGTAGGTATCCAACATGCTGATGTGGGCTGCTGGGAACCTGTTACTTACCTTTTCCTATAGGGAAAAGTTTGTTCCGGTTCCTTTTTTTATTTAATTTTTTATTTTAAAGAAGTGGTGTACTATTCAGGGTTAGGTATACAAATGTTTCTAAGTGATCCCTGCCTGGGGATGAGGTAGTGGAGGCGAGGTGACATGTTTCTTTCCATTCTCTATGTGGCTATCCCAATTTTTTTTTTTTAATTTTAATTTTTTAAATGAACCTGAGTCCTTGAGATATCACCCCTCGTAGAGTTTTTTAGTCCTTCCTTCCTTCCTTCCTTCCTTCCTTCCTTCCTTCCTTCCTTCCTTCCTTCCTTCCTTCCTTCCTCCTTCCCTCTGTCCTTCCCCCTTTTCTTCCTTACTTCTCCTCTCTCTCTATCTCTCTCTCTCTCTGTCTCTGTTTCTGTCTCTCTCTCTGTTTCTCTCTCTATCTCAATCTGTTGTCCTTTTAAGACAGGCTACAGAGGACTGAGGGCTGAATTGTCTAGTTGTTCGCGTAGGTCAGATAAGGCACTGGTTAAGTCGTTTGCCTTGAGAGAAAGCTTTCAATGTATTTCAAAACTTAAATTTTACCTTTTCTTGTTGAAAGCATGAAGGGGGTTTTCCCTAATTTTTATCATGAGAATTTGTTAAGGCTTCTGATAATAAAACTCATGAAAGGAAAAGTTTGGGACTCCCTTTAAGACTGGGCACTGAGGCGATTTTAATTCTTAGGATATCTTATTCTCTGCCTCCATAAATTATTTGATTATTGTGTAAATGTTTCTACTTTTTACAAGCTTCAGAAGTTTCTTCTCCCAGTACACTGTGATGTTCTGTATTTGCCTGCATTTTTTGTATTTTGAGGTAGTGGTTTGCCTTATGATGTCAATTATCTTATGGATGGAGGAGTAATGTTCGTTTTCATTTTGCTCAACTTTTATCTTAATGGGAAAATAAGAGTGATAACTTTCAACCTCTTTGCCTGTTAGACTAGAAAATGGAAATCAAATTGACCACTTTGAAATCAAAATGACCCTTTTATCCCCAATAATATTCATTTTGCATAAATTTACTTTTTTTGAAATTAACATCACCACTTTTTTTAGGTCAGTGTGTGTGTGTGTGTGTGTGTGTGTGTGTGTGTGTGTGTGTGTGTGTGTGTAATAGATAGATATAAACAGTAGTCTTAAACATTTTAAAAATATATGTAACTTGATGCTGATTTTTTAACCCAATCTGATAACCCAATCTACATTTTAATCAGTTCCCTTTGACCATTTATGTTTAGAATTATTATTGATATATTTGGGTTAAAACCTATTGTCTCTTTTTGAGTTTTCTCTTGCTTTTTCTTGTTTCTCTTTTACTCCTGTTATGTTACTTTTGAATTGTTTTTTTATGATGCCAGTTTAATTATTTTATTGCTTCACTAGTTAAACCTCATGTTTTATTTTGTTCTGTTATTTTTAGTTGGTTTCCCTTGAAATTAGCAAATACATTTTACCAGACCATTGTCTCTTTTCAAATAATATACCACCACGAATATAGTTTAGGGATCTTACAACAATGCACTTTCCTTTATTCAGCTATTGTGTTATTGTTGTCAAATCGTTTACTTCTAAATATGTTATAAATCCCCATACTGTGTTACTATTTTATGTCAAGTGAGCAAATATTTTTGAAATAGATTTAAATTTTTTTTAAATGTTGTTTAGTTATAGATTTAATATCGTTAATGCTATTTATTTCTTTGTGTAGATCACAGGACCGTTGGTGGTGTTTTTCTCTCACACAGAATTTTTTCAATATATTTTGTAATTCTCATATGCTGATGATGAATTGTCTCAGCTTTTGCTTATCTGAAAAAAAGGTTTTAGTTTATTTTTATTTTTGAAAAACAGTTTTCACTAGGATTAGGCTTTAGCACCTTTAGTATTTTAAATATTTCACCCACTGTATCTAGTTTGCATTATTTTTTAGAATAAATTTGCTGTAATTTAATCTCTTTTTATAAACATAATGCACCTTTTTCTGGTGCTTTAAAATTTTTTCCCTTTATTACTGATGTTCAATAATTTAATTTGATATGCTTTGGTATGGTTTTCTTTTTCATACTCCTGCTCAAGATTTACTGAGCTTCTAATATATGCTTGGTTGTGATTTTCATCAAATTTGAAAATATTTCAATCATTAATTTTCCAAGTACTCGATGTTTTTTACAACTTCAATTTCTATGTTAGGGTACTTTATGTTGTCTCCCAGGTCACTGTTGTTAGAGTTTTTAAAAAAATTATTTCTTGTTTTTATTTGTGTTTAGTTGTAAAAAGATTCTATTGCTATCTTACCAAATCCATTTTTTTCCCTTCCAATATTTTCAGTGAAGTTTCTCCCAGCGGTGTGAAAACTCCATAATCTTCAACTGTAAAATTCCCAGTACTATTTTTCACCAAGATAAAGTAGTGTAAGTGAGAAAATATGCTTATCCTTCACCCATGGTTGCCAAAGTTAATGTTAAGTTAATAAATTATGATATAATGATACATTGTTATCATTTAGAGTTGAAAGGTAAATATCAGTGAAACTCAACATAAATATGTTTCTTCAACTTTTAAAACTATGACATATATTAGGTGGTTAATAGATTTGATAAATGTATGTATAAAAATAAGTTGCCTGTAGCCGGGCTCGGTGGCTCAGCCTATGATCCCGCGCCTTTGGGAGGCTGAGGTGAGTGGATTGCCTGAGACCGCGGGTTCGAGACCCACCTGGGCAGCAAGATCTCATCTCTACAATAAATAAAAAATCAGCGGGGCATGGTAGCGCATGCCTGTAATTCCGGCTACTTGGAAGGCTGAGGCGGAAAGATCGCCGAAGCCCAGCAGGTCCAGGCTGCGGTGGCCGGGAGCTGCCACTGCACTACAGTCTGGGTGACAGAGTGAGACTCCAACTCAAAAAAAAAAAAAAAAAAAGTTTATGCCTTCCTTGGTGGCTCAACCTGTAATCCCAGTGCTTTAGGAGGTTGAGGTGAGTGGATTGCCAGAGTCCGCGGGTTCAAGACCCGCCCAGGCACCTTGGCGAGACGTCATCTCTACAATAAATTTTAAAAAAATAAGCCGGGCATGGTAGCACGTGTCTGCAGTTCCAGCTACTTGGAAGGCTGAGGCAGAAGGATTACCGGAGCCCAGCAGGTCGAGGCTGCGGTGGCCAGGAGCGGCCACTGCACTCCAGTCTGGGTGACAGAGTGAGACTCCAACTCAAAAAATAAACAAATAAATAAGTTGCCTCTGAAAAATAGAATTAGAAATGTGGAGGATCTGTAGAGGTGGATATTTTTCTTCATAAAGTTATTTGCAGTTTAATTTAACTATACTCATTTATTAATTAAGAATTATATTTAAAATTTGCTAGACTCTCAGTTTAACCATGAATTAAATATATCTGCATAAAATATCTGTTAGAACATTTAATTATGAAATAATTAGTATAGAATGTTCACCTAAGGTGTACTTTATTGGTCAGTTCATCTGTGTGAATATGCAAGACTTTTCAAATTCTATTGCTGCAAAATTAAGCAAAATTAGCAATAAGCAAAGTACACGATATTCATTTCCTCAATCAACATTCTATGTTTTTACCATGAAACACTGGTTGTTAACTGTTCCATTGGTAGTTTAGTGGTCTTAAAGAAATAAAAAATGAAGTAGAAATTTAAAACTATGATTCATCATAATTTTCACATGAATTGTCTTTCAAATTTTATTGTTACTACATTCCAAAATTTTTCAAATGTACTGTAAGGTAGCATTGATTACTTAATGGGGCTTCATTTAACAGGTGTAGTTCATCTAAGTTAATATACCTGCATGTCATTGCCAAAACATTTGTGCAATGTATAACATACACATAATAGAGTGCACAAATGCTAAAAGTACTTGAACAGTTTAGTAAGTGTTTACTAAGTAAACACACGTATTTAACCAGCACCTATATTAAGATATAAATTGCCACAATATTCTATAAACCTTACTGGTACACTCTTCAACTCATTATTGCTTCAAAACTAATGAATTTTGTCACTTGTGTCATCATGGATTTTCTTAACTTTATATAACTAAAAATATACTTAGACCTCTTTTTAATATTATTTTCTATTTTTGTTATGTATGCCCTTTTTCTTTGTAAATTATTAAAGATAAATCCTCAGCACACAAAAAAATGCATCAATGCCTACTAATAGTGTACTAAAGTGTAAAAGTAACAATAAATGATAATACAAATAGTACAATTCAGAAGAACATCATAAAAATAACCAGAAAATAAAACACCAGTGATAATTAAAGAATATATGTGAACTCAAAAAGAAAAAGTAAATCTGTCAACGTGCTGATTTCATTAAAGCAACCAAATGGAAACTAGTATTTTAAAAACAATGTATAACTGTATTTGAAAAATTAGATTTTATTTAACTGCTGATAAATTGTTCACTACTTTCATAAATGTATTCTTACAAAATTTTGGTAATCTATAGCCTAAAACCATGAATGATTGTTACTATTTTAAAACAACATGCAATGACCTCACTGGTACACCAACCAAGTTAGACATGAAAATATGCAGGGAAAAAATGATAGATTTATGGCTTAAGTCTTAGAAAATGCAAAAAAATTATGGACATCTTTTAACATCATACTCATTAAAAAATAGGTACAATGAGATAAAATTAACACTCTGTTAAAAAAGTTGCAGAAACTATCTGCAGGGTATCTCTCATAAAAGAATACTGGTATGAGAATTGCTTACCTGTTACTAATTACTAAGTATGCAGAACACATAAAATAACTATTTTGAAATATTGGGCAATAGGCAACGCAGAACTGTGAATCCTGAGACAGTGCTAACAGATAAGTGTATGTCTACATTTCCCCTGAATTTCTGTCTGGAGGCAACTTCAAGTCTGATGCAAAAGAAAGTGGAACCATGGTGACAGAGAACAAAGCAGTGGTTTGAAAGAGCATGTGATCTGAATGAACATTCATGCTCTTGCTACAGCTCCTCTCTCTAGTTCAAATCAGAGCAAGCAGGTCATAAACTTGAGCTCTCAGATCCTTCCTCAGAGGATAAGTGACTGAACCACATATCCACCACTCCAACTTTTCTGGATCCTACATAATGGACTGGCTTCTAGCTCTTCTGTCTTGATACACTGACAATAATTGGCACACTCTTTTCTTTTGGGAGCCACTAAGAAAAAATACAGCAGTTTGAATTAGCACAAATGTTTGAGAGGCACCCATATTTTTGGGTGGAGCTTATTGGTGCAGTCCATCACTTATATGAGACCAGCCAGTGTGAAGACTGAGAAAGGTGGCCGTTTTATCTAATGCACAGAAAACAGCAAAGAGAAACAAGAAAAATGAATAAATAGGCTATTATGCCCCAAATAAGATAAGTAGATAAATTTACAGAACCAAACTTAATGTAATGGCGATATGAGATTTACTTGACAGACAATTAAAAATATTGGTCATAAGGATACTGATAGAGGTCAGAAGATGCGTGAACAAAGTGAGAATTTCAATGGAGAAATAAAAATTATAAAGAAATGCCAAATATAAATCGTACAGCTGAAGAATACAGCTAGACTAAAAAATGTAGTAGAGGGTATTAACAAAAGACTAGATCACGTGGAAGAAAGGATCAGCAATTTCAAATCATCCAGATGGAGAAACAAAAAGAAGAAAGAATGAAAAAAAGTAAAAATAGATTAAATAACTAATGAGACAGTGTCAAGCAGATAAATATATGCATTATGGAAAAGAAGAGAAAGAAAGAAAGAAAGGAACAAACGGCTAATTCAAATAATGATTTTTGTATAATAAGTTGAAAATTTTCCAAACCTGGGGAAAGAAAAAGAAACAGATCCAAGAAACTCAAAGAATGGCAAACAAGGTGAATCCAAAGAAACTCATGCAGAGTCATACTATAATCAAATTGTCAAAAGTTAAAGGCAGAGAATTTTGAAAGGAGAGAAAAAAAATCACTTGTTACATACGAAAGTACCTCCATAAGACTTTCAACATATTTTTTAGCAAAAACTTTTCAGGCTAGAAAGGAATGTAATGAAAGTTCTGAAAGACAGAAAGAAAATAAAACACTGCCACCCAGCCTGTTTATACTTGTCAAATCTGTCTTCAAAAGTAGCAAGTTGATAAAAACTTTCTTAGACAAAAGCTGAGGTCGTTTATTACCACTAGAATTGCTTGCAAGAAGTGCTGAAGGAAGTTCTTCAAGTTAAAACAAACGGACACTAGAAAGTAATGCAAAAGCAAATGAAAGTAAGAAACTCAGTGGTAAAGGTAAATATACAAACAAAAAAATTCTTACTATAATGGTGATGGGTGAATTGTTGTCAATACAATTATACAATACAAGTATAAAACTTGTACTTTTATACTTGTATTCAATACAAATATAAATGCTGAAAGACAAACTATTAAATATAAATATACTAAATTATCTTAATGGATACAAATGCAAAAACTTGAATTTTGACATCAATAGCATATAATGTGAGAGGAGGAGCAGTAAAGTGTAGATGCAAGTTAAATTGCTATCAGCTTAAAATGGTCTGAATTGACTACCAGGTATTATATGCAAGTCCCATGATTATCCCCCCAAAAATCTATAGAAGTTACACAAAATAAAAAGAGAAAGGAATCAAACCTTATCAATACAAGAAAAAAAAGAAGAAGCAAGAAACAGAAAGGAATACAGTAAGAGGATAAAAGATGGACATAAGAACTAAAAGACAAACAAAAACATCTAACACAATGGTAATAGTATATACTTACCTATCAATAGTTACTTTAAATGTAAATTAATTAAACTACACAATAAAAAGTAGAGCGGTTAAGTGGATTACAAACTATATCCTAGCTGGGCTCGGTGGCTCAGCCTGTAATCCCACGCCTTGGGAGGCTGCGGTGAGTGGATTGCCTGAGCCTGCGGGTTAAAGACCCACCTGGACAACTTGACGAGATCTCATCTCTACAATAAATCAAAAAATCAGCCGGTGTGGTAGTGCATGCCTGTAATTCCGGCTACTCGGAAGGCTGAGGCGGAAGTATCGCTGGAGCCTGGCAGGTCGAGGCTGCGGTGGCCGGGAGCGGCCACTGTACTCCAGTCTGGGCGACTCCAACTCAAAAAAAAAAAAAAAAAAGCTATAGCCTATCCTGAAGACGCTTATCTTTTATTCAAAAATAAACAAATATATTCCATGCACATGGTAACCCAAAAGAATATAGGAGCGGCTATAATTACACAAAACAAAATAGTCTCTAAGTAAAACTGTCTCTATGGAGAGAAGGTCATGATATAATGATTAAAAAGTCAATTCACCAGAAAGATACCACTCAACATAAGAGCACCTAATAATAAAAGCAGATATTGACAGATCTGAATAGAGAAATAGATAGCAATACAATAATAGTAGGAAGCTTCAATACTCTACTTTCAATGATGGATGGAACATTGAGACACAAAGTCTATGCAGAAAGAGTGTACATGACCAAAACTATAAAACAAATGGACATAACAGACATACATAGAACTTTCCACTCAGCAACAGAAAAATAAGCATTCTTCTCAAGTGCACATATAACTTTTTTTTTTTAGGATAGATAGTATGTTAGGTCACACAAAAAGACTTAACAAATTTAAATTTGAAATCATATCAAGTATCTTTTCTGATTGCAATGACTTGAAGCTAGAAATAAATAGCAGTAAGAAATGGAAAAATTCACAAATTCATGGTAAACAATATACATTTGAACAATCATTGGATCAAAGAGTAAATCAAAAAGGAATTTGAAAAATATCTTGAGACAAGCAAAAAAAAACCACAACACACCAAAAAGAAGGAGGTTGGTAATGATAAGTCTCTACATTAAAAGTGAAGAAAGACCTTTAAAATAATTTCCTATTTTTAATATTTATTTGAGAATCAATTTTAAAACAAAAATAATAACATTGTTTTATTGATTTTTTAACATGTAGAAGTGAAATTCATGACAACAATAGTGCAATGAATAAGATTGGGGAAATAAAAATATATTATTTTAAGTTTTTACATTATATGTGAAATTATATGAGATTAATTGGAGAGAGAATGTGATAGCTTAAAGTAAGAAAAGGTTTGGACAATTAATTAAAAACAAAAAAGTTAAACTAGAAAGGTACAGTCTATAAGCTAAATTAAACTCCTGTATCTTTAATAATCGCTGTTTTACATAGTTAAAAACCAGAAATCTATTTTGGCAAAATATGATAGTATTGGAAAATGTATTACATCAATGACACATAAAGCGAATAAGTAAATATCTATCATACATGAACTACTTTTTAAAAATGTGTTTTACTCTTGAAAACCTACAGGAAATGGAGAACTTTCTGACATTACACAACCTCCCTAGGTTGAAACAAGATGAAATTGAGACCCTAAATAGACCAATAACAATCAAAGAAATTGACTATGTCATAAGAATACTACCTACCGGAAAAAGCTCTGGACCAGATGGCATTCCGGCAGAATTATACAAATCATACCAGGAAGAACTGATACCAATTCTATTGACAGTATTCCAGGCAGGGCTCGGTGGCTCAGCCTGTAATCCCACCACTTTGGGAGGCTGAGGCAAGTGGACTGCCTGAGCCTGTGGGTTTGAGACCCATCTGGGCAACTTGCTGAGACCTCGTTTCTACAATAAATCAAAAATTAGCTGGGTGTGGTGGTGCATGCCTGTAGTTCTGGCTACTTGGAAGAATGAGGCAGAAGGACTGCTGGAGCCCAGAGTGAGGCTCCAACTCAAAAAAAGAAAGAAAGAAAGAAAGGAAGGAAGGAAGGAAGGAAGGAAGGAAGGAAGGAAGGAAGGAAGGAAGGAAGGAAGGAAGGAAGGAAGAAAGAAAGGAAGAGAAAGAAAGAAAGGAAGGAAGGAAGGAAGGAAGGAAGGAAGGAAGGAAGGAAAGAAAGAAAGAAAGAAAGAAAGAAAGAAAGAAAGAAAGAAAGAAAGAAAGAAAGAAAGAAAGAAAGAATGAATGAATTCCAGGCGATTGAGAAAGATGGAACTCTCCTCAGATCATTTTATGACGCTAACATCACATTGATACCCAAGCCAGGTAAAGACCAAACAAAGAAATAGAACTATAGGCCAATTTATTTGATGAACATAGATGCTGAAATTCTCACCAAGATCCTAGCAAACTGGATTCAACAACACATCTCAAAAATCATCCATCATGACCAAGTATGCTTCATCCCCAGGCTGGTTCAACATTCATAAGACCATAAATGTAATTAAATACATCAATAGACATAAAAACAAAAACTACATGACTATATCATTAGATGCAGAAAAAGCTTTTGATAAAATCTGGAACCCCTTCTTGATAAAAACCCTTGAACATCTAAGCATAGGTGGAACATATCTCAAAGTAGTAAGAGCCCTCTAGGAGAAACCCATAGCCAACATACTCCTAAACAGACAATAATTAGAACCATTTCTCCTGGAAACTGGGACAAGACAAGGATGCCCATTCTCACCCCTCTTCTTTAACATAGTTTTGGTTGTCCTAGCTAGAGCAATCAGAGAAGAGAAGGTGATCGGGGATATCCAAATAGGAAAAGAGGAAGTCAAGTTATCTCTCTTTGCAGATAGCATGATTGTATACCTTGAAAACCCAAGAGAATCTGTCAAAAACCTCCTTGCACTGATAAAGGACTTTGGCAAAGTCTCAGGGTACAAAATAAATGTGCAAAGGACAATCGCATTTCTATACATCAATAATAAACAAAAACTCAAATAAAAAGCAAGATTTCATTCCCAATAGCAACAAAAAAAAAAAAATAAAAAAGAAAGAAATACCTCGGCACCTTCCTAACCAGAGATGTGAACATCTTTACAATGAAGTACTGCTCAAATAAGTCAAAGATGACACAAACAAGTAGAAAGATATTCCATGCTCATAGATAGGAAGAATCAACATTGTCAAGATGTCCATTCTACCCAAGGCAATCTACAGATTTAACACAATGTCCATCAAATGACCAGCAACATTTTTCTCAGGCCTAGCAACAACAATACAGGAATTCATATGGAACAATAAATGACCAGAAATCGCCAAAACAATCCTCAGCAAAAACAACAAAGCAGGAGGTATCACACTCCCAGACTTTAAACTTTATTATAAAACTACAATAATCTAAACAGCCTGCTATTGGTACACTATATACCAATGGAATGGTATTGAGATTCCAGAAGTAAAACCTCAATTTCTCAACCAACTCATCTTCGACAAAGCCTCCACCACCCACCAATGGGGAGAGGAGAACCTATTCAGTAAATGGTGCTGGGAAAACTGGCTTACCACATGCAGAAGTTTGAAACTGGACCCCTACCTACGCCCATACACAAAAATCAACTCTAAATTGATCAGAGACCTAAACGTAAACCCTCAAACTGCAAGAACCTTAGAAAATGCAGCTGATACTCTTATGGAAGTTGGAACTGGCAACTTATTCCTGAACAAAACCCAAAGTGCCCAGGCCATAAGAGATAACATAGACAAGTGGGACCTCATCAAACTAACAGGCTTCTGCAAAGTCAAAGAAACCATCAAGAGAGCAGGGCGACAGCCCACAGACTGGGAAAAAATATTTGGCAACTCCATGTCTGACAAAGGTCTAACATCTAGGATCTACAAAGAACTCAAATGTACTGAAAAGAATAAAACAAACAGCCTCATTATAAAATGGGCTAAAGATATGACTAGACACTTTTCAAAAGAAGACATAAAAGCAGCCAACAGATACATGAAAAAATGTTCAGCCTCACTAGTCATCAAGGAGATGAAAATTAAAACTACACTGAGATACCACCTCATTCCAGTCAGAACGGCCATCATCAATAACTCAAAACATAACAGATGCTGGAGAGGATGTGGTGAAAAGGGAACACTTCTACACTGTTGGTGGGAGTGTAAACTAGTACAGCCTCTGTGGAAAACAGTGTGGTGATACCTAAAAGTTCTAAAAATTGACCTTCCATTTGACCCTGCAATCTCCTTACTGGGAATATACCCAGAAGAACTCAAATTACTCAATAAAAAAGATACTTGCACACGTATGTTTATCACAGCGTTGTTCACAATAGCAAAAACATGGAACCAACCATGTTGCCCATCAAAAGAGGACTGGATTTTTAAAAATGTGGTACATATACACAATGGAATATTACCGAGCCATAAAGAAAAACAAAACCATTAACTTCGCAGCAACCTGGATGGAATTAGAGTCTATAGTACTGAGTAATCTTTCATAAAAACAAATAACTGAGTATCACATGTTCGCACTCATAAATGGACCTTGAACAACTGCAGTAATACTATAAGAAAAGGATTGACAGTAGTGGGAAAGTGCAGGTGGAATGAGAGGGTGGGAAGGTGGGAGTGACAGTAGTCGAAATCTGCCTGCGAGGGGCACGCATCATCAACAAGAGTGACTGCTCAGTGAATATTTGTATCTCTAACCCTGAAAAGTACCCCACAATTTTAAAATAAAAAAATTTCAAAAGTAAAAAAGAAAGAAAAAAATTGCTTTACTAGTGTGTAATGTATAAATCAGCCTCCTGTGTATGTGCCATACATATATCTGGGAGATGTACTACACTACATTTTATTTTATTTGTACTAAAAACTAGCTAGATAAGAAGAAAGTTTTTTATTCTCATTTAGTCAATGATTATTTTGTAACCGATATTAAGACTAGAAAGTCTCTGCTAAGAATATACATGTTGGAGCACCCACTCTGTGTGTAGCAAGTAAGTTTGTTATGTTTTTTTTTTTTTTTTGAGTTGGAGTCTCACTCTGTCGCCCAGACTAGAGTGCAGTGTCCGCTCTCAGCCACCGCAGCCTCGACCTGCTGGGCTCCGGCGATCCTTCCACCTCAGCCTTCCAAGTAGCCGGAATTACAGGCATGCGCTACCACGCCCAGCTGATTTTTTTGATTTATTGTAGAGATGAGGTCTTGTTGCCCAGGCGGGTCTCGAACCTGTGGAGTCAGGCAATCCACTCACCTCAGCCTCCCAAAGGCGCGGGATTACAGGCTGAGCCACCGAACCCGGCTAAGTTTGTTATGATAGGAAAGAAGTAGCACCTGAAAATTATTTCACAAACTGCTTTATTAACAGAAATCACTTATACTCCTGAAGCTGATCCAGTGAAAGTTGTGGCACTAATCAAATAATGACTATTGAATGATCTTTTTTGAATGCTATGTATAGAAATGGTAAAAACAAAAACTAACACAAAAATCCTTTTCCATAGTGAAGCATGGTTGCTTTTAAGGAAAAAAAACACAGAAGAGGTTTTAAACAGAAAAGATGAAATAAAGTCTTGTCTTTGTAAAAGAAGAATAATAAATTCAATATCTTGAAAAGCCCAAACCTATATTTTCATTGACAAAACATGAGGAATTGTAACACTGAAGAAAACCTCTCAAAATGTCTTAAATACAAGTATCTTGCAAAAAATATCACAATAACTTGGTTCTTTCCAAAAATCTTAAAATCTTCCTTTCCTATTGGGGAAAGAAACCAATAGCATATCATTAGGCAGAGCTAAAACCCACATTTAAATTCTATAATAGAACATGTAGAACACTTTTCAGAGCCAAATAAAACCAGAGACTGGAATTTGCCTCTGTTCTTTGACATATTTCATATTGAAATATCAAACCTTCCAGCCATTGAGTGCAATGTGTTTGTCAACTTTATATCTAATGGTGCACTGACAATATTCTTTACTGAGACATCTTTCCATTATTTCTGGGTTCTCATTTCATCTCAATATCTTGATCCAGCCAAAAAGCCATCAAATACTTCCTGCCACATATCAACACCCCATAAGTGTGAGTTAGCATTTTCTAATTTTGAATAAAGAGGAAGAAAAGAAACTGAATATCTAGCTGTCTACCCATAAGTCAAGTATAGACTTTTTGGTGAAAAAGCCACATTTGTAGACAATAGACATTAAATAAGTGCCATTTATTTTATAAGAGGGAATAATAAATGATCAGAATTTATTTGTTAAATGTCATTATGCATGTCATTCATCAAAGGGACAAGAGGGAGACATGGATGATTGTATGAAGATCATGTTGAATATTATTTTTGGTAGTTCATGAGAAAAATTGCAGTCATTTGGATCAGAGCAGGAGTCCCCAACATTTTTGGCATCAGGAACCAGTTTCATGGAAGACAGTTTTTCCACAAACCAGGGTGGGGAGAGGTGGGATGATTCAAGTGCATTACATTTATTGTGCACTTTATTTCTATTATTATTACATATTATTATTACATTGCAATACATAATGAAATAGTTTTACAACTCACCACAATGCAGAATCAGTGGGAGCCCTGAGCTTGATTCCCTCCCCTCTGGGGGTGATGGGGAACATTGGCATGCAAAGTGTGTTGCTTATGTCCAATTTACTATGTAATCTTGTATTGGATGCTTTCACTTCAGAAAACCCTGCTTCACAAAGATAAGATGTTGAAAATGGAAGCAGACTTTTCAGTATTGATCTGAGAGAAGACAGAGTTCAGGTGGTAATTCAAGCAATATTGACTACTCACCTCCTGCTATATGGCCAGGTCCCTAACTGGCCACAGACCATTACTGGTCTGTGGCCAGGGGGTTGGGAACCCCTGTATTAGAGTACTGCAGTGGAGATTGAGTCTAATGGGTAGATTCAAGTGATAAGTGGTAAATCTACAGCACAGAATGAGAATAAAGTGAGAGAATCAAATCAAGTCCCATGTTTTTTGCTCAGGAAGTTTTGCCTTGCACTCTGATTGGAAGCAAAGGAGAAAAGGCAATTTTCTGGTGACAGAAATAACATTGTTGTATCATTTTAAGCATGAAGGCTATAAACATTCAGTAGGAAAATGCTCATAAGTAGTTGTTTATATGAGCGTGGTATCCAGGAGGGATATTTAGGTTGGAGATTAAGTTTTTGATGGCATCAGAATATCTATGATAATTAAAACCATAGATTTGATAACATGATTCAGAAAGCATGTAACTGAGGTAACTATAGGTCAGTTATGTTGCAAACAATACATTTAAAGGTAAGGGAAAGGAGAGATATCAAGAGAGTATGATGTCAAAGAAGTCAAGAGAATAGAGTCTTTCAAGAAGGAAGGCATATAGAATTAACTGACTGGAGTGTTGTTGAGCAATGGTGCTACATAAGAACTAAAAGCATGTATTAGAGAAAAATAATGATTTTGAGCATTATCATTAGAATGATTAGAGTTGAATACACATTGGATTTGGTTGAGGAATAAATGGCAGGTGTGATAGAACAACAGTTAAATGTAGACAACTTTTTACAGGAGATGTTTGTGCATAAGGACAGGATTAGGATTGACTAAGGCAGGGAGGTCAAGGGAAACTTAAGTACTTTTGATAGGATTGGTATAAATTCCTCCTTGTATGTTTTGTAGAATTTAGCTGAAAAACCATCTGACCCAGGTCTTTTTTTTGGAGGTATTTTTCTTACAACTGAGTCAACTTCCTGGGTTGTTACTGGTCTATTTAGGGTGTCAGTTTCTTCTTGTTTCAACCTTTGGAGGTTGTATGATGTCAGAAAGTTCTCCATTACATTTAGGCTTTTGAGTTTGTGTCTGTACAGGTGTGCATACTAATCTCTGATAATCTTTTGAATTTCTTCTGGGTCAGTTGTGACTTCATCTTTTGCATTTCTAATTGTTTTTATTTGGGCTTTTTCTAACTTTTTTCTGGGTAGGAGTCCATCAATCCTGTTTACCCTTTTAAAAAACAAGCCATTTGTTTCATTGTTTTTTCCTATGATACTTTTGTCTTAGAAGATGTCATGTGTTTGGTTTTTACTTTGGCGATCAGCGGGGTCCAGCCCCTTGCAAGGGTCATGAGCTGTCCTGAAGGAGAGACGGATAGGCGAAAGACGAAGATAATATACCCGGACACCTGCTTCCTGAACAGATGACAATTTAATGTTAGTTAACATAGAGCTTTTATACCATTCATGAAGGGGCAAGACAAAGAAAATTCCTTCACGTACATATCTTCTAAAAGTTACCATCTAGTGGTCTTAGCAATAAACAAACCAAGATTCCCATAAATATTCAGACAACAAGTCTTGTTCATAAAGCCAACAATGATACTTTCAGTTCAATGTTCCAGATTACAGTCCTTGAAATGTCTCAAGAAAGTTTCTAAGCATTCATTTCTTCATGTGTCAGGAGTTTTCCCATCTTAGGCTTTTATGTCCTTCAGAGCCTTGTGATCGCCTCCCTTGTCCAGATGTCCCTGTTACTTTTTCTCTTATCTTGCAGTGCTTGTTTCTAAAAAGAACTCAAAAGAAGCTTTTAGTAATGTTTCCCAGGCCCCCAAGGTTGCTTTCTGTTTTTAGCTGATCTGTCATAAAAGTGTCTGATTAGTATATTATGAGTTCAATGAAAACCCACTCTATAAATGTTAACTTAGAGTTTTAACTATTGAATTAAGTAAAAACCTTAACGATTAATCTTTATCATAAGTCAGTGAAAGCAGTGTTATCAGTCACCTACATAACTCCAGGATAAGTGTTAGAACTTATAATGAATACACAATGGACTTACTATAAACTTGTGCTTCTAAAAATCCTTATGTCTAAACACTAAACTACATAATTCTAAATCAAATAAGGAGTGAATATACTTATATCATTTTTTACTTAAGCAATATCTAGTAACTTATAACTAAGTGAAAGAAAGCATTCTTGATGTGCTTCAGAGTTTAACCTCTGCATATGTAGAAAAGGCCAAACAGCATAGTGGGAAATGGAAAAATAAACCATGACATTTCCAGGTTAGCTGTGAGTACTTCACATAAACATGCCATTTTCTTCTTCCACGACTGCACAGAATTCTTCGGCGGTATCAAACAGCAAAGGTGAAAGACAGAAGGGCCTCAGCTTCCTGGGCTCACCCTGCGGCCCGGGGTCTTCAGCCCACCAGGACCCTGTCAATCAGGTGGACCTCCAAGGCTGGCTCCCATCAGTGATCTGGATTCGTCTGCTGAAGTTAGGGTTTTTGTGGTGTTGCCTTTTCAGCTCCCTTAGTTGTTAGGCTGTTGACTTGTGATCTTTCTGTTTTCCTGATGTGTGTGTGTAGAGTTATAAATTTCCCTCTTGGTACTGATTTCATGACATCCCAGAGGTTTTGGTAAGATGTGTCATTGGTTTCATTTGCTTTTAAGAATCTTTTAATTTCTGCCTTGATTTTTGTATTGACCCAGGAGTCGCTCACATTATGCTGTTTAGTGCCCAAATCTTTGTGTGTTTGGGGGGGATCTTGTTGGTGGCAGAGTCATCAATAACAACCACTGGGGAGAGGATACCATATTTAACAAATGGTGCTGGAAAAACTGGCTGACTGCATGAAGAAGAAATCAACTCTAAATGGATGAAAGACATAAACAAAGTCCTCAAAATATAAGAATATTAGACAAAAATCCTGGAGACACCCTTATGTACATTGGAGCTGACCACCAGTTCTTAATCACAACCCCCAAAAGCACACACTCTAAAAGATAACATAGATAAGTTGGACATCATCAAACTGAAAAGTTTTTGAAGAGCAAAAAAAAACATCAAGAAAGTGAGGAGACAACCCATAGAATGGTAAAAGTAATGTGTGCTGACTGTATATCTGGCAAAGGCCTAGCATCCAGGATCTACAGTGAACTCAAATGCGCTGAAAGGGAAAAAAATAAACAAACAACTGTATTAAAAAGTGGACAAAAGACATGAATAGACACTTCTCAAAAGAAGACATCTGAGCAGCCAATAGATACCTGAAAAAACACTCAGCCTCATTAATCATCAGAGATATCCAGATCAAAACTACACTGACATATCACCTAAACTTAGGCCATCATTAATAAAGCAAAAAACAACAGATGCTGATGAAATTGTGAAGGAAAGGGAACTGTTGGTGGCAGTGTAAACTAGTTCAACCTCTATGGTAAACAGTGTGGCAATTTTTAAAAGAACTAGAAATTGACTTTCCATATCAGCCAGCAATCTCCCTCCTGGGAATATACCCAGAAGAACTCTAATCATTCTACAAAAAAGACAGTTGCACATATATGTTTATTGCAACACTAATCACAATAGCAAAAAAACTTGGAACCAACCATGCTGCCCATCAAAACTGGACTGGATAAAGAAAATGTGGTAGTTATGTGCAATGGAATATTATGCAGCCATAAAGGACAAAATTATGGACTTTGCAGCAACTTGGAGGGATTTAGAGTTCATCATACTCAGTGATTTGCCACAGTAACAAACTGAATACCACATGTTCTCACTCACAAATGGGTCCTAAACATTCACCACTATCCTGCAAGAGAGGGGTTGGCAGTAGCGGGACACTGCCAGGGGAAGAAGGTGGGGCACATAAGTTCACTAAGGGTACCTGATCTTAAACCAGGAAAAGTGAGGACCAGTTGGAGACCCGAATTTCACCAGCATGAAGACTCCTTATGCACATAATCCTGTCTTGTACCCCACATCTTTATAATAAAATAAAGAAAAAGAATAAGGTCAGAAATAAAAAGATAAAATTAAAAAGGAAAAAATTCAGAGCATGTATTTGTTAAGGAGAATGGTTCAGTATAAGAGGAAAGGTTGAAATGTGAAATGCAGAAAAGATAGAAAGGTAAGAGAGTGTGAATTCCAAGTACAATTTGAGTTATATTCTACCTGAAAGGAATGAAAAGAAAGGAATGGATGTAGGTAAGTTTTCAGGAAGGTAACTCAACTGTTCAGAATCATGTGGGATATATTTCTGATGTAGAAAGTTTCAGGACAGTGAGGAAAATTTGAAGTAGCTACAGTAGAGAAAGGAAAAGCAAGCTGATTAGAGAACATTAGTAGGACTGCTGCTTAGTGTTAGGCTGTTGTTGAAGGTGGTAATTACTATTTTTAGACTATTATCATCAGTCAAGTTTTGTTACTATTTTCAGTTTTTCTGTAAGAGCAGAGGAGGTAAAATTTATGCTTATCCTAGATTAGGATATTGGCAGATATATGTACAAAAAGATAGATATGAATAGAAGAGTAGTTGAAGTGATAGACCACGTAAATTCTATAAGGTAAAAATAGAGCTAGATAAGAATAAATTTAATGGAGAACTCAGAATGTAAAGTCGCTGTAAGTTAATAAAAATAGTAATAAAAAGAATAAATAAATGAGATAAATGAGTAATCTGGAAATTGTTGTCAAAACCTGAAATTACTTAAGGGTGGAATGTTTCTGAGTGATGATCCTGGTGTGTGATTGTATAAGTTGCTTGAATTAGACTGTAAAAGAGATAAATAGTATGCCAAGAATATGAGAGAAAAGAATGTTGACTAGTTCATCTACATGAACATAAAAATTACATAGGATGAGAGCAAGATGTGGGATGAATATAAGTTCTGTGGCTCAGGTGACTTTGCCTTGGATTCATAATTAGAAGGGGAAACATTGTAACTGGGAGTTGTGTGGGTACAGTTACAAGAAGTGGAAGAAGATGGCCTAGCTGGAAAGCATAAGTATCAAAAAAGGCAGCACTTAAAAAAAATAAAAGCTGGAGTAATGACACTTTGAAAGCAGCATTGTGACACTATTAGGATATCATTCTCAATTCTAAAATCTGAATAGTGGAGGGTTGTGGGAGTATAAAGAGCTTTCATTTGAGAGGGAAGATAGTGTGCTATAGCAGTACTGGATTTATATTGGGGCAGAAATTTATGTTTAGTGAGTGGGGTATTTGAATTTATGACTAGAAATGGAATGACAATATTAAAGTTATGCCCGTAAGAGTGACTCACAGAAGGAAGAAAATATTTTTTTGTAAAACAAGGAGGCTAAGGAACTGAGAAAGGAGGATGTTGAGCAGATTCTTGATAGGAGAGAGATCTTTTCCAAGGTGTGTTGGAAAAATCAGAATAGAGAGAAAAAGAGTTAACCAGGTCAGTGAATGACAGTGACAAGGTGGAAGAAAATGAGGTATATAGCTGGATGCCGTGAATTTCAAAGTAGCAAGGGTATTTTCTATTATTATAGGAAGATGAAAGGCCTTGTTATGTTAATGGGAAACAAGAATGGCACTGATCATGTCCTTATTCTAAAGTAGGTTTGGAAGAATCTCCACTTAAAAAGGAATACTCCAACTTCAAGGAGAATATAGGTTTTAGTTAAGGCAGTTTGGGGAGGAAATTATGATTAATGAGGTAGTAGAAGTAAGAGAAAACATGGTGAAAAGTTTTATTATTATTATTTTTATTACAAAGATGTGGAGTATAATTCAGGGTTAGGTATACAAACATTGATCATGCAGGTACCCTTGTTGATGAGGTATGCCCCTCCTTCCCCTAGCATTTTCCCTCAACTGCCAATCCCACCCCCCCATCCCCTGACAGTTTCCCATTACTGCCAGATGCTTCCTTATAGTATTATAATTGTTCAAGGTTCACTGATGAGTGAGAATATATGGTACTCTGCTTGTTGTTTCTGTGATCAATCACTGAGTATGATCGATTCCAAATCCATCCAAGTTGCTGCAAAGTTCATATATTTGTCCTTCTTTATGGCTGCATAATATTCCATTGTGTATATGTACCACATTTTCTTTATCCAGCCTAGCTTTGATGGGCAACATAGTTGGTTCCATGTTTTTGCTATTGTGAATAGAGCTGCAACAAACATACATGTGCAGGTATCTTTTTTTGTAGAGTGATTTGAGTTCCTCTGGCTATGTTCCCAATAAGGGAATTACTGGGTCATATGGAAGGTCAATTTCTAGTTCTTTCAGAAATTGCCACATTGTCTTCCAAAGACACAGGTGAAAATATTTGTGGTAAATAGTTCATTTCTTTAAAATTCAGAAGTATATATCTACCTTCCTGACTACTATCACCACACAGATGTATCAAAAAAATTTGAGCTAAATGCATCAAAGGTTTAACTAATAATATCTCTTTCACACTTCTGTCCCCCCACTATCCAGGTTCTTTTTTGCACAGTGTTCTGTATCTTCCAGCATCGTTCATCTGAACTTCTACAATAGCCTTCTTGTTTATCCTTATTCACATTATTCTTTCACCAATCATTTCTTCAAACTGCAGTCAGTGTGGTAATTTTCAAAACTCAAATGTCTTGCGGCTGCTTTTAAGATAAAGGCCAAATTATTTAACATATCATACAAGAGTATATATTGTCCAGCTTCTCACTATCTTCTGGACTTCATTTAGTAACATTCTGGCTCACTCTGCACTTTAGCCAAATTTGCCTTATTTTATTTCATCAAGTATGTCATATTCAGAGTACCACAAGTTTGCTGTTACCTACAATTTCATTGTTACACATTGTTATCCTCTTCCCTCCTTACTCAACTTTTTGCCTTATTACCTAGGTTAGATCCTTAAGATCTTACCTTGAGCATCAAAGATCGATTCACTCAGGTTACTTTGTCAACATTTCTTAGAAACTAACCATGAAAGGGAAAAAAATAAAGTTTCTTGGAGAAAATAAAGGAGAATAGCTTCATTATATGACTAAAAGGCATCAAAATTGATGAGTTCAAAAACTGTTTTGAGCAGTGGAAAAAGCATCTCAGTGAGTGTATTGCATCAAACGGAGAATACTTTGAAGATGACTAAAGTTTAAGCATATAAGAGTAATTGCACATTTTAAAAATAAATAAACTCTGTTTTGAGGGTTCTCCCTTCGTATATAGTGGGGAGAGTATAAATAAATTATTGAGGAAAACCTGCATCACAATATGGACAGCCAATCTTTGAGACATAGTTGAAAACTTTTTTCTCTGCAGATCGTCAGCTGTGACCTGCAACTAGGTCAACAGATAAGCTCTGGTAGCAGAGAGATTTTGTGACTATAGTAAATATTATCAAAAGGGCAAGCATGAGTAACTTGGGTTACCACACAAAAGTATGGAGGAGATTATATATGTCTTTTCTATTGGGTATATAGCTATGTAGCTACACAAGCACATATATACATACACAAACACACATATATATTATGTCATTGCAATTTATTGGGGGATTATTAACTTTTCAATTAATGGAATTAGGATAAGTGTGTATTCACTGGAGGAAAATCAAATTGAACTTGTACTTCACACTACACAAATAAAATGTTTCAGGTATGCACAAAAATGTTCCAGGTTAGTTTTAGCAACATAGGTTAATACTTTCATGAGTTTTGTATGAGAAATATGCTCTTAAACAAGATAACAAATGTACTAACTATAAAAAAGAAAATTAGTAGTGTTTCACTTTATTGAAATTAAGAACTTATCTGCATAAAAAAGCTTTAAGAGAACAAAAAGTTAAACTACAGACTTGGAGAAGATATTTACAATTCGTGTACTGATAAAGGACACATATTTAGAATAGTACATAAAGAATTCATACATCATTAAGAAAGACTAATAACTCAATACATAAATGGACAGAACACTTGAAACGGCACATCACAAAAATGGTATATAAATAATCAGTAAACACATGAAAATAAGCTCAACATTATTGTTCACTGGAAATGTGTGTATTAAAGCCACATTGAAATATTGCTATATACCCAATAGAAAAGACATAGAATAACTTGAAATACTATACCCTTGGTGGACATGCAAAATGGTAAAGTCATTTAGAAAATAGTTTTTCAGTATATGTACATCTACCCTATTACCCAGTGACCATATTTTGAGTATATACCCAAGAGAAATGTCTGAATGGTCCTCCAAAAGACACATATAAACATATTCATGGGGACATTATTGATAATAGCTATGAACTGAAAGAAGGCAAATGTCCATCAGCAGTAAAATGTATCGTGTTATATTTATGAAATGAAAAGCTACAATAAAAAATAATCCATTGCTGCTACATATAACAACATGGATGAGACTCAGAAGCATAAAGTCTAGCAAAAGTACAGACACAAAGGAATAAATATTGTATAGCAGTTATACAAGCAAAAACTAGTCTAGAATGATAAAACAAGCAAAAGTGTTGTATGGTGATAAAAGTCAGGTTAGTGGTTGCCTTTGCATGAGGGTGGAAGAGATAAAAATGGCTGGTAAGGGGTGTAAAGAAACATCCTAGAATGCTAAAAATATTCTGTTTCTTGAACTTGTTGATAATACATGGATATATAAACATGTAAAAGTTAATCAAGCTATACATCAAAAGTGTGGAATATGTTAAAGTGTTTTTAGTTTAGCACTTCTGTTATGTGTCAATAAAACCTTAAGAAAATACTTTCAAAAGATTGTATCTATGTGTTATTATAATTGCAGTAGAATGGAAGATGCATGAATCTAGGGATCTTGTCAATCTTATTCACAAAATAAATGAATGAATGAATGAATGCAACAGTAATTTGAAAGCAGAATCAAGACAGAAGAAGTCCAGGATATGAAGCTGAGAGGATTTATTAAGAGATGATCTCTGAACAGTTGTTTGCAAACTTTAGAACATATCAGATTTCTTTTGGGAAACTCCTGGGTCCTATACTAAGAAATTTTGATTTTTAGTAGGTCTGAAAGAAGGCACCAAGAATCTGTGGTTTTAGCAAAGGCCCAAATGACTCTGATGCAAATAGTTCATAACTTCATAAAATGAGAATGATTTAAAAAATATGAGGAGGACTCCCAAAAAACTGAAAATTATTTTTTGGATGGCAGACTTCTTGTAGTACCTCCCTCTAGGTAAGTGTTCTAGGAACCCCTCAGCATCAGTGTACCAGTTACCATTATTGAGAGGCTGTGTTTATCTTCAGTGATTTATTTATTTATTTATTTATTTATTGAGATTCTTTCAACATGCTTGTTCATTTCATGATGGGTGATTTAGGAGCACACCAGCCCAGACAGTACTGAGTGTTCAGTAGTTTTTGACCAAAAATGAAATGATCCCCATGCCCCATCCGCCCTATGTCTCTGATCTTGCCCCAAGCAACTTTTAAAATTTTGTTTCCCCAGATAAAAAAAAAAGTCCTCTAAGAAAAATGATTTGCTGATGTGGAAAAGGTGAAATAAAAGACACCAGAAGCACTAGAAGGCACCACAATTGACAAATTCGAAAACTGTTTCGAGCAGTGGAAAAAACATCTCAATGGGTGTACTGTGTTCAAATGAGTGTAGTACTCAAATGGAGAGTACTTTGAAGGTGATTGAAGTTTAAGCATGTAAGAATAAATACACAATTTTAAGCCGGGCTCCTGTAATCCCGTGCCTTTGGGAGGTTGAGGTGAGTGGATTGCCTGAGCCCGCGGGTTCGAGACCCGCCTGGGCAGCGAGAACTCATCTCTACAATAAATCAAAAAATCAGCCGGGTGTGGTAGTGCATGCCTGTAATTCCAGCTACTCGGAAGGCTGAGGCAGAAGGATCGCCGGAGCCCAGCAGGTCGAGGCTGCAGTGGCCGGGAGCGGCCACTGCACTCCAGTCTGGGCGACAGAGTGAGACTCCAACTAAAAAAAAAAAAAAAAAAAGAATAAATACACAATTTTTTATACATAAATTCTGTTTTCGGAATTATTCTTTATTGTGGAAAATGTCTAAAGAAATTATTGAGGAAAAACTGCATCCCAACATGGACAGCTGATCTTTGAGATGGAGTTGATTACTTCTTTCTCTGCAGATCTTCAGCCATGACCTGAAAAGAGGTCCACAGATAAGCCCTGGCACTGGAGAGATTTTGTATTTACAGTAAATCTTAGCAAATAGACAAGTATGAGTAAGGGGCCACCACACAAAAGTATGGGCTATAAAAAGTCATTTACTAAGAAAAAACAGATTGGTTGGATTGGAATGGGTGTTATAGGAGAGAGATTTTGCTGATCTCACCAAATCATTGTTTCCAAAGCATGTTTTCTAACTACTTCAATTCGATTTAAACTTTGCTTTTCAGCTCTCACTTTTTAATTTGTGTTACTCTCCTTTGTTTACAAGGATAACTTGGCCTCTAAATTGTGAAATCCTTGAGCGGCAGAGACTATTTCATATTATTATCATTATTATATGTACCTAGTATGGGATATAGCAAATATGGGTACTCAATAGCTTTTTGTTTAATGTGCAAATGTCTGAATTTCATAGAGGCTGGAATTCAGGAAGAGGTAGAATACTAAATAAAATTTGGAGAACACAGAGTATACATAGCAGGATGCATAGGAATGGTGAGACAAGATAATGTTAGAGACCTAGGAAACATTCAGGACCCAGCATGGCTCATGTAGATACCTATAATAACTGTTGTATAACCAAGATACTCTTTGCACATGTTGATAAGATCTCTTATAGAGATGCAGAATTATGATAGAGGCCACATTTTGTTTTGTTATACTGTGGCATTTAGAATAATAACCAACTCAGGACAAAATGCTTATTTCCTACGAGTGATTAATTAGGCATTGCACAACTGTGTGTTGTCAGTATCAAGTGTTTTCTGTCATCAGATTTCAAAAGAACTTTTTATCTTGTTTCTGCATGGGAATAAGGAAATTCAATAACCATGAATATTTCAAAGTGCTCATAATTAAAACTTCATGTACTTGGCACAAAAACATGTTTCAAAGAGTGAGCCAATTGTTTGCTGATTCTGCTGTCAATCTGTACCCTTGCATGTTAACAGCTGGCCCACAAACACTGCATGATACTGCTTCCCAGCTACCGTGGAAGTAATAAACTCTCTGTTTTTTTGTATATCATCATCAATAGTCAAGGCAAAGTGTCAAATGTTCATTTTTTAAAAAAATTATGGTTTTCATTGGGGACAAAATAAGCTCACCTGAAGATGGAGATAGGCACTTTTAGAAAGCTGGGCTATGGAAATAGAATATGGCCTACTCGTGATAAACAGCAACATGATAGTTTTTCTAACTTCCTGATGAATCTAAGGGAAAGCCAAACTGTGCAGAGTCTTTAGAGATATGGTGGGTGTGCACATGCAAATATAGAGTAGGATGGTGGTGAGCAATAACAGTGGTCTGTGCCCCCAACAAACAAATGCTAGAAGTTTTGTACTACAACTCAACAGAGTCAAAGTCAGGGTAAATAGTCCCAAATTGTCTTCTGTCTAAGAGTTCTGCCTTATCAGCAAATTGAATCCTAGACCCCAAACAGAACAGAGAGGAAAATAATTAAAAAATCACTGAAAAAGCAGCACAGATAGATCTTGAATACAACTTGAGGAATCCCTCAGGTGGAATGCAAGCACCTGGATATTAACAGTATCCAATTGTTGCCATGGTGGCTCTTTGTGCCTTTGTTAAAAAAACAAAAACAAAAAGAAAAACAAAAAAACCCTTTGGCCGGGCTCAGTGGCTCAGCCTGTAGTCCCAGCACTTTGGGAGGCCAAGGCGAGTGTATTGCCTGAGCCCGTGGTTTCGACCCGCCCGGGCAACTTGGCGAGATTCCTCCTCTACAATAAATCAAGTTAGCCAGGGCGTGGTAGCGCGCGCCTGTAGTTCCAGCTACTTGGAAGGCTGAGGCAGAAGGATCGCCGGAGCCCAGCAGGTCAAGGCTGCGGTGGCCATGGCTGGGAGCGGCCACTGCACTCCAGTCTGAGTGACAGAGAGAGACTCTGACTCAAAATAAATAAATAAATAAATAAATAAGTAAAAGTCTTTAAGTATTTAAAGGAGACTATTGGAACACACAGAGATTACCTACTTACAGCTATTCAATATAAAGAAAATCTAGAGTTAGAGACAGCTATGAAAGTGCCCTGTTAGAAGCTTGTATTTCTACTTATAGCACTCTCAATTGTCATGTCTTTTCATTCAAAATACTGATCACAGAGAGGAGAAAAACTCCTGAGCTTCACATATTTTATTCTGAAAATGTTCAAGAAACACAAGTCCAAACTATTATAATTATCAATAAGTAGATGGGTAAACTATACTTTAAAGGAAGTGGAAGCAATGGGACCCTTTCCATATGTCCCTTTTCCTTGTGGGTCTGCAACTTTGGCTGGGCTTATTGTTTTCTCTGAGTCTGCCTCTATAACTTCATTTCTTGTATTCTGAGTGTTGAGTGACCAATTTAAAAGTATTTCTTTTCTGTCTTGGCTCTCTGTTGATTACAAAGTTCTGTGTCCAGAGAGCAGCTCTCATTAAATCATCCCTGATAAACATAAGCCAAGGTCTATTCAATTTGCAGTGTGATGCACAGTTCTTTTATTGTTTCATCTACAATTTATAATTATTTTCTTTGGGGAGTGAAGGTTAAGGGTAAAGTGCAATGGTCTATGCAATTTTCTCTAATTCTCAGTATAATAACGTCTAGGTATACACTGACTTAGCAGCAAATCAATTTTCATAATTATGCTAAATATTATTCTGTTTTTGTGAAATCAAAGTGTCAAAATTTGACTTTCCCAGCCCTACTCAGCCACAGGTACTATGCCATCAGACTGTAAGCTTTGTGCTGCTTAGGTAATGGGCCAAAATTGCAAGATTGGTCCAAACTGACAGAATATTAGAGGCCCTGCTAACATTAGTGAGTAGAGTCTGGAACTAGTCTTACTCCTCTGAGCACCCAAATATCCACATCATTATCAACACTGGGCATTGCTGCAGTTCCTCTATAGCTCTTTAGTATTTCTTTGGAGCCATGCCCCACAAACCCTTTCCATTTGGATGCAACTCTAATTCTCTGTCTGGTCCTTGCCAATTCCTAATCCAGTATCTGGACCTTATCTTCTATTCCTAAATGATGACTTCAGTTCTATGCCAAACAAGATATACTACCCGGAATTAAGACATTGCCTTCTGTTAAAAAGCAGAGTGTACTGGAAGCCATTCTTGTATACAACTGTATTAGTCAGGGTTCTTCGGAGGGGCAGAACAATAGGATGCACCTTCTCTCTCTCTCACACACACACACACACACACACACACACACACACACACACACAAATTCATGTATAATATGAATTTATAGATATATGAATTTATTAGGAAAGAATTGGCTCACATAATAACAAAGGCAAAATCTCATGATAGGCCATCTGCAAGCTGACGAATGAGAGAAGCAGATAGCATGGCTCCCAGGAAAGTTGGTAGTGTGATTCAGTCCATGTCTAAAAGATTCACAACCAGAGAAATAAATAGCGTGGCCCCCAGTCTGAATCCGAAGGCCTGAAAGCTCCCAGAGGTCACTGGTGCAAGTCCCAGAGTACAAAAGTCAAAGAACCTGGAGCTTGATGTCCAAGGGCAGGGGAAGAAAATGGTGTTCTTCTCTCGAAGAGAGAAAAAGAGTGAAGAAAAAGAAGAAACCAAGCAAGTTGAATATCCCTTTCTTCTGCCTACTTTCTTCTAGCAGTGCCCCCAGCCTATTCGATGATGCCCTCCCCAATTGAAGTTTTTTTTTCTTTAAGTTCATTAACTCACATGTCAATCTCTTAAAAGCACCCTCACAGACACACCCAGAAATAACACTTCACCAGCTATCTAGGCATCTTTAAATTTAGTAAAGTTGATGCCTAATATTAATCATCACACTTATCCACTATATTAAAATCCATTATCAAAATCAATTGGTTCATACTAGCTCCAACTTTACTCTGTTCACAGAACTCTACATTCCTCAGAGCCCAACATTAAAGTTGGATTAAGCTCCAAAACTCTAACCCAAATAATGTATAGCAGCTTTTCCTTTCATACTAGTGTGTCACACAGTTGTACTGTGACTTGAGGGTTGTTTGGACTTTCATAGAATAAGCCAAATAATTTCAAAGGAAAGTACAATTAGAGAAAGTTCTTCTCCTGTATGCAACAAAAAGACAAAAATAACATATTCAGCAAGGTGAACAGCAGGGACAAGTTCAAAGAAGCCGAGGGCTTGTCATTTTCCCACTTTCCTGCCCCAGTTCCAGCTCCATTTTATTGCTCCCTTTATACTTTCAAACTGTAGGTTTAGCTCCATTCACTTTTTAATATACAGTAAACTCACCTGGCAAGATGTCAGGAATCACATCTTTACAATTGAGTGGAATTTAGAGTTAGTCTTGCTGTCTTAACTCTGCCATTTCATGTTCCTGGAGGTGTGTCATGGATACATAAGTACCCACTGCTTCATAGTCATTCCTTGTTCTCCTTTATTTATGTCCAGCCCATATCATAGTTCTTTGTTTTCTTAATCTGTACTCTTCATTTCTAGAAACCTATTCAAAGCCCTAGTGTACTTCCTCAAAACTCAAATGCTCTACTAATATCATGTTACCCAACATGTCTGAAGAGTTGACTCTAGTTTCCTTCATGCCTGGTTCTCCACCAGATAGAACCAAACCCCTACCACAGCAATCATGTTGCTGTCACTTATATGATTCTCAGCAACATTTCATTTAAAAATACTGTCTACCATGTACCATGGTGCATGCTTTTCATCGTATCAGGCCTTACTGACTATCAATAGACTGATCACTCCAGACTGAGTTAATCATGCTCCCTTGAATATCATGGTTCGGATGCTTTAACTGTATCAGTGGCTAGTCCTGGAACCAAATTCTTCTCAGTTCTGATCGTAGTTTTATCCAGCTCCTTTTAAGTCCAGCAATCTTTCCTTCCCTGCTGGTCAGTCATTTTTCATACCTAGGATTTTTTATACCTAATCTCCTCTGGCCAAAATAGGATGTTTTCTGGTTGCAGCAGAGACACTATTCATTCCATGGAAATCCCCATCCTATGTGGTTTTCTAGCAATTATATTTTTATTCTGCTTAAGCAGTAGTGTTTCTTGTTTTCTCTTTTTTTAAATTTTATTTTTCATTTTAATTGTATTTTTAAATTTTAAGGTTGTGGGGTACATGTAAAGATTTGCTACATAAGTATATTGTATGGAGGTGAGTTTTGGGCTTCTAGCACCCCTCTCTTCCCCAAGTAAGCAGACATGGTACCCAGTGGGTGGTTGTGCGCCTTTTATCTTCCGTTCTCCCTCCCTTCTTTAGCAGTACCCAGTGTCTGTTGTCCTTGCCCTTGTGCTTGTGTGTCCAATATTTAGTGCCCATTTATAAGTAAGAACATGTGGTATTCAGTTGTTTTTTTCTGTGAGAACACAACTGAATAGTTCACGTAGAGTGATGATTTCTAGCTGCATCCAAGATGGTTCAAAGGACATGATTTTTTTTCCTTATGGCTGCATAATATTCCACTGGGTATATGGACCACATTTTCTTTTTCCAGTTCACGTTTGATGGACATCTGGGTTGATTCCATGTTTTTTGCTATTGTGAACAGTGCAACAATAAGGATACATAGCAGGTGTCTTTTTGGTAAAGTCATATATGTTCCTCTGGTTATAGTCCCAGAAGTGGAATTGCTGGATCAAGTGGTAGCTCAGTTTTTAGTTCTTTGAAAAATAGTTATACTGCTTTCCTCAAAGTTTGGACTAGCTTGCATTCCTATCAACAGTGTATGAGCATTTCACTTTTCTCTGCATCCTTGCCAACACCTGTTTTTTTGTTGTTGTTGTTTGTGTTTTTTTGCTTTTAATAATAACCATCCTAACCGATAAGGTGGCATCTCGTAGTTTTGATTTGCATTTCTCTGATGATTAGTAAGGCTGAACATTTTTCTCATATGTTTGTTGGCTGTTTGGATGTCTTACTTTGAGAAGTGTCTGTTAATGTGCTTTGTCTACTTTTTTTTTTTTTTTTTTTTGAGTTGGAGTCTCACTCTGTCGCCCAGACTGGAGTGCAGTGGCCGCTCCCGGCCACCACAGCCTCGACCTGCTGGGCTCTGGCGATCCTTCCGCCTCAGCCTTCCGAGTAGCCGGAATTACAGGCGCGCGCTACCACACCCGGCTGATTTTTTGATTTATTGTAGAGATGAGGTCTCGCTGCCCAGGCGGGTCTCGAACCCGCGGGCTCAGGCAATCCACTCACCTCAGCCTCCCAAAGGCGCGGGATTACAGGCCTTTGTCTACTTTTTAATGGAGTTGTTGTTTGTTTGTTTTTTTCCCTGTCAATTCATTTGAGTTCCTTATAGGTCCTTTTTGTTAGGTCTTTTTCAGATGCATAGCATGCAAATATTTTCCCCATTCTTTGGGTTGTATTTTTACTCTCTCAATAGTTTCTTTTGCTGTGCAAAAACTTTTTAGCTTGATAAGTTCCCACCTATCAATTTTATATTTTTATCATTTGCTTTTAAGGATTCGGTCACGGATTCATTGCCTAAGCTGATGTATAGAGAGTGTTTTCTAAGTTTTCATCTAAAATTCTTATAGTTTGAGGTTTCACATTTAAGTCCTTGACCCATTTTGAGTTAATGTTTGCGTATGGTAATAGGTAAGGGTTCAGTTTCAGTCTTCTGCATGTGGTTAGTCATTTTTTTCCAGCACCATTTGTTAAATATGGTTTTCTTTCCCTAATATTTGTTTTTGTCATCTTTGTTGAAGATGAGTTGGTTGAAGATCTGTGATCTTAAATGACATTAAATAATGCTTGCCTTTCCTTTCACTATATGTTCTGACACTCACTATTATCTTACTCCTGGTCTGCTTTGATCATTTATCATAATTTTTTGAATGCCGAAGCATTTAGTTTTGAAATAAATCTAGTTTAAAGTAATGATTACAAAGAGAAAAAGCCTAAACTAAGCCTTTGAAGAAAGAGCAATTGCAAAGAATAAAGAATCAAGCTTTATGTACACATTTTTTCAAATATCTATGATTGCACATTGACTTTATGCAATACAACATCCTGACAATAACAAACATTATGTGGAATTAGAAAACCATACATTTGAATCAGAAGAATCTATAACAGGGGTTAAACCTCAATGTTGAAGTGCAAGAAGAATTATAAGAGATATTTTTTGAGGGAGTGATATGATCAAGGTAGATGATTCTGTTCAAGAAATAGAATTAAAAATATGAATTTGATCCAAGCAAATTCCATTTTTATGAACAATAACTGAAAGTCAAAGGAATGGTTTAAGTAATTAAGTGTTCAGATGTAGCATTACTTTTATTTTTGGGGAAAGTAGGTCTTTATGTTTCAACTCTGGGAAAAAGTGTACATCTATAACAAGTATTATAGAAATATCAAATCAAAGGCATTAGATCATATCCAAACATGCTTTTTTTTGTACTTCTCATTCTGAACGTTATTCTCAATTTATTCTTCATTTCCAGGCATTCTTCCCCTCATATTTTGCCAATCTCATCTCTTACTGTTCCTGTTAAATTCTTAATTGATTTTATTGTTCTATCCGTGCTATGACTACCCGTTTCTCACCTACATGAATGAATAGCCCCAAATTATTCCACCTTCTTTCTTCTGGATCTCTTCCCTTCTCCACATTGCATCCAAGATGGTCTTTTAAATTGAAATAAACCTTTCCAATCTCTACATAAAATCTCTAAAACACTTTCCATCCTCCCATCAAATATTCATAATATCTTATTTTTTTGATATTATAAATATCCTTTGCAACCTGTACCAAATCACTCTTCTATCCTGGCTACGGGTTTCTTCCTACTGCTTTTCATGACACAGAGCACCTTCCTTCTTGCATCCTATGCTCCATCCCTCAGAATATTCTAAAGTTTTTTGAGGGCTAGAAATAGTCTATTCTCTTTCCCTGTAAAGGCCTTCCTGCTTGCATACTAAGTACAGTCCTAGTTAGAATTTCACCTCCCCTATCAAGGTTTTTATAACTTTTGCAGCAAAATTCATTATCTCGCTTCTTTTTGCCCATGTTGCTACATTTTCATTTATATAGTGCTTAATAGGAAACAAACATGATGCTAAGATCTGGGGATCCCAAGATGAGCTAAGTAGACTTCCTGAAAAGACCTCATGATCTAGTAGGAAAAACAGATGGCATAACTTATGATTGACTATAATGAAATAATTTATCACTAAAAGAATGTGAAGAAACTATGAAAGTATCAAGGAGAAACATCAGTCAGCCTAGAAAGAGCATGAAAGTCCTCTTTGAGTTGAGTGTCTCTGTGATGCATGCATCACTTTGTATTATGCTTATGTTGTGGGGGGGCACACATGTATACACATACACACACACCTACCCAAGAATACAGAACACTGTAATCTATCAGCTTTGTAATGATACCAGCACATAGCTATAGACATTGAGGTTCCTAAGATGGTGCTGAGGTAAAATCAGAAGATTCCGGAAAAGGTATATCTTTTGATAGATAATATGGGCCCAATTCTTGGCTAATCACTGTTTGACTTTTAGCAAAACACACCTCACTAAGCCTCATTTTCAAACCTGTGACAAAAAGCTAAATGATAGTATCTATCTCTTGGGTTGTTGTGAGAATTAAGTGAGCTAATATGCCTTTGCATAATGCCAGGCATGTAATAAGTACTCAATAAATCTTAGCTACATTTGTTGTTTTTGTTGATTATGTTGCTATAATTACTATTAGTATAGCATCTCCTAAGAGTTTTTTATTCTACTATTCAAAATTTGAATTATGTTTCATCTAGAATGTACTCTGAGCTCAGCCAGGTTATTAAAAGTATTCAGCTTGATGGATTTTAGCTCACTAGACAGGAATCTGGCAAGAGTATCACAGCATCAAAATTAAGCAAAACCACATAGATTAATGAATCCAGTCTTTTATATTCAGTAAAGCAATGTTATCCCAAACTAAATTTGAAGGCTTTAGCATAATTTCTAGTTTGAGTGTTATTTATTATGTAACATATCAGGCTTACATCAGCACATCTAGACTTCCTTTCCCAAATGTAATGTATAATAAGGTCAGAAAAATATATACACAGAGAGGGAATAATAAAAAGAACATGTAAAGAGAAGATGGAATAAAATGATAGAAGCAGGGAGGAGGAGGGATGCAGCGAGAGAGAAGGATGGAAGAAGCACAAAAGGTGGAAGAGAAAGAAAACTCTGAAGATGAAAGATGACAAAATGTGGTACAAACCAATTGCCATGAAAGCCGTGTATTGGGTTGATGCATAAGTCCCTACAGTTTTTCACTTGCCCACGGAATGCAAATGTTGCATAATGGTTGACTGGTCGAAGGTCATCACATCTGATGGTTCTCAGGTTGGCTGATGTGGATCATCATAGATTAAAGCGTTTAAACCGTCTTCATCAAAGCCCAATGGTCTTCCTGAACATGGAGAATCACTCAGGTCAAAGTGACCCTCTTTGAAATGACAAAACCATTTCCTTGTACTATTCCCAATGGCATTCTTCCCATAAAGGACACAAATGTTTCAAGCTGCCTCCACTGAGTTTACTCCTTTGTTAACCTCAGACAGAAGAATATGTCAGAAGTCTTCATTTTTTTTTTGTACTTGCCCCTTCATCTTCTTGAGCCAATAAATAACATGAACTTTCTTTAAATCTGCAAAATGCAAGACATATTAACCAGCACAACATTGTCATTCCTAATGACAAATGATAAACAAACTCCCAACACCACACTGTTGACATGACAAAAACAAACTCTACCAATTTATGCATCAATTTAATATGTTTAGTATGGGTGACATTCAAAATACTAAACAACCAGTAAGGTGCAATAATTTACCAGGCAGAATGGGTACATTGTAACCCTCCAGTATGACTCTAGCAGCCTACCAGGAATTTTGATCTTAGGCTACACTTCAACTGAAATACATGTCCTACTGAGTGAATAACCACAGCAAACACAACATTCATCTTTTGGAGAGTTAATTTTACTAAGTTTAAAAATAATATTTTAGCCATGCTCGGTGGCTCAGCCTGTAATCCCGTGCCTTTGGGAGGCTGAGGTGAGTGGATTGCCTGAGCCCGCGGGTTCGAGACCTGCCTGGGCAGCGAGACCTCATCTCTACAATAAATCAAAAAATCAGCCGGGCGTGTTAGCGCATGCCTGTAATTCCGGCTACTTGGAAGGCTGAGGCAGAGCAGGTCGAGGCTGCGGTGGCCGGGAGCAGCCACTGCACCCCAGTCTGGGTGACAGAGTGAGACTCCAACTCAAAAAAAAAAAAAAATAATATTGTAGGGGCATGGCACTACTTTTAAACCAACAGAAACTTGGTATATTATGAATTTGAATGCCAAATTTATAGTTATTTCTAGCATGAAACTTTGAACTTCAAAAGAATATTGAGCTGCCATGGCCACTTAAGGCTACATCCCCAAGTTCCTCTGGAGAAAGTGTTCATTTTTTTCTAATTGAGATATAAGTTTGAGAAATATTTTTTGGATGCCTAGGGAAGAAACTTATTAACCTCATGATGGTTGCTTCTAACAAAGAAGAGTAGAAGCCTCCTTTCTCTCTTTGTGCTTTTGTGATTAGCTATATCCCATGCCTAATTGGAAATTTATAAATCTTTATGTCTTGACGGGGGAGGGTTAGGGATAGGAAAAGTCCCCCACATAAGGAAAATGTACTAGGAAAAATTAGGACATAGTGGGATTTATCATAGACTAAGCTCTCTAGAAAGCAGATACTGAAACATAAATTAACATGCAGGATGTTTAATAAGAAGTTTATTTTGGATTAATAACAGTGGAAGAAAAGGGAAGGAAGTTGAATTGGATAAGCAGAAAAGTTAGCCGGTGACAGAGTCTCAACAATGGTCTCAACAATAACATGAGAAGTTCTGAAGCTGGGGTGGCCTTTTAGAATTTTCTGAGCTTGCGCAAGGGATCTAGGCCTTTGTACTGCTTTAGTAATTATTCCCTGTATATGGGCTGCCCCAGGAAGGGGTGTGATTTTTGGGAAAGCGGATCTCTTCAGCTGAGGCAATTCAAATTGAGGGTTGAAGGCTGAGGGCTTCCCTACCACCTATACTCCCAGCAGTTTAAGGAATAAGACCTTAGAAAGAAATAAGAAAGAAAACAAGATTCTTGCCCTCCAGGAAACTACAAACCATCAAAGAATAAAATTTGCTCCTGGAATAAGTAATTTAGTAACTTGGTAACTATCCACTAATTTTAGTTCTGAAAGGGATATCAGACTGGAGCTTCACAACATTCACTATAGGACAGTTCCACCCATATGACGGTATTACCCAGCTGGGATATTAAACAATCCATTTCCCAAAAGTTAAATTAAGTGGACCTTTTATACAGATTTGTTTTTTTAGGAGCTCTCAGATCTCTGGTGCCTTACTGGGAAGGAGTTGTGGTCAGGAGTTTAAACCTCATGTACTTTTCTCTAAAATTTTGCATTCTTATTAATCCAAGAAATATGTATTTAATATCAATAATATGCCAAGTACTTCTCTAGTCACTCGAGATGCAGAACTGAGAAAGAAAACAAGATTCTTGCCCTCCAGGAAACTACAAACCATCAAAGAATAAAATTTGCTCCTGGAATAAGTAATTTAGTAACTTGGTAACTATCCACTAATTTTCTTCTTGAAGACTAAATAGACCCACAAGCAGAAAGGTAGAAACAAGTCATTCCATAAGTATTTTTTGAGAATTTGAAAAGCTAAAATTTAATATGTCATTGAATTCAGCAGAAAGACTGAATGGGTAAAAGGGAAGGAGGAACTAGTTACTTGTAGTTTCTTCATACATTTATTAGTTATGTGACGTTTGAAAAGTTACTTGGTCTTTCTGTGTCTCAGGCTTCCCAACTATGTGTATTATGTATTCTGCTAAAAATCCAAATTTAATACATGAAAGAAAATAATAACTTTAAATTTCCACTTTCAATGTCATTTATAGTAACATTTATCTTTAAATTAAAATAGCATTTATCTTTCTCTATTTTTGAACTGCCCATATCATAACCTTATTGTGATTTTACTTCTTGTCCCAGACTTTGGTGGCTTTTATCAAGAGCCTAAAGATTTGCCTTAAAATAATATCTGTATTAGCAGACACCTAAAATAAGAAGGTGAAATCTAGCGTTAGCCTGGTTAGGGTGGGAATGCACAATCACCTCGGTAATAGATGTAAACTGAAGTTCAGGAGCCACTAGTCATACATTTTAAAACGGAATAATTAAAACTCAGTCACTTTCTGTCAAATACATTAAGAAAGGCTGTACATAACTGAAATAAATCATATTTAAGCTGTATGCATACACACGGCTATTGGATCAAGAGTTTAGGCTTAATTAACCAGTCAATTCTTATTTTTCTACATACATTGGTTGTTCTGAGCCACTGGGATGAATATGCCAGTCAAAAAAACAGTCAAATCACAATCAAGCAATAGTTATTTTTCCCCAACTATTGGACTGAATATTTTAGAGACATAGCTTCAGAGGCATTTAATACAACTGAAAAGGAAACGAGAAATGATGGAAATTGCCATAGATTGAGCTGTTTTCATAGGTCAGTCTTTTGACATGCATCTTTATTTGGTTTTCAGATCAATCCTATAAGGCAGGTCTTATTAGTATCTGATGTTAATAGATGAGAAAAGTAACACAAAGAGAGGTAAAATCACCTTCTTGAGGTTACAACCACTACCAAGTGATTGACTAAAGATTGGGTCCCAAGACCGCCTGACTCATAAACTCATTCTCTTCTTCTGTGCCAAGCTGTCTTTTACTTAAAGCCAGTTCTAAATCACTCATGCCACCTATTCATATCATATAATTTGTTATTAGCTTATAATGTGCTTACTTTCAGTTGTAGGTGTGTTTTATCTTCAGATATGTTTGTCAGTTGATAAATGTATACTTGTAGTGAATTAAACAACAACTTTAATCACTAATATTTATTTAATACCTACCATGTGTCAGTCCTGTCTTTGACTTGTGTACATATGTTATTTAATCCTCATCACAACACACCATACAAGGCACTACTAGTATCTCCATTTTGCAGATAGAAAGACTGAGGCACAGTGAAGCTAAGAAGTACTTGTTTTAATGTAAGGATCAGCAAGCCTGCCTATGACATGCTTTTGTATAAATTGGGAGCTGAAAATGGTTTTGACATGGTTAAATAATTAATTTTTTTAAAAAAGCAAAGAAACTTATGTGACAAAAAAGACCTATGTGCTCCACAAAGCCTAAAATATTTACTATTTGTTCCTGTAAAGAATTCTTCCAATCTCTGGTATAGGGTTTAAGCCATGCAGTTATAAGTAGGAAAATAAAAGAATATTTATTTTGCATCTCAACCATCTTTCCTGTTATAGTTTTCACCTTATAGAGTAACTATAGCTCTAACAACAGCAATTATAACATCAGCAGCTATCAGTCATTATGACAGCCACATAAGGATGGACTCCACGTAATATACAATTTCATTTACTACACAGATGAGGTGTTTCTCATTCATTGTTTGCCCATATTTTATTATTTTATTTCTTTCTTGCCTCCAAAGTATCTCCAGTTTGTTCCGATATCTACCACCCCCCAGGTAATATGTTGGAATATGGCCAACCCTATTGTTTGCTTATGAAGAGATCTTGATGACCTGTGGCTCTCAGGTAGTCCCAGGTCTTTTACCAATAATCATAAGGAGTGGAAATGTAACCAATTCTGGATAATGAGGCTCAAAGAGGGCCTTCTGACAAGGAAGTCTTTTGGGATAGGTTAATTTATTATTAAAAGGTGACACTGTGAGAGTTGGTTTCTCTTCTTCCTTTGGATATTTGCTTCTGTATATATGATACCTTGATTAGCTACAGGCATATTTCTCTGAGCTCGAGGAAAGCAAAGTCAACATAGGAAAGGGGACAGATAATTGCAAAAAAGCAGAATCAGTTCTTGAAATGTCATATTTGGAGTCTGCCTTACCACAGGTTAAGTCAGGTTAGGAGTCAGGACTTTTTAAAAGCTCATTAAGTGACATATAATAAATATGTGCTTTTCAAATATCAATTATACATCAATAAGACTGTTTTTTTAAGGTCAGGGTTTTTAAACACAATTGATCTCTGTAGTTGATGTTATCCCTATTTGAGAGTTGGTGAAATTGAACACACCTTATTCTGGCAGAGCTGGGGTATGAGCCCAGATGTAGTCCACTCTAAAGCCTGATTTTTTTCCCCTTTTAGTATTCTATCTTGATAATAAAAAGAGAAAGAATAAATCGGACACACAAAAGATCACATTTTATACTGGTAAATTTATTATGTCTGTATGCACCCAGTTGCATTTTAGGTATTATAAAACATTTCTCTGCCAGGCAAGTATGATATTACAAAATATTCATGGCATATCATATACAAACACATCACTGAAGAAGGTGCCAGATTGTGTGTATTCTGTGAATTCATATGAATAATTCAAAAAGATGTAAAGATCAATCTGTCCTAGACTGTGACAAAACTCCCTTTAATGTGCAGTGGTTCACATGGTCGGGTTAGCTCAATATAGTTAATCCTATCTTTAGCAACTTGGGGCTGCTTGCCTCATATTCTGAAGTTGGCCATTTGATTCTATTTTACTGTATGAATGATATTGTCCCATAAAGGAAGTCATTGACATCTCAAAGATTCTTACATTTTGTGTTTTTTGGCAGTATTATCTGACACAATGCTAAAATGATAACTGAGACTTCCATTTTTAAATACTCTGCACTAAAAAACTCAAACCACCTATAGTACTCACAATGCATGATTGTCAGCAATAAAATGAAGGAATAATGATCATAAATTTAAGTATATATAATTGAGTTTTATATCCTATCTATCTACTTGAATTTAAGAGCACAACTAAATATTTTCATTGGGATAAGTACAATGTTGGTTTCATATACGTATATGCACACATTTATGTGCATGCATATACACACACACATACACACACACACACACCTTTCTTGTTTCTTAACAAAACAGTTCATATTTGAAAATCTAAAGTTAAAATATATGACATCAAAAGCAGCATCTCGATATCAAATTATTATTTCAATCTAAACATCTAGAAAGTATAGATCTACTGGATTAAAAAAATATTTCATTTTAGAGTCAAAGGGTACATGTAAAGATTTGTTACATAGGTATTTTGCATGATGGTCAGGTTTGGATAACAGTGAGTTGAGTTTTCTATATTGTTTTGCTCATTTCTGTTCATAAGAGTTTAATGTTTTTAAAATTATTTTGCCCCCAATTTTTTTGGTAATTTTAACATGGGAAAAATTATTCTGTAATTTATTTCAGAACTAAAAATGTATATAGATGATTTCTACTACAAATTAGTGGTAGTGATTCATCTTTTTTTAGAAGCATCATTTTAATTTTTGGAGGGGGGGTCGAAAATTTTTATTCCTGGGCAGTGATGACGCAAAATGTAGCAGGAAAAATAGAGAGATCGTGACACTGAGACTATTATAGGAAGTGGCACTTTATTATGCTGGCTAGCACAGCGGGCTGAGAATTCCATGCGTCCAAATCAAGTGCCCCAGAACAGGAGACTTGGGGTCTTATACCCTTGTTTAGGTAAGGGAGGGGGGTTGTGTTGAGTGATTACATACTTCCTTGGGAATCTTACACGGTTGTACTCAGCAAAATCAGATTTTTTAAAGAACAAATGGTTTTCAGGAACCACAGGCTTGTAAACCGTCAACTTCAGAAGGGAGGTTTTAGATAAGACTCTTTTCCAATTCCATGAAATAGCCAGTCTCTGGGACATTTGGCCTTTCTTAAACAAAACCTGCCCAGCACCTGATGGGTCTTTAAAGTTGCAACTTGCCTTCCAAAAGGAAATATCTTTAACTGCTATTAACCCCTCCTTCTTGCCGCTGGGCTAGTGGCAGCCCAGGTGAGGCCAACTGCTGATCCTGAATCAGTTACATGTGTTTCTGTGTTTATTCACTCAATCATACAAGAAATGTATTTGAGCATTTGCCACAAAACTGTTAACGAAAGCCGTGATACTAGGCTCTCAGAAGCACGAAACAAACAAACAAACAGCTTCGGCACAACATAGTGGAGACAAAAGGAAAGGAACGGGAGAAATCTGTGAATGTTTACAATTTAATGATCTTTTAAAAACCATACCTTCTTTTTGCCTCAACTAGCAGCCAATATGTTCAAAGAACAAAACAACATGGAAGCAATACAACAAAAGGTAATATTTAAAATGAGCCCAGGGTCTTTCCCGGCTGTTTTTTAATATATATTTATTATATTAGTTTAATATCAACCTGATCATGTTTGCAATAATTCCTGAAATAGATGCAGATTGTTTACTAGAATATTATCTATTAAAAAACTTAAAAATGTTTGAAAAGTGAGAGTTTTGTTTTTGAGATGATTCTTCTGATGTTAATACTTAAAGAATTGAGGTACAAGAGCAATGATTACTTTTAGGAATAGAATAAAAGGTATAGACACATTTAATATTTTTTCTACAAAATTACTGGGGATTTTTTTTATTCATATAACTTTTTTATGGATTTCAGGACCATATGAGAAATTTGTTAACTGATAGCATGCTAGGATAATGACTCTAATGTCTGGTTTCCTATTATTATCCACAGGTGTATGCAAGCATAATGAACTACCTTCAATTAACTGAGAACAAATCAGAGTCTCCCTTGGGTGCCCCTTCTATGAACTCTCACAGCACCTTGTACTTTCCCTGTCAGAAATCTTGTCCAGGGACATTTTATATATAATTCAATTATTTTGTTCAGTACTGCGCTGCCAGCATTTCAGTCACAGAGGAGACAGCCAATGAATTGACAGCAGAATTAACAGGTCTCTGGTCAGCCTCTAATGTGTCATGAACTTTTTAATAAACAAATTAAGAGCAGACTGGAGGCTTTTGAAATTTAATAAATAAAAAGGTATCATTAGAAGAGAAGTCCCCCAGAATTAGGAATTCATTTTTCTATCTTTAATTTCTTAGCATTAATTTATTCATTACTTCAAGTCACTCATATTCTGGCAGAAAAGACAGACATTGAAGCATTTTCAATACAGTATGATGAATATAATGACATGGGAATTTGGGTAGACTGTAGAAGTAAAAAGCAGGGGAATTTTACCTAGCCTATGAGATCAGGACAGCTTCTGTAATAGTTGGTTTAGGTGGCCATAAGGAAACACCTTAGACTAGGTAATTTATAAACAACAGAAATTTATTTCTCACATTTCTAGAGGCTGGGAAGTCCAAGATCAAGTTGCCAGAAAATTCAGGCCTTTTCCATGTACATGTGTGCTTGTATGCATGTATACATACAAGTGTACATTTTTCTAATATTTATTAATTTTCACTGAGTGCATGAATTCATGTTTCATGGTTTTTAGACCTGTTCTTATAAAAATAGGTTTTCAAATGTTGTATATTTGTGGCATCACATTTAAGCTCCTTTCAATGCAAAATTGAGATCCAGAGTCATAGAAAGTCAAATGATCTTTTAAGACATTTTTGTTTGGAACACTGCTGATTTCTTTTGTTTGTTTTTCAAAACATTTTTTCTTTGAGCTATTCACTGCTTTTACCCATTGACTAAAGTATGCTTTTATAAACAAAACAAACAAACAAAAAATAGAAAGGAAGAGAAATACAATTCTAGAATCTTTTGAATTTCTCAGGAAACTCATTGAAGATGACATTTCAAATTGTTTTTAAGGCAGAAATGACCTAGAGATTTTAAATCTACCACCGCACTCTGAGTAGAAGTGTAGGAAGAGTCACTATTTTGGGGCACTGTTGTTTTTGAACTAAAAGAGGGTTTATGAATTCTGTATAAAGACACCTTATCTGATAGAAAACTGAAGTCAATAAGCCAGAACACACCATATAAGTGGTTCAACAAGGAAAGGAATGTCAAGAACAGGGATAAGTGAATTGGAAAATGTGATATATTTAAGAACCAAATAAATTTAAGGTATCGTTGTTAATACTATTGTTTCAGTTCCTTTTATAAACCAAACTATTTTCCTCCTCAGGGCCATCTCTTCATCTGGATGACTCCTCTTTTTTATTTATATGTCAGTTTAAATGCCTCTAACTCTATAGAAATTTCGCCTGACTCCCACTTCTAAGCTAGCCAATGGTCCAAATACATGTTATTTCTCCTAGAAATTATCATAATTTTATATTTATTAATATGGTCGATTTTTTCTGTGGATAGATTGCAAGGTCCAGTAGTGCAGAAATTATGAATATCTTCTTTGCTGTTATATACTCAGTACCTAGAACAGTACTTGGCAAAGAGTAAACACTTTATAAATATTTGAAGACTGAATAGATGCATGACTATATAGATGGAACCAATGATTTTATGAAAAAGAATGTGGTTTGAAAATAAATATCTGGGGTTGGCCATGTTATGATCCTGCTACCTACAAAATTCTGCTGTATTTACCAATACATAAATGAGTGTATGAGGTTTCTTTCAGTGTGATGAAATGTTCTGAAAGTAGAATGTGGTAAGTAGTACATGAGTGGTAATGTACGACTTTGTAAATATATTAAAAAACACTGTATTGTGCACTTGGTAAATTTTATGGTATGTTAACTGTATTTCATTATTATTGTTTTTTAAATCCATCAAGATAACTGACCATTGTGAATATCATCCATTCTATGTGGTAGCAATCTGACTTTACAGAGGTTTTTTTATAGTCACTAAGATGATGGCTATATGTTTTCAACATTTATAATAAAAAGTAACATAGAGTCAATTTTAGTAAAAACCAAGGAATTTGCTTTTAGTGGTGTAATACTATGACTCTAGGATTTACACCACCCAGTCCAGCCTAGATCTTGCAAAATCCCTGATGTTGTGTGATAATTCTCAGAATCCCAATGCATCAATTTAAAGTTCCGATGAAATAAGGGGCACATGAAGAAAGAGACGCCATAAAGCATTCAAGAGTCAATTCACTGCTTGCCTTGCCTCCACCTTCTCCCCTTTTCTGCCAGAAACCAACTCTACAAGCAGGAAATCATTGACAGACTGAAATTTCTGCCCCAGATCCTTTCATCCTGCCCTCGGGAAGGTTTGCTACCAAGACATTTTTTTTCCTAATCTGTTTTTGTCACTGCCATTCAGCCTGGATGCTGAAAGATTTTCAAGGTGATAGCCTTTTTGAAAGAGGCAAGCAGCATAACCAGAGGCTTTGCTTTCCTATGGTAAGATGCAGTCCTGGTTTTGTTTTGTTTTTTTAAATCAATTTTCTTTATTATGGTTTTGTGGGGTACAGTTAAGGGTTAGGTGTACAATTACGTTTCATTCAGGCACCCTGTTGATAAGAGGTGTTTCCCCATCCCCAGACAGATATTTGCTACTGTTAATCCCATTCCCCCCATAGTTTCCCAGTACCATCAGTCATTTTCTTATAGTATTACATTCAAGGTCCATTATATGAGTGAGAACATGTGATACTCGGATTTTTGTTTCTGTGAGAGGTCACTCAGTATTATAGACTCTAGTTCCATCCAGGTTGCTGCAAAATTCATGATTTTGCTCTTTTTTATGGCTGCGTAGTATTCCATCGTGTATATGTACCACATTTTTTTAATCCAGTGCTCTTTTGACGGGCAGCATGGTTGTTTCCAGGTTCTTGCTATTGTGAACAACATTGTGATAAATATACGTGTGCAGGTATCTTTTTTATAGAGTGATTTGAGTTCTTCAGGGTATATTCCCAGTAGGGGGATTGCAGGGTCATATGGAAGGTCGATTTTTAGAGCTTTTAGGAATCGCCACACAGCTTTCCACAGAGGTTGCACTAGTTTACACTCCCACCAACAGTATAGAAGTGTTCCCTTTTCACCACACCCTCTCCAGCAGTTGTTATTTTTTGAGTTGTTGATAATTGCCATTCTGACTGGGGTTAGGTGGTATCTCAGTGAGGTTTTGATTTGCATCTCCCTGATTATTAGTGAGGTTGAACATTTCTTCATGTGTCTGTTGGTTGCTCGGATGTCTTCTTTTGTGAAGTGTCTGTTCATATCTTTTGCCCATTTTATAATGGGGTTGTTTGTTTTTTTCTTTTCAGCACGTTTGAGTTCCTTGTAGATCCAGGAAAGCTTTTGTCAGACCTAGAGTTGGCAAATACTTTTTCCCAGTCTGTAGGCTGTCTCCCTGCTCTCTTGATGGTTTCTTTGGCTTTGCAGAAGCTTGTCAGTTTAATAAGGTCCCACTTGTCTATCTTCTCTCTTATGACCTGTGGGTTTCGGGTTTTGTTCAGGAATTAGATGCCAGTTTCGATTTCCATGAGGGTATTTCCTTCCTTTTCTAAGGTTCTTATGGTGTGAGGTTTTACATTTAGGTCTCTGATCCATTTGGAGTTAATCTTTGTGCATGGGGATAGATAGGGGTCCTGTTTCAATCTTCTGCATGTGGTCAGCCAGTTTTCCCAGCACCATTTACTGAATAGGTTCTCCTCTCCCCATTGGTAGGTGGTGGGGGCTTTGTCAAAGATGAGTTGATTGAGAAATTGAGGTTTTGCTTCTGGAATCTCAATTCTATCCCATTGATCTATATGTCTGTTCCAGTACCAATACCAATCTGTTTTGATGATGGTAGCTTTATAGTAAAGTTTGAAGTCTGGTAATGTGATACCACCTGCTTAGTTTTTTGTTTTTTGCTGAGGATTGTTCTGGCTATTCTTGGACCTTTGTGTTTCCATATGAATTCCTGTGTTGTTTTTTCTAGGTCTGAGAAGAATGTTGCTGGTAATTTGATGGGTATTGCATTGAATTTGTAGATTACCTTAGGTAAGATGAACATCTTCACAATGTTGATTCTTCCAATCCATTAGCATGGGATATTTTTGCACGTGTTTGTGTCATCTTTGATTTCTTTGAGCAGTGTTTTGTAGTTTTTATTGTAAAGTTCTTTCACGTCTCTGGTTAGGGAGATGCCAAGGTATTTCATTTTTTTTGTGTGGCTATTGTGAATGGAATTGTGTTTTTTTATTTCGGTTTCTGTTTGTTTATTATTGGTGTAGAGAAATGCGATTGTCTTTTGTACATTTATTTTGTATCCTGAGACTTTGCCAAAGGCCTTTATCAATGTAAGGAGGCCTTTGACAGATTCTCTTGGGTTTTCAAGGTACACAATCATATCATCTGCAAAGAGAGATAACTTGACTTCCTCTTTTCCTATTTGGATACCCCTGATTGCCTCCTCTTCTCTCATTGCTCTAGCCAGGATTTTCAATACTATATTGAACAGGAGGGGTGAGAGTGGGCATCCTTGTCTAGATCCAGTTTTCAGGGGAATTGATTCCAATTTTTGTCCATTTAGGAGTATGCTGGGTGTGGGTTTCTCGTAGATGGATTTTACTATTTTGAGGTATGCTCCCCGTATGCCTAGATGTTCAAGGGTTTTTATCAAGAAGGGGTGCTGGATTTTATCAAAAGCTTTTTCTGCATCTAATGATATGATCATGTGGTTTTGTTTTGACATCTGTTGATGTATTTAATTACATTTATGGTTTTACAAATGTTGAACCAGCCTTGCATCCCAGGAATGAAGCCTACTTGGTCATGGTGGATGATTTTTGAGATGTATTGCTGAATCCGGTTTGCTAGGATCTTGTTGAGAATTTTAGCATCTATATTCATCAAAGATACTGGCCTGTAGTTCTCTTTCTTTGTTGGATCTTTACCTGGCTTCGGTATCAATGTGATGTTGGCTTCGTAAAATGATTTGGGGAGAGCCGGGCTCAGTGGCTCAGCCTGTAATCCTGCACCTTTGGGAGGCTGAGGTGAGTGGATTGCCTGAGCCCGGGGGTTCGAGACCCGCCTGGGTAGCAAGACCTCATCTCTACAATAAATCAAAATATCAGCCGGGCGTGGTAGCGCATGCCTGTAATTCCAGCTACTTGGAAGGCTGAGGTGGAAGGATCGCCGGAGCCCAGCAGGCGAGGCTGCGGTGGCTGGGAGCGGCCACTGCACTCCAGTCTGGGCGACAGAGTGAGACTCCAACTCAAAAAAAGAACAAAAAACAAACAAAAAAGTGATTTGGGGAGCATTCCGTCTTTTTCATTCGCCTGGAATAACTTCAGTAGGATTGGTATGAGCTCCTCCTTAAATGTCTTGTAGAATTCTGCTGGAAAGTCATCTGGACCAGGGCTTTTTTTTTGTAGGAAGTTTTCTTATTACGTAGTCGATTTCCTTGATTGTTATTGGTCTATTTATGGTCTCAATTTCTTCTTGTTCCAACTTAGGTAGGTTGTGTGATGTCAGAAAGTCCTCCATTTCTTTTTTTTTTTTTTTTTTTTTTTGAGTTGGAGTATCACTCTGTCGCCCAGACTGGAGTGCAGTGGCTGCTTCCGGCCACCGCAGCCTCAACCTGCTGGGCTCCGGCGATCCTTCCCCTTCAGCCTTCCAATTAGCCGGAATTACAGGCACGCGCTACCACACCCGGCTAATTTTTTGGTTTATTGTAGAGATGAGGTCTCGCTGCCCAGGCAGGTCTTGAACCCACGGGCTCAGGCAATCCACTCACCTCAGCCTCCCAAAGGCACGGGATTACAGGCTGAGCCACCAAGCCCGGCTAGTCCTCCATTTCCTTAAGGTTTTCAAGTTTGTTTCCATACAAGTGTACATAATAGTCTCTAACTGGGATGCCTTGAAAGCTGTAATAAGAGGGGAATTTATATCCCTACAAACATACATGAGGAAAATGGAAGGAATACAAATTTACAACCTAACAAGCTACCTAAAGAAGCTGGAAAAGCAAGACCACAAAAACCCTAATTTTAGCAGAAGAATCCAGATCACCAAAATAAAAGCCCAAATCCAGGACATAGAAGACAAAAAGATAATACAAAAAATCAATGAAACAAAAAGCTGGTTCTTCAAAAGAATAAACAAGATCGATGGTCCCCTAGCAAGACTGACCAAGAAAAAACAAGAAAAAAACCAAATAAGCACAATCAGAAACACAAAAGATGAAGTCACATCTGACCCTGAAGAAATACAAAAGATCATTAGAGACTATTATGTGCAGTCCTGGTTTTAAACCCTTATTGTTTGCTCAAGTACCTCAGTACAAGTCAGCAGCCTCAAAGCCACGTGATAGGGATTGGGAGGAGAGCACAGAACACAGCGAAGTGGCTACAAAGAATGTTCTATTTGTCTTTTGAAAAGCAAGAGGCATTTGGACACCAAGGAACAACTGAACCAAAGGATCACAGCAGAAAACATTACCAGACTGTGAATCTCCAGAGAGCAGGAAATGATCTTGTTTTACTCTATGTGCCAATTACCAACGCTGATCTATGTATTTGTTAATTAGTGCCCCCTTTCACTCTTGAAAGTGTCCTTGCTTGTATGAGAACTTATATAGTCACCTTTGCTAAGAATCATGCCTGACATATGACAGCTCATAAATGAGAATTATTATTAACATTATTAGTCCAAGTGATGCCTGGTTCTCTGATTGCTATTTTTCAACAGCTTTAAACTTTTATCACTGTTAAATGAAAACTATAATTCACATTTTCAACATTTAGATGAATCATTTAACTTTTTTATTTTATGCAAATGTACAAAGAAACAACACAGTAATGGTTAAAAAACAGACTAAAACCACAGCATAATTTTCTCAAGCCTCTGTGATGCCTTAAACTATTTCCTCTCCCTGAAGACTCTTAAACGATTTGTAAGTTATTTCCTTCCTTTGTAGCATATGGTAATCCTAATTTGTAATGTCACTTTAGTCATATTCTTGGGGATTTAATGTACTAATTTACAAGAAGTTTCTTTGAGAAATACAACACATGGAGTTCATTATCACAGTTTTGTTTTTATTGGCTTTAAAAAATCATAAGTAAGCAAGAAAAAAGAATAACAATACTGATTCTTTCCAGTACTGGGTAGTCCTAAAAATATTTCTGTAAAATACAAACCATATTGTATCATACCTCCTTTTAAAACAATTGGCTGTCAATATGTTTCAGAATAAAGACTGCCCTCTTCTGAAACTGGCATTGAGCAAGGAAGAAGGCCATGTTCAGTTCCAGCACCCATAAATTCCCATGAGGAAAATCCAGACAAGTTCAAGTCCAGGACTTTTCAGGCTTTTCTGGAGCTGGAGATGAACTCAGACTGCAAGACTTAGCTTACGGAGCTGAATATAATAGCAACCAAGCAAGTTGAAGTTGGTGGTGGTCAGAAAGCTATCATACTCTTTGTTCCCCTTTCTCAACAGAAATATTTCCAGAAAATTCAAGTCTGGTTAGCACGCAAATTAGAGAAAAAGTTCAGAAGGAAGCATGCTGTCTTTATTGCTTGGAGGAAAATTCTGCCTAAATCAACTTAAATAAGCAGTACAAAAAAATAAGAAAAAATTCTCAGGAGTCTCACTCTGACAGCCATGCACAATGTGATCCTTGAAGACTTAGCCTTCCCAAGTGAAATTGTGGGCAAAAGAATCTACATGATACTGGATGACAACTGGCTCATAAAGGTTCTTTTGGACAAAGAACAGCAGAAAATGTAGAACACAAAACTGAAACTTTTTCTGGTTGCTTATAAGAAGCTCACGAGCATGGATGTTAGTTTTAAATTCCCAGAATGGGAACAAAATGAAGCATATTCAAAATAAAAATTCTAAAGCAATAACAAAAAATTCTAAAGCAATAACACAAAAGTTGTAATTGATAGCAAGGCAAAGAGGGTCCTCAATCTGGCCCAAGCCTACCCTCTGGCTCTTTCTCTTGCTACCTCTATTTACATCTGCATGCCATCTCCCAACCACATGAGGGAGTAATCATCTGTGTTCCCTTGTGCTTCTGTATGTCTTCTTTCTATGCTATTCCTTCTGCCGTAGTGAACTCCTACTCTTCAAGGGGAGACCAAGCTCAAATATGACTGTCTTCGTGAATGCTTTCAAACCCTTTCATCCTGTCTGTCCCGTTGCCCTTTGGTTTTTGAATTGTGCCCTTCAAGTAGGGTGGGCATTTGGAAGAAATAATAACTTATCTCAGGAACTGATAGTTGTGAACTATGATGTTACCCTCACATTTCCAGTGGCATTAAAAAATTAGTCATATTGTTTGCTCTAAGGCAGAAGTCACATTCCTGTATCTATTTCTATTCTCCAGCCCTCCCCACCATGGCTAGTGAAAGAGTCCTTCCAAAATAGTGGTTTCATATTTATTTGTTAAGTGAAAGAAATAACACATATGCATTAAGACAACTGCCCTAATTATTTATGGCTAACCCTTTCTTTCTTTCTTTCTTTCTTTCTTTTTGTGGCCAAAGGACTTTATTTATCATAAAGGTTATTTGTAAATTAAGAGGCTCTGCTCATAAATTAAATGAGGTGGCATTGTGCTTCCCTCTCCCTCACCCTCCCCACGGCCCTCCTTCTTCTGCCATGGCAACTGACATAAACTGAAAATTACAGAGGGAACAGTTTGCTTGCAAAGAGCATTTTGAGGGGAGGCGCACTAAGGTTGGAATTTGGGAAACCACTGGTTGAGACTCAGTAGGTGATGTTTTCTCTACACATCTGCAATGGATTCATTTGTTTGTATCTCCTCTAACTATAATGTCTTAAATTTGGAGGGGGAACACACGTTTAATGGCATATGTAGTGGTTTTTAAAAATTTTTTATTATAGAGACATGGGGTACATTTCAGGGTTAAGTATATAAACATTGATCATGCAGGTACCCTCCTTCCCCTAGCATTTTCCCTCAACTGCCTATCCCACCCCTCCTCCCCTGACAGTTTCCTACTACTGCCAATCAGTTTCTTATAGCATTATAATGGTTCAAGAAGGTCTGTTTATGAGTGAGAACATATGAAACTCTGTTCTTTGTTTCTGTGATAAATCACTGAGTTTGATCGACTCCAAATCCATCCAGGTTGCTGCAAAATCCATATATTTGTCCTTCTTTATGGCTGCATAATATTCCATTATGTATATGTACCACATTTTTTAAATCCAATCCAGCTTTGATGGGCAACATGGTTGGTTCCATGATTTTGCGATTGTGAATAGGGCTGCAACAAAGATACATGTGTAGGTATCTTTTTTGTAGAATGATTTGAGTTCCTCTGGGTATATACCCAATAGGGGAATCGCTGGGTCATATGGAAGGTCAATTTCTAGTTCTTTCAGAAATTGTATGGTTAACTCTTTCACTGATACTTTTTATAATATCTGTTTTTCTGATTATAAAAGTAATGAAAAAGAAATATATCAAGTGTTAGCAATTTTAAAAATACAAAAAAAAATACATTACTTCACATATTTTTTCTTTTTTCTTTTTGGTAAGTGTAGGTAAAATTTTCTCAATTTTGTTGATTTTCTTAAAGAAGCAACTTTTGACTTTATTGATTTTTCTCTATCTTTAAAAAATCTCTATTTAATTTTTGTTCTTTTTTTTCTATTCCTTAAGGTATATCTTTGTTTTTGTTTTTTGTTTGTTTGTTTTGTTTTTGATTTGAGTTCTTTCCTCAAGTTTTGCTCTGTCCCCTAGGCTGGAGTGCAGTGATGCAATCACAGAAACAGCACAATGCAGCCTCAAACTCCTAAGCTTAAGAGATTTTCCCACCTAAGCCTCCAGAGTAGCTAGGATTGCAGGCGTGAGCCACCACAACTGGCTATTTTTTGTTCACTAAAACAATTAGTTTTATTATTATTTTCTTTTAAAAGTTAGGGTCTCACTATGTTGGCCAGGTTGACCTCAGATTCCTGGCCTCAAGGGATCCTCCTGTCTTAGCCTCCCAAAGTGATAATATTACAGACATGAGGCATTGCTTCTGGTTTGTTTCTATTCTTGGTGGACTTATTTACAGATATAAATTTCCCATAAACACTGTTTTAGTTGTATTCAATTAGTTTTTTATGTTATGTCTGTATTGACTTTCAACTCAAAGTATTTACTAATTTTCCTTTTTATATCTTCTTTGATCTTTTTTTTCTTTTTTAGGGACATGCTGTTTATTATTCACATATAAAATCACCTCCAATTTTTTTGTTTCTAATTTTTAATTTCATTGTGATCATGGTAATTACTATCTATGATTTCAAATCTTTTAAATTTTTTGAAACTTGTTTAATGGTTTAGTATATGTTCTGTCCTGGAGAATGTTCCATGTGTGCTTGAGAAGAATGTAATTGTGCAATTGTTTAATGTAGTGCTCTGTAAATGTCTTTTAGATCTAGATGGTAGTAGCATAATTCAAATGTTTTATTTCTTTTTTGATCTCCAGATTAGTTGTTGTATCCGTTATTAAGGGCGAAGAATTGAAATCTTTAACTATTCTTGTTAATTCTTCCCCACAATTCTGAAAGGTTTTGCTTCATTTAATGTGGGCATGTATATGTTTATAATTATTATGTTTTTGAATAATTGACTCTTTTATAATTATGCAATGTCACACTTTATCTCCAGTAACTTTTGAAAAATCTATTTTGTCAGATATTTATTAAGCCACTCCTATTCTCTTAAAAATTATTGGTTGCATAATGTATTTCCCTCATCTTTTTTTTTTGGATAGTTGTATTTTTAAATTTAAAGTGTGTCTAATGTTTATGGCATATAGTTGCATCTTGGTTTTTATCCATTCTGACATTCTCTGAATTGTGATTATATTCACATTTAATATTGTGAATCCATTCACAACAATATGAGTAAAAGCAAGTGAACATTTATTATGAGAATTCACATATTAATGTCATATTTACCATGTGAATTCATTTACATTTAATATTTTATTTATATAATTGGATTAACTTCCATCATTTGCTTTTTGTTTTCTACACGTCCTCATGCCGTTTTTTGTTTCTCTCTTTTTCCTTTATTTTTTTTTTCTTTATGTAAATATTTCCTAGGATAGCAATTTATTTAATGAAATTTGCATAATATGTTTTTGCTTTTGTTTTTTCTTAGCAGGCTCTGTAGAGATTACCAATCTTATCAGAATCTACTTTAGATTTATAGTAGTTGAATTCCAATGTGTTACAGAAAAGTTATTACTACTACATAGCTGTGTTCCCTTCTTCCCCCAATTTGTGCCATATTGTTATATACTTCATATGTATATATTAAAAGCTCAAAAATACTTTTTTATAATTATTATGTTATATAATTGTATGTATTTTAAAGCAATTGAGAGAAGAAACAATGTTTTTATGTCATCGCTCTTATATACATTTCTGGTTCTCTTCATTTCTACTTCTAGATTTAATTTACCATCTCAAATCCGTTTTTTATTCTAATGAAAATATATTTTCACAAACCGCCTTCATGCCATTATTGTCAAATATATTATGTGTTTTGTTGTAAGCTCATTAATGTCATTAAATTTGTAATGTATTATTCAATTAATTTTTAATTCACTTTAGAGAATAAAGAAGAAATATACAATTATACTGTCTTTTGCAATTACATACATGATTTGATATTCCATTTGGGTTCACTTGCTTTTATCAATAAGATATTCTTGTGTTTTATTTTCTTTTATTTTTCTAAGGAAGGCTTGCTAGCAATGAACTTTCATTGATTTTGTTTATTAGGGATGTCTCTTTTTTGCCTTCATTTCTAAAAGATCGTTTTTCTGGATATAAGATTTTTGGTTGATTCTTTCTTTCAGCACTTTGAATATCTCAGCCCAATGTCTTCTGTTTTCCATTTCTTGCTATGTGAAATCAGGTGTAATTCTCTTTAATGTTCCCTTGTAGATAATAAGTCAGTTTTTTATTGATGCTTTCCAGATTTTCTCTTTGCCTTTGGATTAATGATGTATATTAATGTAGATCTGTGCTTTTATCCTACTTAGAGTTTGTCTCCCTTTTTAGATTAATATATTTCTTCAAATTTGGGAAGTTTTGAGGCATTATTACTTTTGCTCTTTGTCCTTACTCTCTTCTGGTACATGTACAGTGATGCTTAATGGTATCCCACATTTTTCTCATTTGCTGTTTATTTTTGTTCATTATTTTCTTGCTGCTCTTTAGACTGCATAATCCCTATTGATATTTTTTGAATTCACTGATTCTTTCTTATACTAGCTACTCAAGCAAATTCATCATTTTGCTTGTTGTGATGTTTTATTTCAGAATTTCTATATAGTTATTTTTGCTTTCTATCTTTTTATTGGTATTCTCTATGATGATATTGTCATCATACATTTATTTCTTTATTTAGACATGGTATCCCTAATTAAAAATCTTATAATGAGTGCTTTGAAAAATTTGTTTGGTCTAAAATCTGTGTCCAATACAAGGCAGCTTATTTATTTATTTATTTATTTTTATTTTAAAGATATAGGGGACAATTCAGGATTAGGTACACAAGTGGTTGTAGTACAGGTAAAGTTTGGGCCTCCCTTTGGTCTCCACTTTGCCTGGTTTTCATTGTTTGCATTTTTCTCTGGGTACAGCTCATATTTTGTTATTGTTTTTTGTTTGTGTTTGGACAGTGAATATTTTAGATGATGTATGTAATGAGAGTCAATCATAATTCCAAAATGCATAATCCCAAACACAATAAACTTGAATGTTGAAATCCTGAAAGACCAAAATCCCTAAAGTCCCAAATCCCTAACATCACAACTACAGAATAGTTACATCATGTCAGGCAGAAAAATTACCTTGTTATTTTTGCCTAGACATTGGAAAATTAATTGTGCTTTATGGGGTTCATATGGATGACAAGTTGACAAAGAATGAATTTGTGGACTTAATTTTATGTGGCAACTTGGCTAGATTAGGCAACACCTAGAAATGTGGTAAGCATTTTGGGTGAGTCTGTTCCAAAGGAGATTAGTGTGCAAGTCTGTATTGACTAGGTAGTAAAGATCTACCTTCATCGTTGGTGGGCACCATCCAATTGTCCCTGGGCCTGGAGAAAACAAACACAGAAGGCGAACTGGTCTCTCTCTCTCTCTCTCTGTCTCTCTCTCACTCTTTCTCTCAGAGCTGGGAGAGACTTTTCTTCTGCTGTCTTGGGTATCAGAACTCCAGGTTTTCTACTTCTTTCAACTACAGTACTTACACTAGTGACTCCTGCATCTAGAGGCCTTCAGCCTCAGTTCTAGAGTTACTATCAGCTTCCCTGGTTCTCAATATAAAAATATTGAGACTTCCTCAATAAATGAAAGATATACTCTTGTACATCTTCATTTGTGAAAGATGAAATTTCTCAAAGTCTTATCTCTTTGAGTGACTGCATATGTAGTTGTGACCCATTGTGGTTTTTGATTGATCTTATCAAAGTACTTAGATTGTCCAACATATTTCACATGACCAAATTGATAAACCTGAGTGCACACAATTATCAACCATAGTAATATGAGCATTTATACATTTTAGTTTTTGACTTTTTTATGAATATGGTTCATCTGTTTATAACTGTTATATCTGTGCAACTGTCATAAGTATACCCAAGTGCTTATGCTTGCAAAATGTGTATGTTATTACCCCATATTTTATTGTGTAAATTTGACAATGAAGTGTTCTGTTGTGTTTTTATATGTTTCTCAAATAAATTCCCTTAAAATGTAAACAAATGTCATTTAAAGAATGTCAATTTTTTCATGTATTAAATTTTCAATAGTTTAGATCTTCAACTTTCGGGATTGTGTCTTCAGAATTATGATCAGCTCTCAATCAACATTTTTTGATCACTCTTCTTTCTTAATCATCCCAACACTCTGATAACCACAATTCCACTCTCTACTTCTATGAGTTCAACTCTATTAGATTTCACATATGTGTGAGACCATGTCGTATTTGCCTTTCTATGCCTGACTTATCTCACTTAACTTAATATCCTCCAGGTTCATCTGCACAATTATTTTGTTTTTTTGAGTTGGGGTCTCACTTTGTCACTCAGGCTGGAGTGCAGTAGCATGATCACAGTTCATTACAGCCTCAACCTCCAGGGCTCAAGAAATCCTTCTCTCTCTTGAGTAGCTAGAACTACAGGTGAATGTCACCTCATTTGGCTAATTTTTTAAGAGTATTTATTTATTTATTTATTGAGATGAGATCTCACTATAATGCCTAGAATGGTCTCGAACTTCTGGGCTCAATCAATATACCTGCCTCACCTCCCAGATTCTAGGCATAAGCATCCATGCCTGGGCATCATTTGTTTTTTTAAGATACTTCCTGGATTTAATCTGTGATATCTGTTTCTCTTGCACTGTGTGGTCACTGGTGTTTATATTCAGTTTTATTTTATTTTAAGTTTAGTTTAGTTTAGTATATTTGTCTGATTTCCTATGAGCAACTCTTATTTCTACATTGCTTATTGGTTTGGCAACAATGGTCAGAATATTTGATCAAACACCTCTAGTCAGTAAGTCTCCTATCCTATGCCAATAAATTTGTGTGTGGCTTGAGGGATGCATTTCAAAAAAAAAGTTGTTAGATTTCTTTTATCTTTTAGTTTCCTCTGGGATCTCTTAGACTTCTCATGCATGTTTGCACTGTCTCCCATTAACCTAAGAATATGTGGAGGCCTTGTGTCCTCTCAAGTCTCCTTTAATCATGCATACAAACTGTCAGTCAGCCATGGTGATGTAAACAACTTGAGTTTTCTTGGGTCTTTCATATATATTTGGATGAGTCAACTAGATTTGTTTGGAGAATTTATCTAGCATTACTATGGTTTGCTCATTTCAAGTATCCCCCAGATTTATCTCTGGCTGGTTTTCTTATTTGTTGCCACACTCAACTGGGGACCATAATTAGAAAAGCTACAGACTTTCCTTGTTTCCCAAGAGGTATGGGGCTTCCATCCTCTGCTGTAAATCAAGTCAGCCCCCTGTTATCAATAAAGCTGCTGTTTGTTTTAGCTACCCCTGTTCTAGTATCACTACAGTTTTAACTGAACTCGTTAGTGATAGGGACAGACTCAGTTCAGAATGTCATAGACTCCCAAGGTTTTTGCTTGATTTTCAGCAAATTTTTGTGAACACATGTTTCTCAGTGTGTTGTTTGCCCTAAGTCAATTTTCATAAATATTAAATGGTTGTTATCACTTGCCCAATTTTGTAGTTTTTTCAGCTCATTCACTGATCTGTAGCCATAAGCACCATCCCTCCATGAGTGTATAAGTTTCTTATATAATATAGGTCATATTCTTAATATGATTTTATATTCAGATATTTTCAGTGAACTCAGTAAGAATTACTTATGTTATTATAAATGCATTGAAATGTGACTTTTAATAACCACATGGTAATGCTTTGTATTAGGTATCATAATTTATTAAGCATCTAATATTAGCAATTTAGATCAATTTTTTGCCTTTATGAACTGCCATAGATATTTTTGCATGTGAATTTATCTTTCCTTAAGCCACTTATATAACTACTATTATTGTCAAAAAAAAATGTGTTTTTTAAGTTTGGAATATATATTGCCAAAGCCTTTTGAAAAGATCATAATGATTTTCTCCTCCAGGACTGTAGTACTATGTTTGTCATAGAGTTACTCATTTTGAGAATTAGCATTAAATATATATACACTTTGATGATAAGTACATAATTGAAAAGATCTGGCACTTTCTGAGTCTTTTCTACATGTCTTTATCCAGCTCAACTCTGTAATCCTTTATTTAGGATTAATAGATACTTTCCCTTTTACTGGGCTACTTCATTCATTACCTTTTCTTGCAAAAGAGTGACCTATCATTTAATGTTGTTGCATACAACATCAACTCCCTTTATCTTTTTTAATGGAATCACTTTTAGAAATAGCATTTTCATTTTCCGTTCTCCATGACTGTAAATTGATTCATCTAATTACTAAGTTTTACATTTTAACTAAGTCACAAGAATATCTTTTGGCTTTCAAGGTGTACAAAAACAAATTTCCTTTACAAAGTAGTCATCTAACTTTTACAAAATTTAGGAAGAGAACAAATGGAAAATAAATTGCATTTTAAAACATTTTGCTTTTATTATAATACTTCTGAACAAAGACTAAATATATTTGACTCTATATACTGTAGATACACATTGTGCAAACTCGATGACATTTTGGGGGGATATATAAACATTTTGTTCTAAAGTACTTTTTCAATAAAAATTTATCTTTTTCATTCTTTTTTAAATCATGATGGATTGAATCCAGAAAGATAATTAGTTTAGACTTCGCAACAGCACCTTGTGTAAATTTATAACACTGTCTATGACATTGCTAACTCAGAATGTCTAGTAATATTTATTAAACATCTTAAAGAAAACTTTCAGAACTAATATTCTACCTGGTATTTCTGCTTTTTATGTCCAGAACAATTCATTCACCTCAAAATAGCCGGGGTGATCTTTCAAAAACTTAGGTTATATGATTCCCCTTTTAAGAAATGATTTGGTATGTGAGAAGTTAATGACCACAAATTTCTCCCATTCAGATATGTATATTCCTTTGCAATGGCTTTGTCACTCCTCCTTTTAAATGGTAAGTTTGAAGAATCATCCATAGCTGCTCAAGAAGATGGCAGTGGAGCCAGTCAGACTAAGTAAGTCCCATTGCGAATGAGTGAGTGTATGGAAAATTTTGCCTATGTATTGGTGAGTAATAGGGCTTGTGAGTAACTGACTGAGTAAGGATTCAGGAGCAAGTGGCTAGGGCTGTCTTGGAGAAGCAGCTGGTGCTGCAGCTGCTCTGCTTGGTCCCTAGAAATTCTTAGGGTGCAGAATCTGAGCACCATTTTTTAAAATGCAACAGTACCCTTCTCAGAAAGAGGCTGCTAGGAGAGACTGCTATCTCCACGCTCTGCCTCACCACTGCAGGACCTGGCTGGACACTGGCAGCAAGGGCTGTGGAAAGAGTACAGTAAGAAAACCCAGAGGCAGAGCTCCACTGGAGAAGAAGAAAGAATCACCCTGCCACTATCTTGAAAACTGGGTAGGAAAGTGCCCCGCCTTGCTTACCATGAAATGACAGACCTGACCCAGTTTCTGTGACTAGCAGAATAATTTCTCACAGATTGATTGTGACCCAGAGGGAATATCTTGAAAGTACAAATTAGGGAGAGACAGGGCAAGTGTTGAGTCTCAGGTGCCCCACCTCTTATTCTGATTCAGCCATGAGACAAAGGCAATGGCTAGAAGAGGATGAGGAAAATCTCCAAAGAGATCGGTGGTAAGTCCAGGACCGTCCCAGCCACCTCCTATCCAGCAATACTCTGAATGTTAGATCCACACAGCTGGGTTACGAAGGAAGGGACAAACTCAAGTGGAGCCTGGACATCAGCTGCAATAGGAGGACTCCACTCAAGGATAAGCCTGGCTGGGGTGCCCCACCCCAGTACCTAGGGGAGAAAAAATCCCGCACATCTCCACTAGAGGGCATCCTCCTGACCATACTAGGATAGGAAGGGAGGCCTGAAGACCCACCCACCCCACTGCTCCATCCATTCCGGACACTGGAGAGATGATGAATGAGGCCGAAGCTCTGCAGGAGACAACAGAGGGGCAGCTGAGAGGAACAATTACAGAACACGTCACAAGAGGGCAGGTTTTTTGTTGCTTGTTTTTTTGATTTTTTAATATTTTTCCACACATGAATGTGCATGTGAGGGTTCGATCTGCAACCCCCTTTTTTTTCCTTCTTACTTTGTTTTCTGTTTTCTGTTTATGTGTGTACATGAATGATTGAATGATTATCTTTCAGGATTTTGTTTTTTTGTTTGTTTTTGTTCATTTGTTCTCTTTTTTTAGTTTAATGCATGTATGGATATATGTGTGAGAGTTTGATTTGAACTCTCTTTTTTTGTTTCCTCTTTTTTATGCTTTTCTTCTCCTTTCATTTTGGGCTGGGTGACTGTGTGTGTGTTTTAGGTTTTCCTGGGTTTTTTGGTTGTTATTTTTTGTTTTGCTTTGATTTTTGTTACTCCATTTTGTTTGAGTGTGTGTGTGTGTGTGTGTGTGTGTGTGTGTGTGTTCTTAATTATTTCCTGCTTTAGTTTCTGCTCTTGTTTTTCTTTTTTTTTAATTTTTAATTTTTTTAAAATTTGGGTCCGTCTTATTTAATTCTATTTTTTCTATTCTCCTCATTGTTGTTACTGTATCTTGGACACAGGGTGTATATACACATACCCATTGCATCATCATATAGAGTGGTGGTGATGACTGCATCTCATGGAACCCCTACTACAATCAGTGAACATCGTGGTTTTCTAGTAGTTTCTAAATCCTAGCTCCCCATCCTCCACCTTATTCAATGGTCAAAACTACAAGAGACAGCAAAGATCCCCACCCACAGTTCTGCCTCAAAATAGGACAAAGTCAGAACCCTGATCAGGGAAGAATAGAGGACTGAGCAAACATTAGAAGTGAAAGCATCTCCCACTGTGACTGAATAACAGAACTAAAGAGAAAGGAATCTGTCACAAATCAGGAAAAATCAATGGAAGAACCCAGGCAATTCCCACTGTTATAAATAGAAAAAGCCCGAAATATCAGGCCTCAGAGTCCAAACAATGGAAGTTACCAACTACTGGCCCCAGAATACAACAGGGATTGGGGAATGGATGGAAAGAGTGAATAATACTCAAGAAAAATAAGATGCAACAATGAAAGAACTTGTAACAGAGATTTTGGCCATAAAAATTTCATCCAGGAAATAAATAACAAGATGAAAAGCAAGGTAAGCAGAATTAATCGAGCAGAAGAAAGAATCTTAGAACTTGAAGACCAAAACATGGAATTAACCCAATCTGTAAAAGACAGAGAAATAAAGTTTAGAAAGAAAGAAAAAATCCTCTAAGAGATTTGTGATTATATCAAGTGGTTGAATCTATGCCTGACTGGTATCAAAGAAAAAGAAAGGGAAATGGAGAACACCTTGGAACAAGTATTCTGGAAGGTTATCCAAGTAAACGTTTCCCATTTCACCAGAGATGTGATCATCCCAACATCAGAGAACACTGAAAGACATAAAATGAGAAGACCTACCACAAGACAAACAATAATTTGCCTACACAAAGTCAGCACACACACACACACACACACACACACACACACACACACACACACACAATTCCTAAAGGTAGCAGGAGAGAAAGGTCAGACTATTTACTGGGGAAAATCAACCAGAATAACAACAGATCTATCAACAGAAACACTGTAAGCTAGAAAGGACTGGAGTCCAATATTCAAAGTCCTCAAAGATAAACAATTTCAACTAAGAATTTTCTACCAACCAAGCTTAGCTTCATCAGTGAAGGAGAATTAAAATCCTTCCCAGACATCCAATTCCTAAGAGATTATCCGGCTTCCAGATCAACTCTACAGGAGACACTTAAAAAATTAGTAAGCCCAGAATAAAGGAAATAAAAAAAAAGAATTACCTTGCACATCTCAAGAGAACAGCAGAATCAACAGAGAATACATCTAGACTGCAAACTTGAAAACACACATATACATCAACCCAAAATCTAAAAGAAACCAAAGAAGAAACTCTATAAGAACCTCATGGTGGGGATAAACAAGCATATTTAAATAATTAGTCTGAGCATGAATGTACGAAATGCACCACTGAAAGGACATAGAATGGCATACTGAATAAAAAACTATGATTCAATAATTTGCTGCATCCTGGAAACTCACCTCACCACAAGGGATGCACATAGATTCTAAGTTAGAGGATGAAAAATGTGTTTCCAGACAAATGAATCACAATAGAAGGCAGGAATCATGATCTTAATATCAGACAAAACAATCTTTTAGCTATCAAAAGTTGAAAAAGATAAGGAAGGACACTATATAATATGATAAATAGTTCAATTCATCAGCAAGAAATATTGTTCCTAAACATATATACACCCAATACAGAAGCACCAGCAGTTATAAAGCAACTACTAAGTAAACTAAAAAAAGATATTGACTCTAACACTATTATAGCTAGGGATTTAAATACCCCATGGATAATTTTAGATCAATCATTGAGACAAAAAATCAACAAAGAGATCCAGAACCTCAACTTGACGTTTGACCAAATGAACTTAAAAGATACCTACAGAATACTCCACCCAATAGCCACATAATATACACTCTACTCATCACCACATAGAATGTACTCCAAGATTGATCACATCCTTGGCCATAAAATCAAGCATAAACAAATTAAATAAGATGAAAATACTGCTATGCACTGTCTGTGACCACAGTGGAACAAAACTAAATAACAACACCAACAAAATTCCCCCCAAACCCACAAAGACATCGACCCTAAACAGCATGATGTTGAACAACTACTAGGTCAGCACAGAAATCAAAACAAAAATTAAAAGATTCCTGGAAATAAATGAAAATGAAGAAACATCCTACCCAAATTTCTGGGATGCCATGAAATCAATTCTAAGAGGGAGATTTATATCTCTATGAGCACACATCAAAAAAATGGAAAGACCTCAAGTTAACAGCCTGACAAATCACCTAAGTAAGCTGGAAAGACAAGACCACCAAAACTCCAACTTTAGCAGAATAATCTAGATCACTTAAGTAAGAACTGAAATACAGAACGTAAAGAAAAAAAATCATAGAAAAAAAATCAGCAAAATAAAAAGCTAGTCTTTGAAAGAACTGATGGACCCCTAGTCATCATGATCAAGAAAAAGAGAAAAAAGCCCAAATAAACACAATCAGAAATGTAAAAGATCAAATCACAACTGACCCCAAAGAAATACAAAATTTATGAAAGGTTACTATGCACACTTGTATCAAAACAAACTTGATGACCTAAATGAAATGGAGGATTTTCTGACATCACACAACCTCCTAAGGTCAAAACAAAGAGACATTAAGATACTAAATAAACCAATAACAACCAAGGAAATTGGCTCTGTCATCCAAAAACTACCTACAAAAAAAAAAAAAAGCCCTGGACCAGATGGCTTTCTAGCTGAATTCTTTTTTTTTTTTTTTTTTTTTTTTTTTTGAGTTGGAGTCTCACTCTGTCGCCCAGACTGGAGTGCAGTGGCCGCTCCCGGCCACCGCAGCCTCGACCTGCTGGGCTCCGGCGATCCTTCCGCCTCAGCCTTCCGAGTAGCTGGAATTACAGGCATGCACTACCATGCCCGGCTGATTTTTTGATTTATTGTAGAGATGAGGTCTCGCTGCCCAGGCGGGTCTCGAACCCGCGGGCTCAGGCAATCCACTCACCTCAGCCTCCCAAAGGCGCGGGATTACAGGCTGAGCCACCGAGCCCGGCTTAGCTGAATTCTACAAGGAGGAGCTGATACCAATCCTGTTGAAAGAATTACAGGCAATTGAGGAAGATAAAATTCTCCTCAAATGATTTTAGAAAGCTAACATCACACTGATACACAACTCAGATAAAGATCCAACAAAAAAAGGAAAACTACAAGCCAATGTCCCTAATGAATATAGAAGCAAAAATTCTCAACAAGATTCTAGGATATTGGATCCAACCATACATTTCAAAAATCATCCACCATGACCAAGGAAGCTTCATCCTCAGGATGCAAGGCTGATTCAATATTCACAAGACCAGAAATATAATTAAATACAACAGATATAAAAACAAGAAACACATGATTATGTCATTAGATGCAGGAAAAGCTTTTATAGAATCCGGTATCCCTTCTTCATAAAAAATCTCAAGCACCTAGGCATAGAAGGAACATGCCTCAAAATAGTAAACACATTTATAGTAAACCCACAGCCAGCATATTGCTAAATGGGCAGAAATTGCAAACATTGTCCCTGAAAACCAAAACAAGACTGCCCACTCTCATCTCTCTTGTTCAACATTGTATTGGAAGTCCTAGTTAGAGCAATTAGACAAGAGAAAGAAATCAGGGGTATCCAAATAAGACAAGAGGAAGTTATGTCATCCCTCTTTGCAGATGATATGATTTTATACCTGGTAAAACCAAGAGGATCTGCAGAAAACCTGCTTTCCCTGATAAAGGACTTTGACAATGTCTCAGGCTACAAAATAAATGTGCAAAAGACAGCTGCATTCTTAAGCATTAACAACAAGCAGACAGAGAACCAAAGCACAATCCCAGTCACAATAGCCACACACACACACACACACACACACACACACACACACACACACACAAAAGAAATACTTTGGCATCTTCTTACCCAAAGAATTGAAAGACCTTTACAATAAAAACTACAAAACACTGCTCAAAGAAATCCAAGAAGACACAAACAGAAAAATTTCCATGCTCAATGATAGGAAGAATCAACATTATTACGGTGTCCATCCTACTAAAGGCAATCTACAGATTCAATGCAATACCCATTAAATTTCCAACATCATTCCTCTCAGACTTGGAAATAACTATAAAGACATTCATATGAAACATAAACAGCCACGGATAACTAAAATAATACTTAACAAAAGAAACAAAGCATGAGGTATCACAGTTCAAGATTTAAATTTTACTATAAAGCTACAATAATCAGAACAGTCTGTTATTGGTACAAAAATAGGCATATGTACCAATGGAACAGGATAGAGATTCCACAGGAAAAACTTCAATTTCTCAACCAACTCATCCTTGAGAAAGCCTTCACCCACAACCACTGGGGTGAGGAGAGCCTATGCAGGAAATAGTGCTGGGAAAACTGACTGACCACATGCAGAAGATTGAAATAGGACCCCCTACTTATCACCATACAAAAAAATCAACTCTAAATAGATCCAAGACCTAAATCTAAAACCTCAAACTATTAGAACCTCAGAAAATGCAAAAGACACCCGTATGGAACTTGGATCTAACAACCAATTCCTGATCAAAACCCCAAATGCCCATGCCATAGGAGATAAGATAGACAAGTGGGACTTCATCAAACTGACAAACTTCTGCAAGGCAAAAGAAACCATCAAGAGAGCAGGAAGACAGCCCACAGAATGGGAAAAAATATTTGCCAACCATTTTTCTGACAATGGTCTAACATTTAGGAAATAAAAAGAACTCAAACTTGCCAAAAGGAGAAAAACAAACAGCCCCATTAAAAATTGGACAAAAGACATGAATAGACAATTCTCAGAAGAAGATATATGGGCTGCCAACAGAAACATAAAAAAGTGCTCAGCCTCACTAATCGTCAGAGAAATGCATATCAATACCACATTGAGATACCACCAAACCCCAGTAAGAATGGCCATCATTAATAAAACATACAACAGATACTGTTGAGGATGCAGATTAAGAGAACACTTCTATACTGCTGGTGGGAATGCAAACTAGTGCAACCTCTTTGGAAAATAGTGAGTTATTTCTAAAAGAACTAGACATTGATCTTCCATATGACCCAGCAATCTCCCTACTGGGAAACACCCGGAGAAACTCAAATCATTCTACAAAAAAGATACCTGCACGCACATGTTTATTGCAGTACTATTCACAGTAGTAAAAACATGGAACCAACCATGTTGCCCATCAAAACTGAACTGGATAATAAGAAGTGGTACATATACACAATGGCATATAACACAGCCACAAAGAAAGACAAGCTTGTGGACTTTGCAGCCACTTCGTTGGGTTTAGAGTCTATCATACTCAGTGATCTACCACAGAAACAAAGAAGAGTACCACATTTTCTCACTCATAAGAGGACCCTGAAAATTTACCATGATACTGTAAGAAAGGGATTGGCAGTAACGGGATACTGCTGGGGTTGGGGGAGGACCCCAATATCAATAAGGGTACCTGATCTCAAACCAGGCAAAGTGGGGACCAAAGAGTGGCCCAAACATTACTTGTATGATGACCACTTATACTTGTAAAGTACCCCACATCTTAAAAAAAAAAAAACAGAGGTAACTTAATTATCTACATCTGAGATAATTATCTGTCTTGCTTTGTGATAGAAATGTGTTGGAAATGCTTTTATGCAAGTTATAGAGCTTTGGCTGATAGCTGCCTTGCAGCTTCTGTTTTCAATCTCTTGGAATGTTGTCTTGAGTTTGTCATGTAAGGAGGCTAATCTAGGCTACTAAAGGATGAGAGGCCATGTTGAATGTGGAATAGCCTTTAGGGTCACAGCTATCAAAAATTGATAGCGATGTAAGTGGAAAGACCATCTTAGATCTTCCAATCCATCAGCTCTTACAGCTGAATTATTCCACATGATTTAGCCCTGGAAAAAAACAGCAGAGGAACTGAGCAGCTAACTATCAGAGTAGTTTTAATACACTAAGTTTTGGGGCAGTTTTTGTTGCAATAATATGTAGCTGATATATGTGGCTTTCTGTCCCACTTTATATTTTATTGTAATTTGTTTTACCTTTTCCTATAAGTCTCTTCTGTAACTTTTACCTTATAGTATCTGTTTTTCAATGTCCTTATCACAATCAAGCTAGCTGCCAAATCTTGAAAGCTAAAATTTTCTATGATTCCTACTCTTCATCACCCTTCAGATGAGCATGCTATGTTCTATTGCCTCTGATCCTGCCAGGGCCAGATACTGAAATATGAACTATGATCTCAAAAAAAAAATAAGCCAGTGTGTTAGAATAGTTTGTCCCCAAATTATCCTCACTGTCAGGAAAACTCAAAATACATCCTTACTGATGGTTGATCAGCATAGGTAATCTAAAGTTTGCCAAGATTTCAAAAATATGAAGAAAAGAGAATGCTAGTACTTGTTGCTGGGAATGTATATTAGTACAGCCACTATAAGAAGTCTTCCAAAATATCCTCCAAAATCCTAAAATAGATCTGCCATATGATCTAGAAATCCCAGTACAGGGCATACATTCAAAACAAAGGTGATCAGTATATTGAGGTGATATCTGCACTCTCATGCTTTTGTAGCATTATTTATAATAGCCAAGATGTGGAAGTAACCTAAGTGTTCACCAACAGATACATGGGTAAAAACAATATGGTATGAATATACAATGAGGTATTATTCCGCTATCAAATAGGATGAATTTTTGTTTTTTCAGTAACATGATGGAACTGGAAAATATTATGGTAAGTGGTATCACATGATGTCACTCATACATGGGAGCTAAAATAACTGATTTCATGAAAGTAGAGATTAGAATGATGGTTATCAGAGTCTTGGAGGAGTAATGGGGAGGAGACATGAAGAACTGTTGGTTAACAGGTTCAAAAATACAATTAGATAGAAAAATAACTTCTATTGTTTTATAGAACAGTAATATAATTAGAGTTAACAATAATTTATTATATACCTTTCAATACCTGGAAGAGAACATTTGGAATTTTCCCAACATAAAGAAAGGATAAATGGTTGAGAGATGGATATCTTAATTACCCTAAATTAATCATTACACACTAGATGCATGTGTCAATATATCACATGTACCCTACAAATATGTACAATTATTTTGTATCAATAAAACATTAAAAAGCAAAAAACTTTGCCATGATTTAAAATATCAAAAATATTTCATTCAGTTTTATGGGAGTGTGAGTAAGCATACACTTGCATCTCATTTCTGAAAGACAATTTTGTGATACCTATTAAATTTGTATATGTATATACATCTCAGAAATAGTAAGACTACTTCAAAATAGTCATCTTAAGGACATAAATCCTAGAGAAGCAAAGATCATGTACACTAGTATTTTTTATATTAACAATAAATTTGAAATGATTTATATGTCTATCAATAGTGATTTGTTGGATAAACTATTAACATCAGTACGATGGAAAAGGATGTAGTCACTAAAATATTAACATGGAACAATGTCCATAATAGATTGTTAAGAATAAAAAGAAAAGAGTAGTAGAGTATGAAATATGTTTGTTATTATTTTTATACATAAAACTGTCTGCCATAGTTGGATAAAATTGTATCTTAAGAGATTTTTATATGAGAGGTAACTTGACTTTTCTCATTGCTGAGCATCAGAGGGGTTGGAAAATGCTGTGTTCAAATAGAGAGATATGGTCAAAGATATTTCAATTTATTAGTTTGAAATGAACTGGCTCCTGTTTCATACTAGCAGACTGGAAGCATTTGAGGTGTCTCTTGTGGGGGGCCATGAGAGGATTATAAATGTAGTGATTATCAATTAGTTAGTTTGCATTAAAAAATCTACATTGTAATTTCCTTCTATTATTCCTTAATATTCAGCAAAGTTTTGCCAATTTTTCACCCTGCCGAGACTTGTGCTTTGGGAAAATGAAATAAAAAGCACAGTCATGTCTATGAGGGAGTCTTGGGGAAACAAATTAAAAAGTGATAGGAGATGAAATGCAGGGTGTAGTGCAAAATTCACAGAAAAGCAATTGACTGTGGTGGTGTAAAAACATATGTCTCATTCATACTCTGTCCTAAAAATATTCAGTGAGAATAAATTTATTAAGTATAATGGACTTTCTCAAGTCTAGCAAGTTGGGGCTCAAACTTTCCTTGGGTTATAAAGAGAGGTATAATCCCTGAAGACTAGAGAATTTGTAGACAACACTGAAGACAACAACAACAACAAATACTGTTATCAAGTCTGTTGTCATGAAAATATTTTTTTTTTGTAAGAGCACATAGATAAGAAAACATGGTGGTGGAGGAACTGACCATTCTTACTGAATACGTATTCTAATACATGAGCTGCAGTTCTTTTGGGATCCCTGAAAGAGTTGACATCCCTGAGATATTAGTATCTCAGACTTTTTAGAAGGGGTATTCCTCCAAAACTATTACTTAGCTATAAGTTTGGGAAATAGAAAATGATTTTATATTAATTTTCTTGGAAGAACACAATTCTGCTCTCCATTTGTAAGATTTGATTGTTGTAGAAAATGTATATTATGAGAAATATTGCTATTGATAGTCTCCTTTTAATATCTCTCATAGAAACAAAGAACTGAGTACCACATGTTCTGACTCATAAGTGTACTCTGAACATTTATCATAATACTATAAGAAAGGGATTGGCGGTAGTGGGAAACTGCCAGGGGAATGAGAGGAGCACATAACATCAATAAGGGTACCTGATCTCAAACCAGACAAAGTGGGGACCAAAGGGAGGCTCAAACTTTACCTGTATGATGACCACTTATGTATCTATTCCTGAATTTTACTGGAAACCTTTACAATAAATAAAAATAATTTTTAAGATATAAATAAAATTTATGTAAAAATAATGAGAAAAAAACTAAAAGGAAAAACAGAAAAAAGAGAATGAAAAAGCCCATACAGTTAGACATCTTTCAACGAGTTCTTTCTTAACCTTCTTGTCTCTCCTCAGCACTGCTTATCATGTAGTCTCTCAATAGAGACTGAAGTGAAATCAACTGCTCACTGTTGAATGGCAGCATCATAAGTAGGAGGACGTTTTGATACTTAAGTAAAAGGAAGATCAGCAGGAATACCTTCTGTGAAGTTTCTAAGCATGGACTCTTGGCTTAGCAGGGAGCCACAGTCTGAGAAACTGCAGAGAAGTGATTAAGAAGATGTTCATGAAGAATTGTACAATGATGAAATATTAACAAAAATATGCACATCAGGTTTAAAAATGTATAGATATGTAATGTACATTTATGTATGTGCATATAAAGAAAGTAAATATAAGAATAAGAATAATATTAAGTAGAACCTTTTATAACCCAAGCACTGCACTTGGTAGGTGATGGATATTATTTTGTTTCAATTTTCAACAAAACTGAGATTTGATTCAGTTATTCTTTTTTTTACACATAAAATATTGAAGATGAGAGAAATGAAGCATCTTGCCCAAGGCTTCACAAATAACTAAATTCTTTGAGGCAGTACTCAAAATCAGATATTTCTAACTCCATTTTAAAAAATCTGTTACCTTTTGCTGCTTTGGTAGCTGAAAGTTAAAGAGAGGCAAAAACAAAATTTAAATGGACTTATAGTTAGTATTATGATATGATCATATATATTTATCTCTCTGCCTTTTTGATTTGTATTGAGATGACTACAGAAATATACAAATATCATGAAATATATTTAATTAATTTATGTAAGCTGTGGATGTCTATGGTTATTCCTAACGTAGAGAACTTTTAATTTTTTTTTTAGCTTGGATGAAATTAAAATATCACATTTCCATTTAAAAAAGAACTATATTTATCAAAAATAATGCATTTATTAAGGACTCAGTATCTGAAGCCAGACTACCTGGGTTCAAATTCTATCTCCTCCAATGATAACTTATATAGCCTTTGTCAAGTTATACAAGGTGTGGGCTCTCCAAAAAACACGGAATTAACTTTTTGGAGAGCGAGCTTCTTGTAATACACTCAGAATTTGTTCCCCCAGATCAAATGGTCAGCCAGAGTTTTAATCTGGAAGTTTTGAGAAGGTTGCATCATGATTTGCGGAAGAAACCTGTTGAGTTGTGGCAAGCACGTGACTGGTTCTTCCGCCATGACAACGTACCTGCCCACACCATTCTGAGTGTTCAGCACTTTTTGACCAAAAATGACATGATCCCCTTGTTCCACCTTCCCTATTCACTTGATCTCACTCTGAGTGACTTTGCTTTTGTTTCCCCAGATGAAAAAAGTTCCTCAAAGGGAAACGTTTTGCTGATGTGGAAGAGGTGAAGCAAAAAATATCAAGAGCACTAAAAAGCATCAAAATTGATAGGTTCAAAACTGTTTTGAGCAGTGGAAAAAGCATCTTGATAGGTGTACCACATAAAACGGCGAGTACTTTGAAGGTGACTGAAGTTTAAACATGTAAGAATAAATATACAATTTTTTACAAATAAGTTTCGTTTTGTGGGGGAGATCTCCCCCATATAACCTCTCATTGCCTTGTTTTCCACATGTACAGAATGAGGTTGTTACGAACACCAAATGAATTAATCTCTGTGAAGAGCTTAGAATTGTTCCTGATGTATAAAAAAGTTAAGTAAAACATTTGCTAAATAAAAAAATGATTGTAATTTTCTGTGATAGGCTTCCAAGCAAGAAGACAACATTAGCACTAGAATCTAATTCTTACTCTTAGGAATTCTCATCTAAAATGATTGTAAAAGGCTCAATAATGACCCCCAAAGATACCCAGGTATTCATTCCTGAAACCTGTGAATGTTACTTACATGGCAAAACAGAACTGTATATACAGAATGAAGTTAAGGCTTTTGAACTGGGTGCGATTTTCTGAATTATCTAGGTGAGCCCTGAATTTGAAAACAAACGTTCTTGGAAGAAGGAGGAAGAGAGAGATTTCAAGACTGAAGAATAAGAAGGAACCAAAAAAAAAAAAATTAAAGTCAGATAAGGAAGAAGGCTATGTGATAATAAAAGCAGGGGGAAGAAATGCAGTATGATAAGGGAGTGTGAGCCAAGGGATGGAGACAGCCTATAGAAGTTGGAAAATAAAAATAAGTGAAGTTTCAAAGGAAGCACAGCTCAGATGATGCTGGAATTCGGTCTAGTTAATTAGGACTTCTGCCCTCCACAACTGCAAAATAATAACTTTGAATTGTATTAGCTTTTCAATATTTCGTAATTTGTTATACAGTCATAGAAAATTTATAAAATGACAGACTAAAGCTATAGACGAAAGGAGGAAAATCAACATTTTTGCTGGAGGCTAAGAAAAGGTAAACAATTTCCCTCAATATAGTACAGATGTGATCTATTTGAAGGAAGATATGGGTCTGAATTTTGAGAAGCTTTTATAATAAAAGAACAACATGTATTAAAATAAAATTAACACCTTTTATTTCATGTGGCTCACATCTGAAACTGAAAGAATGCTGCAATACAGTCAAAGCACATCACCTGGGCTTCTCTTCCACAATAAGTACAAATCAACACACTCTTAAAGTCCAGTAATGTTACTTGGTGTACCCAGGAATCATTTCTGACAAAAGCTTCTACCATAATTAAATAGCTCTGTGACAGGAACAGTAGAGCTGGGCTGAGAATTGAATATTGCTTCCTGAGACAATTTGGCTAAAACAGAGGCTCTTCCACATGTGTGAAAGTCCCTACTGAGCATACTCTTGTTTCTTCACACTTCTGCCAATGCCCTTCATCTCTGAATTTCAAGATGAAATTTCCAGCTAATATATATGTATATTTTTCATTTTCCTTCTGCCTGCACCTTTAGAATTTGGAAAAGATCCAGTTTATTTCACAAGAGACCCAACTCAAATCAACTTTATTGATCATAAAAGATTGTTTAGAATGCTTAGACACTTCTCTGCAAGTATGACAAATCAGAGGAAACAGGTCCAAGCACATGTATTGTGATTTAAAACTCCCCTGGAAAAATTAAAACAGGTTTTATCTGAAAGAGATTTGCTGTGAGAAACAACAAAAAAACTCAAGAAAACATTAAATCTATGAAGCTAGACCAAGCAGTTATAATAAGAAAATAATTAATAAACATGAAATAGTGAAGGATGGTGAAAACTATTAATGTCAAATGATAAAATCATTTTCTGAAAGCATAGAATTCATAGGTAGTCTTTTGGCAAACCCCTTGAATTAATGATTGTAGACTGCTAGTTATTTTTTCTCTCACTTTCCAAGACACAGCTCAAAGAAATGTAGAGATCTTGTCATATATATTGAATGAATACATAAGCATCATTCTTTATAACAGTGTAAGCATATACACAAATTTCACTTGCTGATTTCATTGTGCCTTTTGCCATGGTTTAAGTGTTTCCTACTTTTTTTTGAGTCAGTGTTTCACTCTGTCGCCCAGGTTGGAGGGCAGTGGCACACTTCCGGCCATTGCAGTCTCAACCGTCTCGACTCAGGTGATCCTTCCGCCTCAGCCTTCCAAGTAACTGGAACTACAAGCATGCGCCATCACACCTGGCTAGTTTTTAAATTTATTGTAGAGATGAGGTCCCACCAAGTTGCCCAGGCTGGTCTCGAACCCGTGGGCTCAGGCAGTCCTCTCACCTCGGGCTCCCAAAGTGCTGGGATTATAGGTATGAGCCACCACTCCCAGCAAATGTTTCCAATTTATTTAACAGTGTATGATTGACATTCACATTTTTAAATGGCATTCAATAACAGCTCCAGACACAAACTAAACCAATAAAATGCAAAACAGTGAAAACTGGAATAATAACTAAATAGTGTTTCTTTAATAAAATTGTTTGATAAATATGAGAGAAGCTTCCAGTTACTACAAAGCTGACAGGAACTTATCAAGAAGAAAATTGAATTCACTTCATGATCTACCCAGACTTTGCTTCATGAAATACAACCTGGCTAAGTTTTTTTTCCCCCACACTATCTGAATCTCATTCATAAAGTATTTCATTTGTAAAACTGTTTAGTTGTCACCCAATTTCACAAGGACTTTTTGTGATGCCACCAGATCATTTCCTCAGTCAGATTTCTAAAAAGTTTTGGACACTATAGTCCTATAAATCAAAAGTGCCAGAAGGTTTGATGACAGTGTCTTGCACTCTGAGACTTCTATTCATCAGAAACAGAGAAATGCTTCCTGAGTGATAGCATGAGAAGCTCTATAGACCTTCTCTCCGACAAAACAGTCATAAATTAAAAAACAAGAAAACACTGTTTAAAATCTCTGAAATTTGTCCTAAGGGCATACAACAAATGAATACATCTTTGGTTGACAAAATCTACTAGACCTTGGTAAAACAAGCAGTGAGAGATGGTGTCTTTTGATACACAACCACATGGCTTGGTGCCATTGAGGCTATATTGTTGGTAAGTGGATGCAAGCATAATAGACTCCCTCTCCACCTATCTCTCAGTCTAGGACTCCCGTGGAAGGGCAGGATGTCAGCATTTCTTATTTTCCCAAGCTTCCTGTTGCAGAAGCTATAATCCAGAAAATGTTATCTGTAAATGACTATATTTTTAAAAATTAAGATCTAAAATCAATAACCAATCATCCACCTTAAGATATGGTAAAAGAAGAAGAAGAAAAAGAAGAAGGAGGAAGAGAAGAGGAGGAGGAGGAGGAGGAAGAAGGAGGAGGAGGAGGAAGAGGAGGAAGAGAAAAAGAAAAGAGAGTTAAGCCTAATGCAAACAGAAGCAAGAAAAAATAAAGATTAAAATAGAAATTAATGAAATAGAGACTAGAAAAACAACAGAGAATATCAACAAAACCAAAAGTTGCTTCCTTGGGGAAAAAAAAGCTACACTACTAGGAAAAATGTATACCAATACATTAGACAATTTTGATGAAATGAAAAAAATTCCTAGAAAGACACAACTGCCAAACTGACTCAAGATGAACTAGAAAATCTGAATAGACCTACAGTAAGTAGTGACTACTTTAGTAATAAAAATACCCCCAAAGAAAAGCCCTGTCCAGATGACTTCACTACTACATTTTATCAAACATTTAAAGAATTACTGTAACTTATTCACTAAAACTTCCAAAAAACACTAGATAGGAGAACACATCTAATACATTTTAAGAGGTCAATATTACCTTGATACTAAAACCAGTCATTTAAAAAAAGCAAGCAAGAAAGAAAAACTACAGACCAGTTGGAGCATTCATGCGGTGATGCAATGCATGTGAGAATGTAAAATGGTACAGCCACTTCAGAAGACAGTCCAATAGTTTCTAAAAAGGGTGAACATAGAATTAACATTGATCAAGCATTTCCACTCCTAGGTATATATACAAGAAAAATAATAGCATATGTCCACACAAAAACTTGAATATATATTTTAATAATTAATTTGCATTAATAGGATTTTTTTGATAATTTGGGGGGTTTTCTCTATGTACAATCATGCTACCTACAAATAGAGAAGTTTTACATTTCCATGTCCTATTTGGGTGTTTTTCCTTTATTTACTTATTTTTATTTTTTGCCTAATTGTTCTGGTTAGAACCTCCAAGAAAAAGTTGAATGGCAGTGATGAAACAGATGCTTTTGTCTTGTCCCTGATCATAAAAGGACAAATTTCAGTTTTTCAACATTTAGTTTGATGTTAATCCTTGGTTTTTCATAATTGTCCTTCATCAAGTTGAGAAAGTTACCTTCTATTCCTAGTTTGTCTTTTTAAAAAATTTGAAATGATGTTATATTTTATTAAATACTTTTCAGCATCGAGATGACCATGTGGATTTTTTTCTTTGTTCTACAAATGATGTAAATTACATCAATTAATTTTATTAGGCTGAACCTCCCTTTTATTCCTCGGATAAATATTACTTGGTAATTGTATATAATCTTTTTAATGTGCTGTTTGATTTAGTGTTATAGTATTTTCTTGATAATTTTTGCTTCCAAATTCCTAAGGGATATTTTTCTGTTTTTTTTTTTTTTTGAGAAGTTTTCATTTGGTTTCAATGTCAGAGTAATATTGGCCTCAGATAAAAGGTCAAGAAGTGCTCTCTTTTAATTTTTATAAGCATTTGGGAAACATATACATTCATCCTTATTTAAATATTTGGTGGCTTTACTAATCCAAAAATGCAGTCTTAGACCTTTGTTGAAAGGATTTTGATTACTAAAGCAATCTCTTTTTTGTGATAGATCTATTTAGATTTTCTATTTATTTTTGAGTCAATATTAGTAATGTGTGTGTGTTTCTAGAAATTATTTGATTTGATTTAGGTCATCTAAAGTTTTGTATAATCATTAATGTTTTTTTCTTTTTATATTAAAGTGTAATTACTTTTAACTTTTAAAAATACTTTCTGTAAATTCAGTAATAATGTCTCCTTTTTATTTTAAAGATGCATGGTACAATTCAGGATAAGAAACATAAGTGGTCATCATAGGTAAAGTTTGGACCTTCTTTGGTCCCCACTTTGTTTGGTTTGAGATCAGGTACCCTTATTGATGTTACATGTTATGTTCCCCCACCAGTGGTTTTTCTTTACTGACAATCCCTTTCTTATAATATTTTGACAAATGTTCAGGGTCTGTTCATGAGTGAGAACATGTGCTACTCAGTTATTTGTTTCTGTGATACGTCATTGAGTATTATAGACTCTAAATCCATCTAAGTTGCTGCAAAGTCCAAAATTGTGTCCTTCTTTGGTTGTGTAATATTCCATCATGTATATGTACCACACTTTTTTACCCAATCCACTTTCAGTGGGCAGCATGGTTGGTTCCAGGTTTTTGCTATTGTGAATAATGCTGTAATAAACATGTGTGTGCAGATATCTTTTTAATAGAATGACTTGAGTTCCTCTGGGTATATTTCCCAAAGGGGGATTCTTGGGTCAGATTGAATGTTGATTTTTAGATCTTTGAGGAATTGTCACACAGTCTTCCACATAGCATGTATTAGTTTACACTCCCACAGTGTAGAAACATTCCCTTTTCCCTGCATCCTCTCCAGCATCTGTTGCTTTTTGAGTTATTGATTATGGCCATCATAACTGGAGTTAGGTGGTATCTCAGTGTGGTTTTAATTTGCATTTCTTTAATGATTAGTGAGGCTGACAAGTTTTTCATGTATCTGTTGGCTGCTTATATGTCTTCTTTTGAGAAGCGTCTATTCATAACTTTTGTCCACTTTTGAATAGGGCTGTTTTTTTTTTTTTTTTTTCTTTTCGGTATGTTTGAGTTCCTTGTAGATCCTGGATGTTAGGATTTTGCCTGATCTACAGTTGCCTAATATTTTTTTCCCATTCTGTGGGCTGTCACCCTGTCTCTTGATGGTTTCTTTTGCTTTGTAGATTTTCAGTTTGATGAGGTCCCATTTGTCTAACTTATTTCTTATGGCATGGGTATTTGGGGCTTTGATAAAGAATTGGTTCCCTATTCCAATTTCCATAAGGGTGTCTCCTGTGTTTTTTTATGATTCTTATAGTTTGAGGTTTTACGTTTAGGTCTTTAATCCATTTAGTTGATTTTTGTGTATGGTGATAGGTAGGGGTCCTGTTTCAATCTTGTGCATGTGGCCAGCCAGTTTTCCTAGAACCGTTTACTAAATAGGTTCTCCTCTCTCCATTGGTTGTTGGTGGAGGCTTTAATCAAAGATGAGTCGGTTTTGAAATTGAAGTTTTGTTTCCAGAATCTCTATCCTGTTCCATTGGTCTAAATGCCTTTTCTTGTACCAATACCAGGCTGTTTAGATTACTGTAGCCTTATAGTAAAGATTAAAATCTGGAAGTATGATACCACCCACTTTGTTTCTCTTGTTAAGGATTGCTTTAGCTATTAATGACTTTTATGTTTCCATATGAATTTCTGTATTGTTGTTTTCAGCTCTGAGCAGAATGATGCTGGTACTTTATTGAGTATGACATTGAATCTGTAGATTGACTTTGGTACAATGGACATCTTAACAATGTTGATTCTTCCTATCCACAAGCATGAAATATTTTCCCATTTGTTTGGGTTTTATTTGATTTCTTTGAGCAGTGTTTTCTAGTTTTTGTTGCAATGGTCTTTCACTTCGCTGGTTAGGAATATGCCAAGGTATTTCAATTTTTGTGTGTGGCTATTGTGAATAAGATTTTGTTTTTTATTTGGTTCTCTGCCTGTTTGTTGTTGGTGTATAAGACTGTACCTGTCTTTTGCATTTTAATTTTGTACCCTGAGATTTTGCCAAAGTCCTTTATCAGTTCAAGGAGGTTTTTTGGAAGATTCCCTTGGGTTTTCAAAGTATAGGATCATATTGTCAGCAAAGAGGGACAACTTCACTTCCTCTTTTCTTATTTGGATACCCCTGATTTCCTTCTCTTGTCTGATTGCTGTAGCTAAGACTTCCAATACTGTGTTGAACAGGAGGGGTGAGAGTAGGCAGCCTTGTTTTGTTCCAGTTTTTAGGAGAAATGCTTCTAATTTCTGGCTGTTTAGCAATTTGTTGACTGTGGGTTTATTGTAGATGGCTTTTACTATTTTAAGGTATGTTCTCTCTATACCTGGATGTTTGAGGGTTTTTATCAAGAAGAAATGCTCGCTTTTATCAAAAGCTTTTTCTGCATCTAATGATATAATCATGTGGTTCTTGTTTTTACATTGGTTGATATATTTAATTAGATTTATTTTCTTGTAAATGTTGAACTAGCCCGTTTGTTCTTGGTGGATGATGTTTGAGATGTGTTTTTGGATCCAGTTTGCTAGAATCTTGCTGAGAATTTTTGTGTCTATGGTAATCAGGGATATTGGCCTGCCATTCTCTTTCTTTGTTGGAAGTTTACCTGGTTTGGGTATCAGTGTGATGCTAGCTTCATGAAATAATTTGGGGAGAGTTCCTTTTTTTCTTGGCTGTCCGGGATAATTTCAAAAGAATTGGTATTAGCTCCTCTTTGTATGAATTGTACAATTCCACTGGAAATATGATATCTCTACTTTAAAAAAAATTTTATTAGTTTGACTCTTTGTCAATCTAGTGACAAACTTTTCAATTTTGTTGATCTTTTCAAAGGTTTAGGTTTTGATGTCCTGGAGACTTTCTTGTTTTTCTCTTCTTTATTTCATTTTTCTCCATCCTAATTTTTACCATTTTCTTTCTTCTGCTACCTCTTTGTATAGTTTGCTTCTCTTCTAGTTATTCAAAATATAAAGCTAGGTTTTTAACTTGAGATTTTTTTTCTTTTTAAATATAAGCATTTACAACTAAAATTTTCCCTCTGAACTTTTTTTAACTGTATCACATAACTTTTGAAAAGTTATAGCTTTATTTTATCTTTAAAAATGGTATCATTGTCTTGTATTGTTGACTCATTGGTATTTTTAAGTGCCTGTGTGCAAATTTTCCAGTGTTACTTCTGTTATTACTTTTTGTTTTCTTTTTAATTTAATTTTTTTTTTTGAGTTGGAGTCTCACTCTGTCGCCCAGACTGGAGTGCAGTGGCCGCTCCCGGCCACCGCAGCCTCGACCTGCTGGGCTCCGGCGATCCTTCCGCCTCCGCCTTCCGAGTAGCTGGAACTACAGGCGCGCGTTACCCCGCCTGGCTGATTTTTTGATTTATTGTAGAGATGAGGTCTTGCTGCCCAGGCGTGTCTCGAACCCGCGGGCTCAGGCAATCCACTCACCTCAGCCTCCTAAAGGCGCGGGATTACAGGCTGAGCCACCGAGCCCGGCTTTTATTTTAATTTTTAAATTTTTTAATTTTTTTGAGTTGGAGTCTCACTCCATCGCCCAGACTGGAGTGCAGTGGCCGCTCCCTGCCACCGCAGCCGCGACCTGCTGGGCTCCAGCAATCCTTCTGCCTCAGCCCTCCAAGTAGCTGGAACTACAGGCGCGCGCTACTATGCCTGGCTAATTTTTTTATTTATTTATTGTAGAGATGAGGTCGCGCCAAGTTGCCCAGGCGGGTCTCGAACCCACGGACTCAGGCAATACACTCACTTCAGCCTCCCAAAGCGCTAGGATTACAGGCTGAGCCACCAAGCCCAGCTTGTTTTCTTTATTTTTGTCACAGAAGACACTATGGATGATTTCTATATTTTAAAATGTATTGTGACTTGCTTTGTAGCCAAATATATGGGTTATTATAAGAAATGTTTAATGTGTAATTAGAAGAAGGTGTATTTTGTTGTTGGGTGAAGTTTTTTTAAAAGATATTTGTTGCCAAAAAACCATGATTTCATTCCTTTTATGGCTGCAAAGTATTCTCTGGTTTATATATACCATATTTAAAAAATCTAATTACCTACTGATGATCATTTACATGGATTCCATGCCTTTGCTATTGTGAATAGTGCTTCCATAAACACATGGGAACAGGTGTCTTTTTGATATAACTTTTTTTGGGGGGTAGATAACTAGTTTTGGGATTCCTGGCCAAATTGTAGTTCTATTTTTAGATCATTCAGAAACAGAATATCAAATACCACAAGTCCTCACTTATAGTTGGAGCTAAACAATGATTACACATGGCAATAAAGATAGAAATAATAGACACTGGGGACCTTAAAAGGGGGAGGGGTAGAGATGAGAGAGGATTGAAAAATTACTTATTGAGTACAATGTTCACTATTTTGGTAATGGGCACACTAGAAGCCCAGCCTCACCATTGCACAAAATACTCATATAACAAACCTACACATGTACCCAATGAATCCATATTTATTATAATAATTATAATAATAAAGTGATTGTCTGCATTCTTCATCTCTTCCCTCTCCTATGTAAAAGAATATATAAGTTTCTGTATCCCACAGGAAAGTTGGGGTGATCACTCTGTGATTCCCCACTCACCCACACCCACACACACATCCATTAATAAACTTGGATCTTCTTTCCTATTAAAAAAAGATATTTGTGAGTTCTAGTTGGTTGATAGTGTTGTTCAAGTTCTCTATTTTCTTATGGATATTCTTTGTTCTACCCATTATTGAATGTGGAGTATTTAAGACTCCAAATAGTATTGTAGAACTCTCTATTTCTGCCTCTAATTTTGTCAACGTTTTCTTCATAGAGTCTGTGTTTTTCATAGTGTGTATATATTATAATGGTTATATCTTCACGATAAACTGACCTTCAATCAGTATGTAACAGGCTTATTTTTCCCATAACAATTTAACTTAGAATCTAATTCATGTGATATGAACATAGGCCCTCAAATTTGCTTTTGGTTACTATTTGTATGGAATATTATTTACTATGCTTTCATTTTCAGTTTACTTGTGGCTTTGGATACAAATTGAGTCTTTTAAAAAATATATACTTGAAGCCGGGCTCGATGGCTCAGCCTGTAATCCCGCGCCTTTGGGAGGTTGAGGTGAGTGGATTGCCTGAACCCGCGGGTTCGAGACCCGCCTGGGCAGCGAGACCTCATCTCTACAATAAATCAAAAAATCAGCTGGGCATGGTAGCGCATGCCTGTAATTCCGGCTACTTGGAAGGCTGAGGCGGAAGGATCGCCGGAGCCCAGCAGGTCAAGGCTACGGTGGCCGGGAGCGGCCACTGCACTCCAGTCTGGGCGACAGAGTGAGACTCCAACTCAAAAAAAAAAAAAAAAGTATATATATATATATATATATATATATATATATATATATATATATATATATATATTACTTGGGCCAGATGTGGTGACTCATGTCTGTAATTCCAGCACTTTGGAAGGTGGTGGCAAGAGGATTGATTGAGCCCTGAGGTTCAACATCAGCCTGGGCAACATTGTGAGACCTCGTCTTCATAAAAATATCAAAATATTAGTTGGGTGTGATGCTGCATATCTGTAGTCCCAGTTACTTGGGAGGCTGAGGTAGAAATATTGCCTGAGCACAGGAGATCAAGGCTATGATGAGCCATGATTATGCCATTGCACTCCAGGCTGAGCAATAGTGTAAGAACCCAAATAAAAAGAAGGAAAGAAAAGAAGGGGAAAAAAAGAATGAAAAAAGAATGAAAAAAGAATGAAAAAAAAAAGAAAGAATATATTTGGAATATTTTAAAAACATATTCTACTAGTCTCTGCCTTTTAATTAGTGGATTTAATACATTAACATTTAAAATGATTACTGATAAAGAAGGAGTTCTATGATTTTGCTACTTGTTTCTATATGTCATATATATTGGTTCTCAGTTCCTTTAATACTGGCTTGCTTTTTGAAGTAATGCACTATTTCAATTGCATCTCCCTTTCCTTTTCTGTATATTTTTAGGTATTTTCTTAAAGGTTAGCAAAGAAATTATAATTAACATCCTAAATTAATAACAATTTATTTTGAGTAAATACCAACTTAGCTTCAATAGTATGTACAACTTTGCTCTTATACACCACCATCCTTTTATATTTTTATTGTCACAAATATAGTTTTATATTTTGTATGCCCACTAACAAACTTACAATTATTGCTTTATTGTTTTATGTTTTAAATCATATGGAAAACAAAAACATAAGTTATAACCTAAACACAATAATATTGTATTTTATATTTATCTATGTAGTTGACTTCAGTGGAGGTTTTATTTCATCATAGGGCTCCAAGAATATCTGTATTTTCTCTTCTATCATTTCCATGACATCATTGCCCAGGACAAGTTTTTAAGAAGAAATAAAATAAAATAAAATAAAAAGCCAATGGAAATATAATAAAAAGAAAGGGGGAAAATAAAATGAAATAATTAAAAGTCCAAAGAATAGTAACTATATATAAGAATTTCAAAATATAAGAACTAGAACAATAAAAAGTTGCCCACTTTCACCACTCCTATTGAACATAGTTCTGAAAGTTGTAGACAGAATAATTAGGCATGAGAAAGAAGCAATGTGCATCCAAAGTGGAAAAGAGAATTTCACATTGTTCTACTTTGCAAAAGAAATGGTCTTATATACAGAGAAACCTAAAAACTCTACCCAAAACCTCAGAACTAATAGACACATTTGGTAAAGTTGAGGGATACAAAATTATTTCTATACACTAATAACAAAGTGTGTGAAAAAAGAAATTGAGAAAGCAATTCCATTTACGATATTACAAAAAATACACTCAGGAATAGATTTAGTCATGGAAAAGAAAAACCTCTACAATGAAAGCTACAAAACACTGATGAAAAAAAATTGAAGACTCAACACACAAATGAAAAGATATTCCATGTTCATGGATTAGAAGCATTACTATCGTAAAAATGACCATACCATCCAAGACACTCCATAGATTTAATGCAATCTCTATCAAAATACAATGACATTCTTCACAGAAAGAGAAACAAAAAACAAACTTAAAATTTGTATGGAACTACACAAGATCCCAAAGGGCCAAAGCTTACTGATGAAAAAGAACAAACTAGTTGATATAAAACTATATTACAAAGTTTGCACCACCTGACATAAAATTATACTACAAAACTATAGTGACTCAAACTGCATTGGTATAAAAAAAAGACCAGTGGAACACAGTAGAAAACTCAGATATAATTCTAAATGTTTACATCTAATTGGTTTTTGACAAAGACGCCAAGATATTTCATTGGGAAAAATAACCTCTTTTCAATAAATGGTGTTCGGAAAACTGAATATCCACGTGCAGAATAAGAAAATTACATTCTTGTCTTTTACCATATACAAAATAAGGTCAAAATGGATTAAAGACTTACATAGAAAACTGTAAAGTTAGTTGAAGAAAACATAAGGAAAATACTTCAGGACATTGGTCTAGGCAAATACTTTGCAGTTAATACTTCAAAAATACAGGCAACAAATTAGACAAATTAAGCTACATCAAAATAAAAAACTTCTTCACATCAAAGGAAACAACCACCAGAGTGAAATGAAAACCTGTAGAGTGGGATGAAATATTTCCAAAGTATTTACGTGACAAAGGATTAATATCCAGAGTTTACAAAACTCAAATAACTCAACAGTAAAAGACAAATAAAAAGTAGACAAATGAAATGAATACACATTTCTTGCAAAAAAAACCCATACAAATAGCCAAAAACATATTTTTTAAATGTTCAACTTTACTATTTATGAGGGAAATGCAAACCAAAACCCCAATGAGATATTATCTCACCAAGTTAAAATGGTATTATCAAAAAGAAAAGTAAAATAACAGATGAGGAAAGGGAACTTCTAACACATCATTAGTGAGAATGCAACTTAGTAGAGCCTTTTTGGAAAACAGTATGGACATTCCTCAAAAATCTAAATATAAGGCTACCATATGAACCAGTAATCCCACTACTGGATATTTATCCAAAGTAGAAGAAAGTAATGTATTAATGAAATACACCATCATATTTAACATAGCTCTGGAAGTCCTTTACTATGTTTACAACTAAGTTATCAAATCAACCTAAATGCCCATCAATAGATTAATGGATAAATAAAATATAATGTATGTACACAGTGGAATACTATTCAGCAGTAAAAAGAAAGAAATCCTGTTATTAGTGGCAACATGGTTGAGCCCAGAGAACACTATCTAAAGCAAAATGAGTCAGACACAGAAAGACAAACACCACATATTCTCATTCCTAGTAGGAACTAAAGTAGAGGGTATAATTGTGGGTATTAGAGAGCAAGAAAGATGGGGGGGATAGTTGGGTTAATAGATGCAAAATTACAACTAGATAGGAGGAAAGCGTTCTGGTGTTCTGAAGCAATGTAGGATGCATATGGTTAACTATAATTTAGTGCACATTGTTTCAAAGCTAAAGGATGATATTGGATGTTCCCAGCATAAATGATAGATGTTTGAGATGATGGATATGCTAATTACCCTGGTTTGATCATTACACATTTTAAACCTATATTGAAATATCAATCTGTATCCCATAAATATGTACAAATATTACATGTAAACTGAAAGTAAACAGGAGAAAAGTTACAATGAGATATCGCTTCATATGTTAGGATACTTATCAAAAAGATAGCATAACAAGAATTGGTGAGATTGTGGAGAAAGGGGAACTCATATACCATTGGTGGGAGTATAAATGGGTATTACCTTTATGAAAAACCATATAGAGATTATACTAAAAAGTTTAAAAAATAACTACCCCATGACCTACTTCTGTGCATATATTCAAAGGGAATGATGTCAATATTTCAAAAAGATATATACATTCTTATTTTTAATTCAGCATTATTCACAATAGACAAAATATGGTAACAAACTAAATTTCTTTTGATGTGGAATCTAAAATATTCAACCTCATAAAAGCAGAGAGAAGAATTGTGTTTTCCAGGGTCTGGGGGTATGGGGAGATGTTGGTCAAAGGATTTAAATTTTCAGTTATGCAGGATGAATTAGTACAGAAGCTATAATGCATAGCAATATGACTATAGTTGACAACATTGTATAGTGTACTTGAAATTTGTTAAAAGGATAAATAAAGTATTCTCACCACAAAACAAGGAAAGAAAAAACGAAACTATAACTAGATGAGGTGATGGAAACATTAACTAACTTGTTTGTGGTAATTATTTTACTGTTTGTACATATATTGTATCATCAAATCGTACAACATAAATACAATTTTTGTCTTTTCTCAGGGTTAAACTCGGGATTTATTTCTCCACAGTAAAAAACTCCATTAAATGCTTTTTGTAAATAATTTGTTAAACGAATACTGTTGTTTTCTATTTTAGTTTAGTTATTTACTTTTAGTTTTAGATGGGGAGTATATGTGCAGGTTTGTTACACTGATTTATGGCATGATGCTAAGGTTTGTGCTTCTATTAAACCAGTCACCCAGTGGTGAGTGTGGCACCCAACAGATAGTTATTCAACTTTCCCCATATTCCCTTCCCTTCTTTAGTATGGTTCAGGGTCAGTTGCTGCTATCTTTATGTCTGTGTGTACCCAGTTTTTAATTCCCACTTATAAGTGTGAATGTACATCATCATCTTTGTTTGTTTCTGTGTTCATTTGCTTAAAATAATAGCCTCCAACTGCATCCATGTTGCTGCAATGGAGATGATTTTATTTTTGATGGCTGCATAGTATTCCATGGTGTATACGTTTTCTTTATCCAATCCACCATTGATGAGATCTAGGTTGGTTCCACATCTTTACTTTGTAGAATAGTGTCGCAGTAGCCATACAAGTGCAGGTGTATTTTGGGGAGAACAATTTATTCTCCTTTGGGTACACACTCAGTAGGGGATTTCTGGGTCAAATGGTATATCTATCTATCTATCTAGATGTATGCAGAATTTCTAAATAAAATATGAGGAAGATAAATAAAAACTCAATAAAAGTATTCTGTCATATTTAGACAGTTTATTCTAAAATTGCATCCTAATATGAGCTTGTTTAATAATTAAATATCAATGGGTTAAATGTTAATTCATTATTAATAAATCAGTAGATGGCAAAAAGACACAATAAAATGTAATACCACTTACTGAATAAAAACTCTTTAAAATAAAAGATATGTTTTTTCTAACAGAATCAAAAATATCTGTTTTAAAATTATGAAGAATCCCATTAATACCAGAGAAAATATAAAAACCTTATGCTGCAAATCAATTATAAGATGCAGGTTCCAGTAATTATCTCTATTAGTTTGCATTGTGCTAAAAGTTCTGATCCATATAATAAAATAAGAAAAAATAAATAAACTAATTGAAAGGGGGAGATAATGTTATCTTCATTTGCATAGAATATTTCCTACCCAGATAATTAAAGAAAATTAACTAAAAAGTTGTTAACATTACTGCAAAAGTTTGTATTCTGGTTGCATGCACAAAAGTCACTCAAAAACATAATAGAAACAACAACAAAATGTAAAATGTTTAGTAACACGTTTAAGAATATAAGCAAAAATCTTTACATATATGTAATGTTATTTGAAAGCAAAGTCAAGGCATGTGCCTGTCATAGAAAGACAATATGTTAATATTCTCAATTCCTTCCTAATTATTGTATAGATAAGAAATTCCAATAAAAATCTCAATATCATTGAAAAACTAACAAAAATGTTCTGCAGTTTATCTGGGAAAATTTTTTTTTAACCATAGCCAAAAACAAATAAAAAGTTAATTAGAAGGAACTTGCACTGCATAATATGAAAGTAAGAAAGTTATTATAAGACATAAGTCAGAAGAAACATGGATGAAATATGGCACCATTCAATAGTAATAAAAGAAGTACAAATTAAAATAATATAAACTATGTATTTTTCAGTGAGAATATGACCAAAAACAATTTTAAAGTCTACACTCATTTTTGCTGAAGACGATGGCAAACAGGATTTTAATACACCTCTATTGTAGAAAATTGTGGTCCCATATTATCAGAAATCTTACATGTGGCAGATTATTTGACTTTTGATTACTTCACACTTTGCACCTAACAAACAAACATACACAAAGAAACTGTTAAATTCTCAGAAAAGGCTTATTTAGAGCCACGTAGCCTTTGTGTATCGCTTTTTGTTGTTGTTGTTGTTGTTGCTGTTGCTGATGATGCAAGGAAAAGTAAAAATCAGACACAACCTTGTACAAGTTCTGACAAATATTTCCACCTTGAGATTTGCTGTTTTTAGTTTTGTCTTGTCATACATGTTTAAAGTTGCAATTTTAATAAAATCAAAACCATAATTATGTCAGTGATTATTTCATTCTCCAGTCCTTTCAAACAATGCTATTAAGCAAACATTGAAATAATTAAAGGGAAAGATGATTAGTGGGTGTGTGTGCGTACTTAATCAGGTGATTCTAATGCAGTACATTACAATATGACTTTTGGATAGACTTGTTTTTGACATTTTATTCTTTGTTTAACACAAATAAATCCATCTTTACCCTTTTCAAAAGAATGCATCCTTTCAAAACCTTTAACTCCTGTGAGAAAGAAAATGAGAAGAAACAACAAATTTGTAAGATCATACTAACAGTAAATTAGCCATATCAAAATTAACTACAATTAGATCTGTTTAATGACATTTTATATAGATATGTGGTGCTTCTTTCCTTTACTATTGTCTCATTATCTACCAATTTTGAACAAAATATAAATTTCTTAGAAATAGAGCCAAAAACATATTGTTGTTCTTGTTGTTATAAAAACATCTACTTTACATTGCCACAAACTTCCTAAACAAGACTAAACAAATGCAATCAACATCTAGATAGATGTATGAACTAAAGATATGCATCTATAGTTATTATTATTGTACCATTAAGTCTTTAACCCTTTTGTATTAGTAGTTCAGAATGTTCTGAGGATTGAAAACATGTTTTGGTTATATAATGGATTTACTACGTTTCCAATTGAAACTACCAATTTTGCTTCAGATAAGTACCTTCAGCCAAACAATACATCTATCACAAGGACCACTTACAGTTTCTTCTTATCTCTGAGTGGCAAGTTTCTGTACGCTGACAGTCTCAGATTTAATCAAATGAGCCAATAAGATTATCCTGCTGGAACCACGGAGAACTCCATCGTCTTGGTCCTTCAAAACCTGCTTCCCACAGTCCCTGGCTGCTTACTTTGCTTTGAATGCAACTCCCATGTGTTGATGCATTGCATGCAGTTTCCTCCTCTCCTGGACTATATAAGACCAATAAACTGCTGTTGCCATTTTGTGCTGAATGTCAGGAGTTCAGCCAAGATTTGGTTGATTATTGCAGGGAAAGCCAATCACTGAAACAATTAATGTTATCAGGGAGGGAAAGCAATTTAATGTGGGTGACATTAGCCAGCAGACAGAAGACAAGCCTCAAATCCATCTCCCCAATAGACTAAAATTAGAGATTTATATAGCAGGGAAACAATGTAACTACTTGGGGAAAACAGATATTGGAGAGGGGTAAAAAATAAGAGTTGGCAACAGGCAGCTGATAGTCAGTTATGCAGTAATGATGGATGAAGGGTCTGGCATTTCATTGTCCAGATATAGTGTTACGGTAAGTTTCAGTTTCTTGATACTACCTGGGAGGTCTGACAGTAAGTTTCCTGAGAAAGAAACTCAGAAAAGACAAATATACATTTCTCAAATTTTAAGACTGGAATGGTCAATTTCTATGTCTTTTTTGTTAAACTGAAAATACCAATTTTATGGGAAAATTGGGCTGGTATTGATTTGCTTAGGTGGGAGGCTGTGTATCGAGTCATACCCATAACCCTAGGGAGGAATTTCCTCCTTCGCCAGTGGAGCCAGTAAAAGACCAACAAAATAAGGAAGATAATTCAAAAGAAATGTTAAGGATAGATGGAAAGATATATTAATATATAAGAACAACTCACACTCATATGGCTAATATTAATATAAAATAAGCAAGTAACTTATGAGACAGTCAAAATGCATAATACAGGCATACCTCCTTTTATTGTGCTTCACTTCACTGCATCTCACAGATACTGTTGTTTTTGTTTTGTTTTAGTCTTACAAATTGAAGGTTTGTGGCAACCCTGCATCAAGCAAGGCATTCAGCTTCATTTTTTCAAGAGCATGTACTCACTTTGTATCTCTGTATTGATAATTCTCAAAACGTTTCTGACTTTTTGATTATTATTATGATGTATTATAATAATCTGTGATCAATGATCTTTGATATTACTTTTGTAATTGTTTTGGAATGCCACAAACCACAACTGTATAAGATGGCAAATTTTGTTAATAAATGTGTGTGTTCTAACTGCTCCAATGACTAGGCATTCCTCTATCCCCTTTCCTCTCCTCAGGCATCCCTATTATCTCAGGCAAAACAATATTGATATTAGACCAATTAACAACACTATACTGATGAAAAGAAGAGTCACACATCTCTCACTTCAAACAAAAAACTAGAAATTATTAAACTTAGTAAATAAGGCATGATAAAAACCAAGACAGGCCAAAAGTTAATCCTTTTATGTCAGTTATACAAGTTGTGAATACAAAAGAAAAGTTCTTGAAGAAAATTAAAAGTACTACTTTAGTGAACACAGAAACAGTAACAAATTGAAACAGCCTTGTTATCGATATAAAGTTTTAGTCATCTGTGTAGAAGATCAAAAGCCAACCACAACATTCCCTTATGCAAAAATTTAGTCTAGCAAAAAGGTTTTACTCTCTTCAAGTCTAAGTATGAGAAAGGCGAGGAAACTATAGAAGAAAAGATTGAAGCTAGTGTGAGGATTAAGGAAAGATTCTGTGACCATAACATAAATGTTAACAGTGAAGAGGGAAGTGTAGACGCTGCTGAAAATTATCCAGAAGGTTTAACCAAAATAATTAATGAAGGTGACTACAGTAACCAAAATATTTTCACTATAGATAAAGTAGCCTTTTATTGGAAGATGTCATCTTGGACTTCCATAGCTAAAGAGGAGAAGTCAACATCTGGCTTCAAAGTTTCAAGGACAGGTTGACTTTCTTGTTAGGGGATAATGCAGCTGATGATTTTCAGTTGAAACTGATGGTAATTTACCACTCTGAAAATTTTATATCCCCTAAGAAATATGCCAAATATATTCTGCCTGTGCTCTGTACATGGGGCAATAAAGCCTGGATGACAGCACATCTATTTAGAGCATGGCTGGGTGAATATTTTTAGCCCACTGTTGAGACTCACTGTTTAAAAAAAAAACTTTCAAAATGTTACTGCTTATTACCTGGTCACCCAAAAGCTCTGATGAAGATACACAAGAAGATTAATATTGATTTCATGCCTCCTAACACCACACCAATTCTGTAGTCCAAGGGTCAAGGAGTAATTTCAACTACCAAATTTTGTTATTTAAAAGATATATTTTGTAAGGCTATAGCTGCCATGTATAGTAATCCCTCTGATAGATCTGGGCAAAGTAAAATAAAAACATTCTGAAAAGTATTCACTGTTCTAGATGTTATTAAAAACATTTGTGATTCATGAAAGTCAGTCAAAATATCAACATTGACAGTTTTGATGATGATAATTCCAACCCTCATGAATGACCTTGAGGGGTCAAGACTGCAGATGTGGTGGGAATAGCAAGATAACTAAAATTGCGAGTGGAGCATGAATATGTGGTTGAATTTTAAAAATCTAATCGTGAAACTTAAATGCGTGAAGATTGCTTCTTATGAATCAGCAAAGAAAGTGGTTTCTTGAGATGTAATCTTCTCCTGGTGAAGGTGCTGTGAGCATTGCTGAAATGATATTAAAGGATTTAGAATATAACTTAAACTTAGTTGATAAGGCAATGGCAGTGTTTAAGAAGATTGACTTCAGCCAGGATTGGTGGCTCAGCCTGTAATCCCCCGCCTTTGGGAGGTTGAGGTGAGTGGATTTCCTGAACCCGCGGGTTCGAGACCCGCCTGGGCAGCAAGACCTCATCTCTACAATAAATCAAAAAAAAATTAGCCGGGCGTGGTAGCGAGCGCCTGTAATTCCGGGTACTCGGATGGCTGAGGCGGAAGGATCACCAGAGCACAGCAGGTCGAGGCTGCGGTGGCCGGGAGCGGCCACTGCACTCCAGTCTGGGCGACAGAGTGAGACTCCAACTCAAAAAAAAAAAAAAAGATTGACTTCAATTTTGACAGAAATTTTACTGTGGGTAAAATACTATCAAACAGCATCACATGCTACAGAGAAATCTTTCATGGAAGAGTCTATCAACGGAAAACTTCATTGTGTCATTTTAAGAAATTGTTACAACCACCCTAATCTTTAGCAACCCTCTCCCTGATCGTGCAGCACCCATCAACATTGTGGCAAAACCCTCCATTAGTAACAAGATTACAACCAGCTGAAGGATAAGATTATTTTTCGTATTTTATAGCAATAATGCATTTTAATTAAGGTATTTTACATTATACATATTACCTTTGTACACTTAATAGACTACAGTATATGTAAACTTAATTTTTATATGCACTAGGAAACCAAAAAGTTTGTGTTATTGGCTTTATTGTGAAATTTGCTTTATTGAGGAGTTCTTTGTGTTCCATGACTTCTGGGATGAATTACCTTACAGTAAACTTAGAAGGTACCAATGTATTGGTGTAATTTCCTTCATGGCACCTTTTCGGACATTTCTCCTTTCTCAATTTCCTATCCAACTTTACAAAGGAAGGTCATACCTCTAATCAATATCTGTTTTACCCTGGTGCATTGTTCAAGAGTTATTAAAAACCACCAGAATACCAAATGAAGGGATGATTTGAAATATTGGTATTAGTATTGATAAATTGAATGAATACAATGACTGAAGAAGCTAGTAGTTTTCATTTTTTAAAGCAAAATTGAAAGAAATGCATTGGAGTTCTCAGTTGACAAATTATTTTTATAGTACTCAGAACATTTTAAATCATTGGGTTACACGTTTTCTCAGAACATGTGTCTATGACAAGATGGCACAAAAGAAACAGTTGCTGAACTTTGTTTTATTTAAAGTTCAAAAATGACATTAATTCAATAAGTGACCTTTTCACAAATAAATGAATTAGTTTTAAAATGCTCTATTTATCTCATTAAGAAATGCATTAGCCATGTTTGATTGTAATTTATCAAATTTGTAGTATAATTGTTTTGTTTTGATCAACTAAGTACTAATATATATAAAGAAAACAATACATGTGTAATTTTGAAAACATAGAATTTAGAGTACTAGGATACTAAAAAAGGGTCAGAGGAGAATGGCTTTAAAACATGAAATATATGAAATTAAGATACAATTCTGACAGAAGTTGAATGGTAATCTACATTTAAAAAGTAAAGATATACATATCTTGCTTATAAACAAGACATTGCTTATATATTGAAATCAACATGGTACCTAGCATTTATTTGATATATTTGGAAGAACAGTGAATCTATTTTTTTGCTAATGAAGCAATAAATAAGGTCTGTGGATGAAGAGTGGAAGTAGTTGTAACTCCTATCACCAATACAGCTAATAACATGAGAACAGAATATTTTGCTTCATGTTCTGGCAACTTTAATCTCTGCTGATTTGGAGATTTCATTCTCCATGAGGTAAATATTTCCACTAGTGGACACCAATGATTTCATTGAATTAGAAAGTGAGACCACCACTTGGATATTTTTGGTCCTTGTAACATTCAATTGACAGGTAAAGAACGAGCTAACCACTTGGTTGGGGAGGTTGATATAGATTACTAGTGCCTCTTAGTACTTCCATGCAATAGTAAAAATTAATAAAAGTCTATAATGGCCCATTAAGAAACTTGTTCAACAATGGAGTTGATTAAAAGTAAAGGGAACTTGGAATAGGTAGGGGAGAAAGGGTCTCATAACTGTAAAGAGCATAGCAGCTATGCCTGAGTTGCTTACTTATTATGGAAACATTTTCTTTCTCTAGTTCCCTTATTATTTTTTTTAAGCTACACTGCTGGTAGTTAATTTTCCAATTTAAATGACAAATTAAATAATATACATGTGGGATTAATACTGAACTAAAAGAAGAGTTAACATCTTTCAGAATTGGAAATGAGGATTTTATGTCTTCATTTGTGCGGGGAGAGCATGATGACATCTTTGTTTCCATGAGAAATTGTTGTAGAATAAAGCACAATGTTCTTGTAATTTAAATGTTATTTCAAAGATAGGAAGAATAGTTAAAATAAAATCTAAGCAGCCAAATAAGCAAACCGTGCTAGACATTTTTATTTGCTTCATTCCAACCCTTTCATGCTTCTCATTGTATTGCAGGGTGTTGGACACCTGCAAAATAATTTCCTGATATTCTTGTCACTTAGCTTCCATTTACATTGTGTTTATGGGAGTCACAGGGAAAGAATGGAGGACATGAGAGAAGGTATACACACACACAAACACACACTCACACTTCTTAGGTTTCTTGTAGTGCCTCTGAGAATGTCTGAAGCAGCATGGACAACCTAGGTCCTACTTGACAGTGAATTTTCAGGGCTTATTATTATGACAGCTAGTGCTCCACCAGCTTGATAGTGCAGTGCTTAGGGACATTGGTTCTGTCAGCAGCAACAATAGTGATGGGTGACTCCAGCCACTCTGTATCTTTCTGGTTCAGTAGGAAAAAAATGATTTAAGATATTTAACTTCCACTGGACATAATTGAATGACTGATGATAAACTGTTTTATATTAAAATATCAATATTTTAAATATATCCAAAATTAAATTTTTTTCACTTTTTAAAAATATGAGACATTTTAGATGTCAATGTAAAAATATGCAAACACTTTTAAAGGTTATACGGGGGAAGAAAAGAAAACCTTTTTGCAAGATCAAGGCTGGCTCATAATAACATCTCTAACTCTCTAAATTCAGTTCATGGGAAGAGCAAAAAAAAAAATGACCAGGGCAACCAAATTTATTTTAAGTGAATCAGATGTTAAGCAAATTGTTTCCACTCATCTTTCTTTGGTGATAATTTACTGAACTGGCCACACCTAATCAAGATAGGGAGTAGGAAAAACTAAAGGTTCTGCTCAAGTAAATTCACTGTCTTTAAATAAGAAATAGAAAATTTTTATTAAAAATTATCTGTTGCTGTCACGAAAATATTCAAAAGCCAGTATCATAGTCTTAAAATTTAACCAAATTGTCTAATAAAGTATATTTTTTCTGGACTTTATAGTCCTCTTAGCCTCCAGAACTAATTACTATGACCTAAAATTTCCACTTTTAGGGATGTGCATTCATTTTACAAATATTTATCAACTTTTTGTTATGTTCTCAGCACACTTATTGGCACTAAAGATAAACTTTACTCGCTTACCATAGATTTGTTCTTTTAATATCCTGTTAGAATGCTAATATTTCATGTTGATTTTTACATGAATTTCTCTAAATGAGATTGGTCTATAGTTTTATTCTGTGTGCCATTGTTTGAAGTTTTACTAGTGATGTTAAATCATTTCATGAAAAATAAGTAACTTTGGCTCTATTTATTACTAATTTTGGCATATTTCAAATAAAATCAGTATTAGAGATTCATTCAATGTTTGGTAGATTTCAAGAGTGAAGTCATTAGGTCATGGGCTTTTCTTTGATGGAAGACGTTTTTATTACTTCTTTAATCGTGTTGCTAATTATTGTTCTGTCCAGGTTTTCTATTTCTTTATGATTCAAAATTGGTAGGTTGTATGTGTCAAAGAAGTTATCCATTTCTTCCAGGGTTTCCAGTTTCTTGGCATATGACTGTTCAAAATAGTCTCTGCTGATCTTTTGTATTTCTGTTGTATCAGTTGTATTATCTCCTTTATGCCTCTAATTTTATTTATCTAGGTCTTCTCTTTTTATTTTAGTTAATCTTGATACAAGTTTGTCAATTGCATTTAGCTTTAAAAAATTTTTTAGCTTTGTCAGTGTTTTAAAATATTTTGTCTATTTCTGTGCTGATCTTATGAATTCTTTCATCCCACTAATTTTTGGTTCAGTTTACTCTTGTTTTTCTAGTTCTCTGATGTACAACACTAAGGTTTTTTTTTTAACCTCTTTTAATTTTTATTTAAAATTGTGGGATACGATTCAGGACTAGGTATACAAATATTCGCTGCGCAGTTACCCTTATCAATGAGATGTGCCCCCTCCTTCCCCAGACAGATATCGACTACTGACAATCCCACCTCTCCACCACCCCACCACCCCTCTCTCCACAGTTTCCCGCCACTTTCAATCCTTTTCTTATAGTAATATGGTAGTTGTTCAAGGTCCACTTATGAGTGAGAACATGTGATACTCAGCTCTTTGTTTCTGTGAGAGATCACTCAGTATTATAAACTTTAATTTCATCCAGGTTGCTGCGAAGTTCGTGATTTTGTTCTTCTCTATGGCTGCGTAGTATTCCATTGTGTATACGTACCACATTTTTTAACTCCAGTCCTCTTTTGATGGGCAGCATGGTTGGTTCCATGTTCTTGCTATTGTGAACAATGCTGCGATCAACATACGTGTACAAGTATCTTTTTCATAGAGTGACCTGAGTTCTTCCGGGTATTATTTTCATTTTTTTAAATGTAGGTGTTCTTTGCTATAAAATTTCCTCTTAGAGCTGATTTTGCTGTATCCTAAAGGTTTTGGTATATTTTGTTTCCATTTTTATTTGTCTCAAGACATTTTTAATTTTCTTTTTATTGACCGATTGCTTATTCAGGGACATTAGTTGAATTTTCATGTATTTGTAAAATATCTGAAGTTTCTGCACATTAGTTGAATTTGCACGTATTTATAAAATGTCTGAAATTTCTCCTATCATTGATTGCCAATTTCATAACATTGTGGTTAAAAAAAAGATATTCAATATGCTTTTAAACGTATTAGATTTGTTAATACTTTTTGGTAGCCTAAGATATGCTTTCTCCTGATGACTGCTTTATGTGAGATTGAGAAGGAGGTGTATTCAGTAGCTGTTGGACAGAATGCTGTGTAAATGTCTGTTCGATCCATTTGGTTTAGAGGGCAGATTAAATCCAATGCTTGTTGATTTTTCATTGGGTTGGGGGAGGGTGACCTGGGTAATATAAAGCTGTCCTTTATAACTTGTTTGAAGCATCTTTTATTATGATGTTAAAATCAAATGCTGTGATCTTCCCCCTAAGTTCCTGAGCTCTTGTGATTTGTGTGAGTGTGTGTGTGTGTGTGTGTGTGTGTGTGTGTGTGTGTGTGTGTGTGTGAAGAGTTATTCAAATTGAAGTTTTTAAAGGGGGAGGCAATCTCTGGAGAGTTTTACTACACCATCTTGTGCTTTTCTTTTTACATAGGCAAAACATTAATTAACCTAATAGTAGAAAGCACAAATGTATGAAATAAAGAAATAGTAATAGGGAAATAATCATATGAACAGATACAATTAAAAGTATAACAAAAAACTAGTTATTTACACATCTATGATAAGAAATGTGAAAAACTGGATAAAATAGATAAGATTTTAGAAAAATACCCCTTACAAAAACTGACCACAAAGTAGACTATCTTAACAGAATAATTTCCACAGAAGAATTAGAGAAACCGTTCAAAAGATTATCCCACCTTACAAAAAAAAACCACAAAAGATCCAGGTAATAGTTTCACTGTAAGAGTCTATCTAACATTTAAAGACCAACTATTTAAATTACTTCAGAGAATGGAAATTAACAGAGCCAAAAGCTGTTTATATTTCCTGAAGCAATTTAATACTGATAGCAAAACTTCAAACAACAGCACAAAACATAAAAGTATAGACCAATCTCACTAAGGAGAAATTATTCAAAAAGTTAACATGCAATATTAGTAATCCAACAAGGCATTAAAAGTATAAACACACAGTGAGTAACCAGTTTATTTCAGGAATGCAAAAACAGTAGAGCAAAGGAAATCTACTAATTTAACTCATCATTATAGTATATCTAAGAAGTAAAAACTTTTATTGAATCTATAAATTCTGCATAGCCTATTCCAAAATTCAATAATCTTATGATTTAAAAAATAGTTGATAAAATAAAAATGCATGAATATTTTCATAACAAAGTAAATTGTCACCGACAAAAGCATGGTGTTTAGTGTGGAAATAATAGATGGAGTCCCACTAAAGGACAGAAGTAGATAAGAATGTCTACTATTACTTCTATTATTTAATGTTACTTTGGAAATACAACTAAAGCAATTAGACATATCAAATAAATTAGATATAAATTGAAAAGGAGGAAGTAAAATTACTCTTATTTGTAAATGATATAATTGTAACTAGAGAAAACCCAAGAAAAACAGCCGAAAAGTAGCAAAAATTAATAAATGAGTGAAGTGCAAAAATAATACACAAAAATCAATAACTTTCATATGTATGTACAACCACCTTGTTGTTATAATGGAACACAATAATTAATGAAATAAGTCACACATTAGCAATAGCAACAAAAATGATAGGATATGTAGAAAGTCAGCACTAATAGGAAAGTTCAATATAAGAAGAAAACTTTAAGACCACTCATGAAGAACACAAAAGTAGATAGGCAATATGTAGTACCCCGAATAGGAATGGTTTAAAATGTAGTTACTAATTCTCCCCAAATTAATCTATACATATAATACAAACCAAATAAGAACACCAACTGTGTTTTGTTGGAAACTAGAAAAACTGATTATAATAAATAATCAAAAATAAATATGAAAATAAACAAAATATGAAACATTCTGAAGGAGTACTAGAAAGTGAATAATTATATGAGGATATGAGAAATGTAATTTAAAACTATAATAAATAAGACGTTATACAAAACAGTTTGTCAATTTTTCAGAAAACTAAAAATATAATTGCCATATTATCCCACTTTTGTGTATATAGATTAAGAATCCTTAATCCAAAAATCCACAATCTGAAATGTTCAGAAATTCAAAATTTATTAACTGCCAACATGATGCCACAAATTAAAATAGTCACATTTGACTTCATATGACAAGTTGCAGTCAAAATTCAGGTACACAACACAGTTTATTCAGCACTCCCAATAAAGATCCTCCTAGTCCTCTTCAGCTGCAATATATCTCTTCTGTGCATGACCAGATTTCCCCACACAAGTACACCCATAAAGGGTAATAAAATGGTGCATGCGTAGACCAGATACATCCAAAAAGTTTCTCTATAATGCTCCACGTAGGGCCAAGATCTATGTGCATAACTCACTCTGCTTTGCTTGGTTTTACTTATTCTCTGCTCTATGAACGTAATGATATTGTTGACAATGTTTTTCAAAAGGCCTGTAAAGAGCCGGGCTCAGTGGCTCAGTCTGTAATCCTATGCCTTGGGAGGCTGAGGTGAGTGGATTGCCTGAGCCCGCGGGTTCGAGACCCGCCTGGGCAACTTGGTGAGACCTCATCTCTACAATAAATAAAAAATTAGCCAGGTGTGGTAGCGCACATCTGTAGTTCCACCTACTTGGAAGGCTGAGGCGGAAGGATCGCCGGAGCCCAGCAGGTCGAGGCTGCGGTGGCTGGGGGTGGCCACTGCACTCCAGTCTGGGTGACAGACTGAGAGTCCAATTCAAAAAAAAAAAAAAAAAAAAAGACCTGTAAATACTCTTATAGGTCATAGGGTCATAGTGATAAGAAAAAGAGGAAACATTTATGTTTATCTATGGCAGAAAAGTCAAGTTGTTGGAAAAATTAAACAGCAGTAAAAGTGTGAAATGTCTTACAAAAGAGTACATTGTTTGAATGACTCCCATATATGACTTTAACAGAAGAACAAAAGTGTTGAAGTTTCACGTTGAAAATAATGAACGAAGTTTATGAAAAAAAATTTAAAAAACAGTTTATGAAACTAAAACTGAAGATCTTGATTGTATATTGAAAAAGTAAATCACAGTGAACACATGCCACTTAATGATTTGCTGATCATGAAAGATCAAAGACTTATCACAGGAACAGGAAATTGAAAATCTGCAGACGTTACAGGAATGGCAAGTACAAATGAACTATGCTAGGATGTGCTAATGCAGTAGGCACTTGCTGGCATGTGAAAACGCTGTGTCCTCGCTGTTTTTGAGGAGTGAATTTATTACCAGTCTATTATTATGTAATAGAAAGGCATGGATCACTAGGAACATGTTTTCTGTTTTTGTTTTTTGTTATCTTTTCAACAATTTTGTACCAGCAAATTAGGCTCACTACAGGGAAGCTGAACTGGATGATGACTGCAAGATTTTATTATTATTTTTTAATTTCAACTTTAGTGGGTATATGTACAGGTTAGTTACAAAAATATATTGCATGTTGGTGAGGTTTAAGCTTCTATCTGTTTTTCTCGTCCTCCACCTAAAATTTCTATGAAAAATAACGTTTATTCCATAAACTTTCTCCCAGCTGTTATTTATTAATTTAAACTTGTGACAAGGGACTCCTTATATCAATGAAGAGTAAATATAAAAACATTTTATCAAACAGTGTGAACAGAAGTGTGAACAGAAGTGTGGATGTGGAAGATTTTCAAAAGGAAATGAGCATGAAGGATGACATATATGCTGTTTTCAACTCTTGGAACACAGTGAGTAAAAACACACTTGTGCATACGTGGTACAACTTCTGGCCTGCAACTATATTTAGTGAAGATGCTAAACAAAGTGGTGACTTTGAAGGATTCTGTATGTCAAGTGAAAACAAAATAATGTCTGACTTCCTTACATATTCAAAAATATACTTTCAGAGTCCATAATTAAACTGGAAGAAATGGATATTGAAGAAATTTTTAACATCCATAATGAGGTTCCATTTGTTCACCAATGACAATGGTAATATAGCTGAAATAATTCTGATTTAAGGTAATCATGATAATAGCCATCATGAAGATGTCGTTGTTGACACTGCAGAAAACATGTCTACAGATAACATGGTGAAAATGTATGATGGTCTTATTGAAGGACTAGAGTAGTATTCATTTATAACAGAACAAAAAATTATGTCAGTTTATTAAGTCAAAAAGAGATGTCTAAGACAAAACGTGTTGTTAATGAGACACACGACTCTGGAGAAGACATTTTAAAAAGTCATTCCCCAGAATGCCTTCTCATCCCTAGAGAACCCACTCCATGGTCTCTCTCAACTGCTTCTGATGTTTCCTCTCACTTAAAAAATAAAATACAGTGTGATTTTTAAAGTCAACACAGCATCATGGGCGAAAACCAAAAGTCTGCTATTGTTTGTTGCTGTTGTTGTTATTAAGGAGCTGATACAGGTATGCTGATGTTGCATTATTATCCTGAACCCATTTTTTTCACTGTATTAATGTTATATCATATTCTACTGTTAAGTATTTATGAGGGAATAAGTGTAAGAATATAATTGCTCATCAGTAGCACATAAATTCAGAGGGAGAAATGATGGTGACGATAAACAACCACAGGATGTCCACATGGGTAGCTAAGAGTAATACTATGCTTTATGAAGATTCAATGCACATAAACTTTTTATCAGTCAAATAATTATTAATAATATTATTTAAAATTACCTTTGAGCTATGTGTGTAAGGAGTATATAAAACATAAATAGATAAATTGGTGTTTAGATTTGGGCCCCATTCTCCAGATATCTCATTATGTATATGCAAATTTTTCAACAACTGAAAAATTAAAAACACAAAACACTTCCAGTCCTAAGCATTTCAGATAAGGGATACTCAATATGTACTTCCAAAGGAATTAAAATCAGTGTGTCTAAGAGATATTTGTACTTTTATGTTTATCACAACATTGTTTAAAATAACCAACATATGAAAACAGTCTAAATGTCTGTCAATGGATGAATGAATAAAGAAAAGATGGTATATATACAAAATGGAACTCTTGCTTTTAAAAATTGAAATCCTGTCACTTGCAACAACATCGATGAACCTGGAGAACATTATGCTAGCTGAAATAAGGCAGGCACAAAATGAAAAATACGGAATTATTCCACTGATATATAGAATCTTTACAAAGTTGAATGCATAGAAAGTAGAACGGTGGTTGCCAGAGACTGAGGGAGTGAGAATAATGGAAAAAGGAAAGGTGTGGATTAAAGGGTACAAAGTTTCAGTTGGCTAGAATAATTTGGTGATCTATTGCACAAAATAATAATAAATTGCATATTTCAAAACTACTAAAATAGCAGATTTTAAATGTTTTTACCATAAAAAGTAAATACATGAAACAATGGATTTTTTTAATTAGCTTGATTTAATCATTCACCATATTAGAACATCACATTATACTCCATATATGCAATATATACAATTAATATTTGCTAAACATAAAATAAAAATACAATCGAATATTTAAAAGAATGTTTGTTGCTGGCACATAAGTAGCCAAAAGATGAACAGAATTTGGCATCCAGGAATATACATGAATTCATATATGAATTTAGTTTATGATAAGGGTGGCATTTTAAGTCAGTGTAAAATCAGACTTATTTTCATAAATGGTGTTGAAAAAACTTGAATAATCAGTTGGTAAACAGCAGAAGTTGGATCTGCACCTTAAATCATTCGTCAGCTTACATTTTAAATAAAGCAGCAATTTAACTGAGAAAATGGCTGTGCTAGATGCCTAGAAGAATACAATAGACAATACGTCTAAATCCATGGAGTGAAAGGACCTTTCAGTGTATGATTTGAAACTGAGAACTTTTTTTTCTTTCTTAAAAAATCAGTTTCAGTTTGACTATAAGAATACATTTTAGTGATTAATTGCAATACATGGTGACCATAGTTAACAATAATGTACAGTATGTTTCAAAGTTACTAAAATAATAAACTTTTAAATATTTTTTGAACAATAATAAATTTAATATTCAATAATTTTTATCTACAAAAGTAGGTATTTCATGTGGTTCAATGTAATATAAAGATAAAACAAAAATGTACTTAATGAACTTCATTCTCCCTATATAATCTTTACTACTTAATCACATAAATACTAGCTTACAGTAATTGTACTCATTTCTTGTATCTGTGTATAATAGGGTATACATTAACATTTTCAATAACTTAAACATTTTCATTTCAAAACAGTTGGTGAGGTAACAGATGTTTTAATTAGTTTGATCCATTCTTTCTATAATATATAAATATAAATGAAACTTTACATTGTACCTTATAAATATGTACAATTATTACTTGTCAATTAAGAAGTTAAATAATTTTTAAATATAAATAATAAATTTTATTTTATGAAATACAAAGAAAGCTTACAAGGCCAAAATCACAACACAAAACAACAACAAAAAATAAAAACATTATGAATAATTTTTAAATGACTTTGAAAAAAAAGTTCCTTTAATTGTCAGAAAAAAAACCAAAAACTAATCTTCCTAATACATTAAAAGCACCTGCTAATGGAGAAGGTGGCCATCCTCACCCATAATAAGATAGCTGCTACTTAAAACTACATAAAAATTCCATTTTAACTAGCAGATTGGCTATAATTGAAAGGCTTTGTAACATACTTTTTGGCAAAGCATTATGTAAACAGTCACTTTCATTTTTTGTTGGTAGGAATACAAATGTGGAATGGAATTTGGCAATATTTATGAAGATTTCAGTTACAGTCGGGTGTGGTGGCTCAAGCCTGTAATCCCAGCACATTGGGAGGCGGAGGTGAGAGAATTGTCTGAGCCCAGGGATTCAAGTCCAGCCTGGGCAACTTGGTAAGACCGTGACTCTATGATATAACAAAAAATTAGCTGGGTTTGGTAGCACACTGCCTGTAGTTCTAGCTACTTGGAAGGCTGAGGAGGAAGGATCACCTGAGCCCAGCATGTCAACACTGGGGTGGCTGTGAGTGTGACACTGCACTCCAGCCTGGGCAACAGAGTGAGACTCTGATAAAAAAAATAAATAAATAAATTTAAGAAATAAATTAAAAATTTGGTTACATATGCCTTTAGACCAAACAATTCCACGTTATAAATTGAACCTGTAGATATTTCCCTGTGCATATAAAATTATATATACTCAAGTTTATTCATTACAAAAATCATTTGTAAAAACAATCTAAATGTGAACTGATAAGAAAATAAATGAATAAGTCATGCTACATTTACACAATGAAGCACAATCCTGCTTTAAGAAAGAATGAGGACATTTTTTAGAAAGATAATTTAATGTAATGTGTTAGGTCATTGACATTAGAAAAAGTCTTCCTGGGTTCCTCTCACAGATTTACTACTAGTTAACTGTGTAATCCTAAATTCTACAGCTGCAGACAAAGTCAGTTTCATCATATGTAAGATGGGATAACACTAGAACTCACATTATAATATTTTCATAAACTTTAAATATATTAACTTATTTAGTATATATTCATCGCTATATAGGCAGTAGCTGTTTCTGTCATTACTAATTTGGAAAAGTCTCCACAAATGTTAAGTGAAAAAGTAAGTAAATAAAAATGTTACAATATGATGCTTATTGCTTAAAAGGGAAAATGAAAATACACATTTGTATTTACTTATTTATACATAAAGAAACTCAGAGATAGTTAGATACATACATATATACACACATATACATAGAAAAATCCAAGCGATTATAATTTCAAATAAATTTGAATAAATAACTAATTTCTATATAAGAAGCTGCAATTACATTTGACAGCGGGATGGAAAGTAGGTAAATGCGGCACAGAGGTGGAAGGGGTATTTTCACTGGATAGTTTAATTTTGAACCATATGAATGAAGTCCTGTATGGATTAAATTGTGTCCCCCTCAAAAAGATATATTGTAGTCTTAAACCTGAGTACCTCAGAATGTGACCTTATTTGGAACTAAAGTCCTTGAAGATGTACTTATTTAAGATGAGGTCATACTGAAGTAGGGCAGGCCCATAATCCCATGTGACTGCTGTTCTTATAAGAGAGGAGACCAAGAGCCAGAGACACGGAAACTCTGGGCAGATGCCATGTGACTATCGAGGCAGAGATTAGAATTTTACTGTCAGAAGTTTGAAACCAAAGAATGTCTGGGACCACCGGAATCTGGAGAAGGTAAAAACAGGTTCGCTCCTTGAACCTTCAGTAGGAGCATAGTCCTGCCAACAATTTGATTTTGGACTTCTAGCTCCCAGAAGTCAGAACTGTGACACAATAAATTTCTATTATTTTTACTCACCCAGTTTGTGGCAAATTGCTACAGTAGTCCTAGGTAACTGATACAAACTCTGACGATTAAATAAGATGTACAATATATATCTTGAAACTTATATTATGACAACAGTTTGAGTAGGTACTGAATTTAGACAGCACTTCTCACTTCATATTCATTTGTTGCTTAGAATGAGAATTTTATACACAATTGAACTTAACCCTTTTAGGCTGATATGAGCAAAGTATTTACTTTTGAAATTTAGAGAATTAATAAAATCCACTAAATCTACTCTTTCATAGATTATACTTTATTCACTTCTTTTCTATATGTATAGTTTTGTATCAATTAGGGTAAGCCTTCCCAGTGTATTATGCTAAAATCAGGAGCTCCTTGTAGAATAGAGCCACTTTACTGTAGTCTACTGCTAAAGTTTACAAAAATGATTAGAATCAGCAGACTTTTGGAGGAAATTACAGGTTTGCCATATTTGTAATATAAGAATCTCTGTGGTATTCTGCTGTAAGGGATAATCCATTCGATTTATTATTTTCTGTTAAAAGCAAAAGACCTATTCAAGGAGACTGTTGTTAAAAACTGACTTAATTTAAATGGGAAAGTATCCACATAAACAAATCAGTCACTAGGAATGACAAATCAACTTTGTGTGACTTATAAGAACACTTTAATACCTATTAGTAACATGCATTTGACATCATATTTATAGGACTAAAATTGAATAGAATAAAAACAGTATAGACTTCTTTGAAGTATTTTTAAAAAGTATCATTGCTTGAAAATCACTTTAAATGTTTGTTTAAACCATTAAAAGAAATATTTCTTTAATTATATATATTTTTTATTTTAAAATTGTGTGGTACGGTTAAGGGATAGGTATACAAATGTCCATGGTGCAGGTAACTGTGTTGATGAGGTGTGCCCCCCACTTCCGCAGACAAACATTGACTACCATTAATCCCACCTCCCTGCCCCTCTCTGCCCCAACCCCCATAGTTTCTTGCCACTGTCAATCCTTTGATTATAGTATTATGGTATTTGTTCAAGGTCCACTTATGAGTGAGAACATGTGATACTCAGATCTTTGTTTCTGTGAGAGATCACTCAGTATTATAAATTCTAATTCCATCCAGGTTGCTGTGAAATTCATGGTTTTGTTCTTTTTAATGGCTGTGTAATATTCCATTGTGTATATGTACCACATTTTTTAAATCCAGTCCTCTTTTGATGGACAGCACGGTTGGTTCCATGAGCTTGCTATTGTGAACAATGCTGCGATAAACATATGTGTACAGGTATCTTTTTTATAGAGTGATTTGAGTTCTTCAGGGTATATTTCCAGTAGGGAGATTGCGGGGTCATATGGAAGGTTGATTTTTATAACTTTTAGGAATCACCACACTGATTTCCAGAGTAACTGTACTAGTTTACATTCCCACCAACAGTGTAGAGATGTGCCCTTTCTGCCACATCCTCTCCAGCATCTGTTATTTTTTGAGTTATTGATAATGTCCATTCTGACTATAAAGCTACAATAAACAAAACAGCCTGATATTGGTACAAGAACAGGCATATAGACCAATGGAATAAAATTGAGATTCCAGAGACAAAACCTCAATTTCTCAGCCAACTCATTGTTGACAGCTACTGCAAGAGGAAAACCTATTCAGTAAACGGTGCTGGGAAAACAGTCTGATCACATGCAGAAGATTCAAACAGGACCCCTATCTATCCCCATACACAAAAATTAACTCTAAATGCATCACAGACCTAAATGTAAAACCTCAAACCATAAGAACTTTAGAAAATGCAGGACGTACCCTTATGGAAGTTGGAACTGGCATCTAATTTCTGAGCAAAACCCAAAGTGCCCAGGCCATAAGAGATAAGATAGACAAGCGGGACCTCATTAAATTGACAGGCTCCTGCAAAATCAAAGAAACCATCAAGAGAGCAGGGAGACAGCCCACAGACTGGGAACAAAAATTTGCCAACACCATGTCTGACAAAGGCCTAACATCAAGGATCTACAAGGAACTCAAACATGCCGAAAGAAAAAAACAAACAACCCCACTACAAAGTGGGGAAAAGATATGAATAGACACTTCTCAAAAGAAGACATATGAGCAGCCAACAGATACATGAAAAAATGTCCAGATTCACTAGTCATCAAGGAGATGCAAATTAAAACTACACTGAGATACCATTAAAAGAAATCTTAAACAAATCTCTCCCAAATTTGAAAACTGCCTTGCACATATCCCCATAAATGAGTTTTTTGGTATTTTGTGGTCAGCTTTCTTCATAAAGTATTGCTGAATACCTAAAATTTGAAAAGCAAGGCAACTGAGACATTGGGGAAGAAACACAGTCCTCATCTTAAGATGATACTGGCTATTAGCCCAAGTTGTACTATGCAAAGAGTATTGTGATATAGGAGAACCACAGGACTGGGTCCAAGACTCAGCTCTACTTCTCATTAATTTTGTATATCTCAGCAAGTCAGTTTACCCTTTAGAGTATCAATGTTTTCTTCTGTAAAAGAGAGAATTATGGCACCAAGGTAATTAGTGCTATATGTTTTCTTACAATATACAAGATTATTTGGGAAATCAGTGTGGTAGTAGATATGAAAATGCTTTGCAATTTGTAAAATTACATATATGGGATAGTATATTTTAATTTTTTTCTAATAACTTTTTATTTTTCAGATGAATAAAAGGAGGAGGCAGCATGAATGTCAGTCAACTAGGCTGCATTGTGTTGTCACTCAAAGTAAACCTTACAAATGTATATTTAGATTATTGTATAACATTATGTTTTAGTTTCCCATGAACATCGGCATTTCTATTTCACATACTATTTCACATAATTGCATTTTAAAATATATCTGCTGTTAATAGCCAGCGCACTTTGAAAAATTCACTAGGATGTAAAACAGCAATAGCTAAGTGGAAATAAAATAAATCGAGATTATACATAAGGGAATTGGCACTTAAAATTTTAAGCACACAATTTAAAAAATAAGTCTGACACATTAATACCTTATATCAGTATAACATTTGTATTTTCTCAAAATATTTCCACTCATATTACTCTATTTGATTTTCACATCCACTGTGCGTAGTTATTTATATTAGTTTACTGACAAGAAAATGGAGATTTTTGAGAAGTTTCCTAAGGTATTACTGCTGGTAAATGGCACAACATGACTAAAAAGTAGTTTCTCTGGTTCCTAAACCACTGCAATTATCATCATGACTGATTTAGTCAATAAATATGTATTGGGGCACATTGTATGCTAGCTTTTCCCTATTTCGGGTAAAATTTCTCTTTCACTTAACTGATTCTTACTATTGCTTACTTTAATGTTTTATTTCATCCTTATAGCAACAAAACTGGCATTCTTTGCACATATCTGGTTGTATACCTGCTAGAATAATTTTGCCTGCTATATCTCTTGCTACTTTTTAAATTTTCAATTTTAAAGATGTGGGTACAAAAATTCAGGGTTAGGCATATAAATGTTCATTATGCAGGTACCCTTGTTGATGAGGTATGCCCTCCCTCCTCTGATAGTTTCCCACTACTGCCAATTCCTTTTCATTTGAAAATACTCCCTCAAGTCGAGTATTTTCTGGTGACAGGGTTCTTACCTGTCTGACTACATTTGTCTCTGTATGCCAAATACAAATTAAAGTACCTGGTAGAGAACAAGCACTATGAAAATGTCTGAAATATCAGTTGAAATGACAGTGTTAGGCCCATCTTCCACAGAGCACTATCCCCCAGAATATGGTCAATATATGCTAACAAATTTGCCTTATGCTGAATGGAGAGGTGTACAAGGCTGATCATAATGTTTCTCTTCTAATACCCTTTCAGAAGGAATGAGTTTGAAAAGATATGGGGAGGTGTTCCTTTTATGTTAAAAACAAGTGTGCATGAAAACCATAATGTAGACTACTTCTCCTCCAAAGCAGTTCGTGCCTTCATGCCATTAAGATCTTTCCACCGGCTTTCAGAAATGAAGATTGTACACAGCTTCCATTGGATGCAGCAAACATTGTACATAAAAATTCCTATGCTTTATGTAACAAGATGTAACCTCAAAGTACATTGGCTAAAATTGGTTACTGAAAATCTTTTGAGCTTTCACTTTATTGACTTTAGGAAACTTTTAACAGGTGAGGAAAATCCACTATTATTTCAAATTGAGTCTTCTTTTCTCTATAAGTTTTACCATTTGACCTTGTAAAAATCCTAATGGGCACACCATTTGAACTATCTCTCCAAAGTAACTAAAAAAAAAAATCACAGTATCTAAAATGTCAGTTCATAGATGTAAGTGTCTTTGTACATGCACATCAAGAAAAAGTTTGATTTCAAAAATGAAGAATATAGTCTTCAGATAACTAATTGAGAAGATGCTTCCTTCCTGGCTTTCTAATGGAAAACATTTTCTTTCCTTTTGTTTATAAATCTTCCGGTACCTTGTGGAAGATGCTATAATTCAGAGGTGGACATATAATAGCAGGATTGTTACAGGTAATTGCACACACTACAATGGAGAAAAAAGAAGATAGAGCATTGAAAGAAGGGATTTTAAAACCCATAGTTCCCAACTGTCTTGAAGGCATGCCTGAACATTTATGCATATCTCAGGCCCTCTCATGTATTTCCCCTTGTCCTCCCCAAAAAGCCTGGAGTATGGACCAATTGTGTCCACACAAAGTTTAAATATTTGTTCAAGGAAATAATGATACAGTCAGTTACTTCACTACATTGATTTGGATAGAAATTGAATTCAATTCACTAAAACTTACCTTATTTTGATGGAGAACCCAAAGTGTGAATCTGACTTAGGTTTCCAGATGAAAAACATGTTTAACTCATTCAGTTCTTGGACAACTTTATCTATGTGCTTTAGTTGTAATTTATGAAGATATTTGGTTCAAATTCCTCTTCTCCATTTTGAACCAAGTATCTTCATAAATTTGTGGGTAGTTATATGGTGGAAACAACCCATAGGCAGAGGCTGGTGAGAGCAGAAAAAACAGGCTGAGATGACCACCTTATACCAATTATCTCAGTGCACCCTCTGGTAACAGTGATTACTATAGAGGTAGGTAGACTGCCTAAGGTGGTCTATGTATATGTGAATAGTAAGATTTTTGATGTTAGTTTCCTTAGTCACTTTTTAACTCAGAAGTGATAAATCCCCCCCCAAAAAAGACCAAGATTATAACTGAAAGAGCCCTTGGGCTTATGTCATGTTACCCCCTAACATGCATCCAGAAATCTTAAAACCAAAAGAAAGTCATCTCAAAACTTGTAAATGTTGTTGTGCTGTTCTTAAAAGTTATCTACAATAAGTTTATATCATATAATGGTTTAAAACACACATCATGGTACTTAAAGTGCCAAAAATCTTTTATTTATTAGGGAAAGAAAGTGGGTATACATAAACAGGGTTTGAAGAAATAGGACAATTAAGAAAGAAAAACTTCACTATGTATTTTGATACACTTAGTTTGGAAAAAAAATACCTCAAATGGAAAAATAACCAAGATAATTTTTATATTTGAGAAAAAGGGAACTGAGCATCACATGTTCTCACTCATAAGCTGACCTTGAACAATTATCATAATACTGTAAGAAAAGGATTGACAGTAGTGATAATCTGCCAGTGGGGGGATACAACTCATCAACAAGAGTACCTACATAATGAACATTTTTATACCTAACCCTAAATTGTACCCCATATTTTTAAAATAAAAGTTTAAAAGGAGGGGCAACCCTCAGAAAATTAGAGATTGTTTCTTTTAACTTATATACTAGAAACAGATTAAATTGTTCAAGAAGATCAGATGTGGGGTGACATGAAAACCAAAGCTTTTAGCCAGATGTGTTTCCAGCTACTTGGAAGGCTAAGACAGAAGGATCACCTGAGCCCAGCAGTTTGAGGCTGTGGTGACCATGCACATGTCACCGCACTCCAGTCTGGGTGGCAGAGTGAGACTCTGACTCAAAAAGAAAAAAGAAAGAAAGAAAGAAAAGAGAAAATCAAAACTTTAAGTAAGTAAAAGCTATTATTTTGAGTGATGTATGTATAGATACTTTTGTGTCTAACATCTTATCAAATTCCTTTGGTTACTAATTGGCATAAAATGCTGTTACTGCATCTGCCTCCCTTATATTCTCTTTCTGAAAGATGTAGGGTGAGATAAAAGAAGGAATATGAGATGAAGAATTACAAAATATGGACTTTAATTTTAGCTCTGCAAATTATATTCATTACGACCTTGGGTAACTCAATTGCTCAGGATCTTTATACTCTCGTTATAATATAGAAACAATGTTAATACTGTGTCTTAGTCCATTTGATATAACAAAAATACCGTAGGCTGGGTGGCTTATAAAGGTATCTCTCATGGTTTTAGAAGCTGAGAAATTCAAGATCCACATGCCAGCTGATTTGGTGTCTGGTGAGGTCCCACTTACTTGGTTCATAGCTGTCTGCCTTTGTCCTCACATGGCAAAAACCAAACAAGTTATGTGCTTCCAAAATACAATGGCATAACAGGCATAGAATGCATAATTCCTTTCCAAACTAGAGAAACAGGAAAGAAAGGAGAGGCAGGTCCCAAATAAGTCCCCAAAACCTAAAAAAGCAAATTCCTTTAGACATTAAAACTCAAGAATAATCCTCTCTGGCTTAAAGTTCCACCTTCCAGACCCACTGTGGTGGCAAAATCAACTCATGGCTGTATGTCTGGACCCTGTCTTTTTGGTTCTCCTGAGCTGTGTACTTTGAAACCTAGTTGTAGGTAGTCATGCCTCTCGGGTCCAGTGCACTCTGTGTGTCAGCACTATGGGAATGAAGTTAAAATTTGCTGCTTGCACCCTCCAGAGAAGTGGCCATCATGGCCTATGCTGCATGGGGTCCACCAGAGCCATATATATGAGGTAGTCAATAAGATCAGTGGAGGATTGTGAGCAGCAGGGCTCTCATAATGTGAGGCAGCAACAGGCAGTGCATGTTGAGGTCACACAATCACCAGTAACTCCTCCTTTGAAATTTTCTGCCCCTGGGCACTTGCACTCTGGGAGTTGCAGCTTTAATAATTTCTGAATTGCCTTGGGGGTTATTTTTCCATTATTTTGGAGAATACGTCCTGACTTCAATTGAAATGACTGATCCATACTAATTTCCTTGTCAGAAGGTCGCTTGGTCACACTCTTAGTGTTCCCATTTTTTGCAATATAGCTAGCTTGAGAAATTTAAAAACCTTTAAATTCTGCTTCCATCTTGCTTAACAATTTTATCTTTAATTCTCTATTTTTTTGCATTTTACTCTAAACTGTCAAAAGGAACCAGACTGCACATTCAACACTTTGTTTAGAAAGAACTTCAGCTAAATGCCGAATTTTATTGCGAGCAATGTCTACCTTCCACAAAACACTAGAACATGAACACAATTCTGTCAAGTTCTTTGTCACTTTATAGCAAGGATGGCCTTTTAGTCTCAATAACACGTTCCTCATTTCCATCTGAGATCTCATCAGAATGGCCTTTCTTGTTCATATTTATACTAATATCCTGTTCAAGATTTATTTAGATACTTTCAAAAACAACTGAGGATTTCTCTACAGCTCTTTGTTTTTTTTTCACCTGGGTCTTAGCTGAAATCACCTTCGAAGTTCCATTCAGAACAATGTAAGCTCTTTGTAGTATATACCTAAGAACTCTTTCAGTCTCTCTACCCAAGCACCAGTTCCAAAGTTGCTTCTACATATTTAGACATTTGTTACAGCAGCATCCCTTCTTCAACATATCAATTTTTTATGTCTTAGTCTGTTTGGACTGATATTACATAATACAATAGACTGGGTGGTTTATAAGCAACATACATTTACTCTCACAGTTCTAGAGGTTGGAAACTTGAAGATCAAGTTGCCAGTAGATTTAGTGTCTGGTGAGGCTCTCTTTTCTGGTTCATATCTATCGACTTCTTGTATATTTTCACATGGCAGAAGGGACAACGGAGCTTTCTCGGGTCTCTAATCTCACTCATGAGTGCTCAACTCTGACAACCTAATCACCTCCCAAATATTATAACTTCAGGAATTAGGTTTTCATTTGTGAATACTGAGGGGACACAAATTTTTAGGCTATAGTGAAGTACCTGTAAAATTTATAAAAGCTTGTAACAGCTTGTTTAACATAAGTAACTACACTTTGTAACAGATTCTCCATATTAGCTGTTTTAGCTGCTTTAACCCAAAAATGATCCCCTACATAACTTTCCCATAATCATGAGTTGTTATCTTCCTGTAACTAGGAACCTACACCCTTGTTTTCCTGAAACACTGGAAACTCCCCAAATACAAGTTCTGCATTTATCTGTATATGTTTGCACATTTTGTTTTCCTAGTGATTTTGATGTTCTTTATGTTTGTGCCCCATGCTGTGTAGCCTAAAGTACCTTATATTTGTACCCCATGCTATGTAGCCCATTCATCAGTTTTTGCCTTTATAAATCCTCTCCCTGCTCCATTCAGGGCAGAGAGTCTTTGGAGGCATGAGCCCCTTCTTGGCAGTCGGTTTCATTAAAGGACTCGTAATCTGACTGTGTGTTGATGACTTCCTCCTTGCACTGCAGTCACAACAATAGTAGTTGTTGAATTTCTTTTTTGGTCAAACATAATAATGTAGATCAAATGACTCATTATCATTATTTTTAAAATAAAACATACTTATTGCTTAATATTGGTAAATATGGAACCCTATAAAGTTGAAAATCACATATATGCATCCCATATTGAGTTACTTGCTATTGATGTTAATATATTTCCTTTTTTGATGTACTTTTTACATAATTGAGATCATTCTAACAGTACAATTTTTTTTTTTGCGTTGGAGTCTCATTCAGTTGCCGAGACAGGAGTGCAGTGGCCGCTCCCGAACACCGCAGCCTCGACCTGCTGGGCTCCAGTGATCCTTCTACCTCAGCCTTCCAAGTAACTGGAACTACAGGTATGCGCTACCACGCCTGGATAATTTTTTTGATTTATTATAGAGATGAGGTCTTGCCAAGTTGCTCAGGTGGGTCTCGAACCCGCGGGCTCAGGCAACTCACCTCAGCCTCCCAAAGTGAGGGATTACAGGCTGAGCCACCAAGCCCAGCCTAGTACAATTTTGTATTCTTCAATTTGACTTAATGATTTATGATTATGTTTTTTAAGAGATTAGAAATATTTTGTAATATTTTAATGGCTAAACATTGACGGTATTAATTTATTTAAATAACATTTGGCTATTTAGGTGTTATCTGTTTTTTTCTAAAGCCTTTAAAAATTTATTTATTCGAAAAGAGCTACCCAGGTAGCCCTGCCAAGCAGCTTATCACTTTGACATATCTTCTTTTTAAAAAATATTTATTGCCAGGCTCGGTGGTTCAGCCTGTAATCCCATGCCTTTGGGAGGCTGAGGTGAATGGATTGCCTGAGCCCGTGGGTTCAAGACCCGCCTGGGCAACGAGACCTCATCTCTACAATAAATCAAAAAATCAGCCGGGCGTGGTAGCGCGCGCCTGTAGTTCCGGCTACTCGGAAGGCTGAGGCGGAAGGATCGCCGGAGCCCAGCAGGTTGAGGCTGCGGTGGCCGGAAGCGGCCACTGCACTCCAGTCTGGGTGACAGAGTGAGACTCCAACTAAAAAATATGTATATATTTATTATAAAGATGTGAGATACATTTCAGAATTAGGTATACCAACACTGATCATGCAGGTACACTTATTGCTGAGGTTATCCCCTACCCCCCCCCCCGCAGATTCCCTCAACTGCCAATCCCAACCCCCCTCCCCTGTCAGTTTCCCACTACTGGCAATTGCTTTCTCATAGCATTATAATTGTTCAAGGTCTGTTTATGAGTGAGAACATATGGAACACTGTTCTTTGTTTCTGTGATAGATCACTCAGTATGATTGACTCCAAATCCATCCCAGTTGCTGCAAAGTCCATATATTTGTCCTTCTTTATGACTGTATAATATTCCATCATTTCTATGTACCACATTTTTTTAATCCAGTCAAGCTTCGATGGGCAAAACGGTTGGTTCCATGTTTTTGCTATTGTGAGCTGCAACAAACATACGTATCTTTTTGGTAGAATGACTTGAGTGCCTCTGGGTATATTGCTAACAGGGGAATTGCTGGGTCATATGGAAGGTCAATTTCTAGTTCTTTCAGGAATCACACTATCTTCCAAAGAGGCTACACCAGTTTGCATTCCCACCAACAGTGTAGAAGCATTCCCTTTCCTCCACATCCTCACTAGCATCTGTTGTTGTTTGTTTTATTAATGATGGCCATTCTTACAGGGATTAGGTGGTATCTCAGTGTGGTTTTGATTTGCATTTCTCTGATGATGAGTGAGGCTGAGCACTTTTTCATGTGTCTGTTGGCTGCCCGTTTATCTTCTTTTGAGAAGTGTCTATTAATGTCTTTTGCCCACTTTTTAAAGGGGCTGTTTGTTTTTTTTCCTTTCAGCGCATTTGAGTTTCTTGTAGCTCCTAGATGTTAGGCCTTTGTCAGACAAACAGTTAGCAAATATAAATTCACATTTCGTGGGCTATCTCCCTGCTCTCTTGATGGTTTTTTTTGCTTTGCAAAAGCTCGGTAATTTGATGAGGTCCCACTTGTCTATTTTATTTCTCAAGGTATAGGCCTGTAGGGTTCTGAATAGGAAGTGGTTCCCAGTTACAATTTTCATGTGTGTCTCCTCTGTTTTCTAAGATTCTTTTTTTTTTTTTTTTTGAGTTGGAGTCTCACTCTGCCACCCTGACTGGAGTGCAGTGGCTGCTCCCAACCACTGCAGCCTCGACCTGCTGGGCTCCAGCGATCCGTCCACCTCAGCTTTCCGAGTAGCCAAAATTACAAGCGCATGCTACCACACCTGGCTAATTTTTAAATTTATTGTAGAGATGAGTTCTCATCTGCCCGGGTGGGTCTCAAACCCACAGGCTCAGGCAATCCACTCACATCAGCCTCCCAAAGGTGTGGGATTACAGGCTGAGCCACTGAGCCCGGCTTTTTTTTTTTTTTTTTGCCACGGCGTCCTGCGGGTCCTAAGATTCTTATAGTTTGAGGTTTTACATTCAGGTCTTTGATGCATGTAGGGTTAATTTTTGTGTATGGTGATAGGTAGGGTTCTTGTTTTAGTCTTCTGCATGTGGTTAGCCAGTTTTCTCCGCACCATTTACTGAATAGGTTCTCCTCTCCCCAGTGGTTGTTGCTGGAGGCTTTGTCAAAGATGAGATGCTTGAGAAATTGAGGCTTTGCCTCCAGAATCTCTATCCTGTTTCATTGGTCTATGTACCTGTTCTTGTACCGATACCAACCTGTATTGGTTACTGTAGCCTTATACTAAAGTTTGAATTCTGGAAGTGTGATACCTCCTGCTTTGTTTCTTTTGCTAAGAACAGTTTTAGCTATTTGTGCTCATTTATATTTTCATATGAATTTCTGTATTGTCATTTCCAGGTCTGAGAAGAATGATGTTGGTATCTTAATGGGCATTGTGTTGAATCTGTAGATTGCCTTTGGTAAGATAGACATCTTAACAATGTTGATTCTTCCTATCCATGAGCATGGAATATTTTTCCATTGGTTTGTGTCTTCTTGGATTTCTTTAAGCAGTATTTTGTAATTTTCATTGTAAACGTCTTTCACTTCTCTGGTTAGAAAGATGCCGAGGTATTTCATTTTTCTGGTGACTATTGTGAATGGGATTGTGTATTTTATTTGGATCTCTGCCTGCTTGTTGTTGGTGTAAAGGAACGCAAGTGCCTTTTGCACATTTTTTTTTGTACCCTGAGACTTTACCAAAGTCCTTTATTAGTGCAAGCAGATTTTTGACAGATTCTCTTGGAGTTTCAAGGTATAGGATCATATCATCAGCAAAGAGGGATAACTTGACTTTCTCTTTTCCTATCTGTATACTGTTGATTTCCTTCTCTTATCTAATTGCCCGAGCTTGGACTTCCAACACAATATTGAACAAGAGGGATAAGAGTGGGCAGCCTTGTCTTGATCCAGTGTTCAGGGGAAATGGTTCTAGTTTCTGACCATTTACCAATATGTTATCTGTGGGTTTGTCATAGATGGCACTTACTATTTTGAGGTATGTTCCCTCTATCCCTAGGTGTTTGAGGGTTTTTATCAAGAAGGGATGCTGGATTTTATCAAAAGCTTTCTCTACATCTAATGAGATAATCATGTGGTTCTTGTTTTTACATCCGTTGATGTATTTAATGACATTTATGGTCTTGTGAATGTTGAACCATCCCTGTATCCTGGGGATGAAGCCTACTTGGTCATGGTAGATGATTTTTGAGATGTGTTTTTGAATCTGATTTGCTAGAATCTCGTTGAGGCTTTTTGCATCTAAGTTCATAAGGGATATTGGCCTGTAGTTCTCCTTCTTTGTTGGATCTTTTTTTCTTTTGTGTGTGTGTTGGAGTCACACTCTGTCACCCAGACTGGAGTGCAGTGGCTGTCCCCAGCCACCACAGCCTTGACCTGCTGGGCTCTGGCGATCCTTCCGCCTCAACCTTCCAAGTAGCTGGAACTACAGATGTGTGCTGTGGGGGGCCAGCCCCTGCAGAGAGATTTAGGGGGTCCCTTGGAAGGTGTGGCAGCAATGGCTATTATTCTGGAGAAAGAAAGAGAAAGAAAGAGAAGAGAGGAGAAAGAAAGAGACTGGACTCCTGCTCAGGTGACCAGAAGTCGTTTATTGAATGTTATCCCAGGGTGTTTATCCCCAAACTCTGCAAAGTCATCATCACAGGAAACAAAGGTAGCATGTGCCTTTCACATGAACAGGTCCAGGTGTACAAAGGACGCCCCCCCCACTCTCAAGCAAATGTTCTTTAATACATAAGGAAGAACATGAGGAATAACTACCACAAATTGTCTTTTTGTATCTTATGCTAGCTTAATGTTTCCCTAACCAGTTTCTTATGTGCCCTTAATTGTATTACAACTACATCATCTTGAATTAACATCACTCAATGTCTAAACACAAAACCACCATAGTGAATTATTTACTTCCACTATTATGTACTAATTCAAACTAGTTTTATTAAAACAATTACTGCTATGGTAACACTCTCCTAGTACCAGCTGGCCTAATTCAAACTTCACTGGCATCCCCTAAATCAAACTGAACTAACCATACTTCTATAATAAAATGGTTATTTAAAATTTTCTTAATCTATATAAATTTTTCTAAAACCTATTTATAAATTTCAAAAGGGTCGCATGAAGAAAAACTGTGACCTGCACAAAGGGCTCCTCAATGTGACTCAAAGCCAAACTTAAATTGTGATAAAGCAAAAGACCATAAGCCATGGAGAATGGGAACAATAGACTCCTAGGTTTACCTGTGTATGTTCGGGTTTCCAGAGTTTTCTGTTAGAGCCAGTTGGAGCTTTTCTTGGTAGTTTTGTCCCAAATGGAAAAGGAGGGGGGGAATGGGTCAACAGCCCCCAAAACACATCCTAGTGGTCTCGGGGTCAAGGGCCCCTTTCCCTGATCCCTAATGCTCAGTAGACCTCTGGGGCCCGGGCTCCCAACATCTCTCCCTTTTTTATTTTTTAGCATGAAACCCTGAAACTCTGTATTGAGCTGAGATATGCTCTTCTTTAACACTCTGAAGATGATTGGAAGTAGACACAGCAACAAAAGAATCACTGCTCCACAAATTCCTGCATTAATGAGTGTAGACATTAACAATTTTTGATCAATGATGAAAAAAAATTGTTAAATATAGAACTGGCCAATTCAGTAGACTGGGATTGCTTTTCAGCAACTGTCATGTCTTGAATTTCCTGATGCAATTTAATAAGGTCCATGCTCATGTCTGAATTATTCCAAATTCCAAGAATATGATTTTTAATTTTGTCCCATGTGTGGCAGATGTATTTACCTCTAAAGGAGTGAGGCAAATCCTTTTAAACTCAGAGTAACATTGAAGAGCCAACCTAATTTTTAAAGTCACAAGTTCTTGTCCTATAGCTAGAACTGCTTCTTCCAAAGCATTAACTTTGCTCTCTAGCTTGTGATCAATAATCTCTTGCATAGCTAAGGCTATAGAAATATTCTTAGATAACTGATCAGTGAAGGTAGCTGTGTGGACCCCCTGAGCTAAAGCCACAACTGAAAGTGCTACCGAAGTAGCAACAGATATTAGGGCTGTAATTCCCAAGACTACAGTGGACAAAAACCTTTTTTGTCTTTTCTTCAGAAGAGAATTGACTTCATACAATGTTTGTAAACCATATTCATCATACCGGCGAGATGACAGTTGTACTGAAACCATTAAAAAGGGAGGTTGTTTTAAGATTACAAATCCCTTATAAAAGGCATCAGTTAAACAATTAGTTAAAAGACATTCCACACAAGACACCTTATAAACATTATTGTGATAGTCAATTGTAACAGTTTGATGTTCATTCCATACAAGAAAAACATAAGGGGATTGTAAACAAGCTCTTATTTTGTAGGTATGAACTCCCCCATGTGGTCGGGTTAAAACATCTGGTTGAACTATTTATTTCCAATAGTAGTTGTTAATATCGGGGGTACCCACCCATTAATATGCTGCCTAGAAGGGGATGGAGTGGAAGTAGTAGAGTAGGGTCATAAATTAAGACCCCAGTCACTAAAAATAGTTTTTACCATAATGGAGTAGTCCACTTTAGATTCATAAATGCACTCTCTCCATTTTGGATACCCAGTGTCTCGTTGGATGAGTGACCAGTCCTTCTCAGTATTGTTAAGAGAGCAGATGGGTATGTTAGATGGGGGTGAAGTTCTTGTGACACAACGGGGGTCAGTTCCTCCAAGCATTAACATTTTGATTTGCAAATCTTCTCTATTATTACTTTGGGTAGGACTATTAGTGATTAAAGACTTTAAAATAGACATTAAACAAGGTGCTCTAAAATTGTCAAAGACTGAATTTTCATAAAAACAAATAGGAGGTGAGCTAGAATGTCCTTCATAAGAAAAAATATTATTAACATGTTTTGTTTGAGCATAAAATAAAGCAGGTCCCCCCATTAACTGGGAAGAGTCAGTAAATACATTAATGATTTCATTATCCCAAGTAACTGGCTGAAATGTTGGAGAATTGGGCATATAGGCCCAATAGGTTTTATTGGCATCAACCACGTAGACCGAACCGGCTTGAGTCATAAAAATAGCTATCATGGCCAGAAATATAGTTGCCGGGTTAATAGGGATTTGTTGAGAGGTTACCATTTCTACTGCTTCTTCAACCAAAGATTCCATTTGTTCCCATGTTGGTAGTTGTGAACAGTGAGTACTGAAGACATTATGTCTGGAAGCTTGTCGTCTTGTACAGGACAGCTGAGGACGAGGAAAATTCTCATCCTGTAGTGAAAGATTTCTCATCTGGTGGCTCAAAGTTGTTCCCTCCTTTGGTTTAATCATGCTGGAGTTGTGGCTCAGCAAGCAGTGGGCATTCCTGAAGCAAAGGAAGGTTCCTCCTCCTGGTGACTAGCAGGCATGTTGTCACATCTAGTGTTCCTCTGAATCGGTAGTATCCTCGCCACTCGTTTTGGTCACTGGTTCGATGCAGGCATGTCAGATAAATCGATCAGGAATCCAAATAGGAGTAGATTTGTTCTGTGGATATATGCAAGCATATCTCCTCCCACTGGTTAGCAATATGTCAGGCCCCCTCCATTGGCTTGTAAGGAGATCCTTCCATTTTACCCTAGGTTTAACATTTCCTTTGGTTCCAGTGTCTAGTCATAGCTGATTGCCCAAAAAATTTAAATTTAAATGATTTTTAACAAATAAAGCATGATTTTAAAAAATGGTGAGGAGAGCTTAAAATAAACTCCCCCCCTATTCATTTATTTATTTGATTTTTTAAAGTTTGGTGGGCTCTTTCAACTATGGCTTGACCTTGTGGATTGTAAGGAGTTCCTGTGGAATGAGAAATATTAAATTGAGAACAAAACTGTTGGAAATATTTAGATGTATATGCAGGACCGTTATCAGTTTTCAGTTGCTTTGGTATACCTAGCTGTGAGAAATAAAGGAATAAATGTTGTACCATGTTCTTGTAGGCTTCTCCAGTTCTTGTTGAAGCTAAAATAACATGAGAATATGTATCCACAGTGACATGCAAATAAGACAATTTCCCAAAGTTGGGAAAGTGAGTTACATCCATTTCCCATAGCACATTTGGTTTTAGTCCTTGGGGGTTAACTCCTCCTGGAGCTGGAAAAAACGTGGGACAAGCTGGACAATTCTTAATGATTTGTCTAGTCGTCTCCCTGAGTAAGAGAAACTGATAACATAAAGCAGTAGCATTCTGATGATGAATTTTATGAGAAAATTGAGCCTGAGTAACTGCCTCATTTTTACTGCAGCACATACAGTAGACTTAGTTAAAGGGATCAGCTAATTGATTGCCTTGGTGCAAAAGGGCCTGGGAGGCCAAAATGAGACCTAATACGGCCCCCAAAAAATTTTTTTTCTGTTATTAATTTGTTGCTGTAATTGAATCAATAGTTCCAAAATTGTAGTTTTGTTAACCAGGATGGTAGCTGTTTCAATATAAGAAATAGTCCTTTAATATAACAATAATCAGTATTTAAATTAAATTTAGTCTTTTAAAGTTGTAAAAGTGTATAAAACTGTCCTTAATTCTGTTTTTTGTGCTGAAATTTCTGAGATATGCAGCACATGAGCCTCATTATTAATGATTGTTACAGCTTTCCCATTAGAGGAGCCATCAGTAAAAACCAAAGCTGCCTCTTTGAGGGGAGTTGAAGAACAGCTGTGGGGAGATATTATAGGATTTCGGTTAACAAATTGTAACAATGTACTCTTAGGTAAATGGAACAGAATCTGTCCCCTGAAACCAGGTAGTGCCACTTGCCAATCATAGCTATCTTGAAGCAAAGTTTGAAACTGAAAGTTGTCATAGAGATCAATGATATTATGTACACCCTGACCAAACAATTCAACACTTCTATGTCTTCCTTTAGTTATTAATACAGCCACTAAGTAAGGGTAAGAAGCCAATACTTTTTTAGATGACGCCGGCAGGTGGAGCCATTCCATTGGCACTTCTTGCCACAGCCACCCTGTGGGAGTATAAGCAGTAGCCAGAATGATTAAGTCCCAAGGCGAACGATAGTTCAATCTTTTAACTTTCTGAGATTCAATGGCCTTTTCCACAAGTGTTAAATCTTTACTGGCCTCTGGGGTTAAAGCCCCTTTAGAGCTTGGAGAGGGATCTCCTTGTAAGATATTAAAGAGAGGTTTAAGTCTGCTGTAGTGACTAGTAAGAATGGTCTAACCCAAATTTATGTCTCCCAATAATTTCTGAAAATCATTTAATGTAATTAGGTGATCTGTACGTAGCCGTAAGGGCTGGTAAATTACTGTTTGTGTTCCAAGACACGGCCAAGATAAGTAAAAGGTGGATTAGTTTGGATTTTTTCAGGGGAGCCCTTTTAAGCCACAATTAGTTAGAGCAGTTATAATTTGAAAAAATTTGCAAAAGAGCAGATTTTCATGAGCCAACAAAATATCATCCATATAATGAACTAAGTAAAGGTCAGAATATTGGCTTCTAATGCCTTTAGGGCGGATCCACAAACTTTTGACACAAGGTGGGACTATTTTTCATCCCTTTTAGGAAAACCTTCCACTGAAATTTTGAAATGGGGCATGAAGTTCTCAGAGGGTAAGCTGAATGCAAATTTTACAGTCTCTGAATGCAAAGGTATAGTAAAGAAGCAATCTTGTAAACCAATGACTATAACTTTAAAAGGTTAGCGGGGATCCCGGGTTGGAGATGGCAATCCAGGTTGCAATGTTTCCCTTAGTCTCCATGGTAGCATTTATAGCTTTTAAAATTTCCTGTAAAAGTCTCCATTTACCAGATTTTTTCTTAATTACAAATTTTGGAGTATTCCAGGGACTGGTAGAGGGTTCTATTTTACCTGCTTCTAATTGTTGCTGAACTAGTTCTGTGGCTGCCTTAAGTTTCTCTGAGGACATGGGCCATTGTTCCACCCAAACTGGTTTGTCATCTTTCCAGTTTATTGGGTCGGCAGTGGGAATAATGGCCCCTAGAATAAATTTGAGCAACCAATGCCTGCTCGGTCTGCCTTTTCACTAACTTGGACAGGTTCCTGTATTCCTTGCCTGTTTTTACCAAGTCCCTTAAAGGGATCATAGCCCATTTGTAACATCTGTGCTGAAACTTGATCATTAGGGCTATATAAGAGCATCCCCATCTGAGTAAGAATATCTTTTCCCCCAAAAGGTAAAGGGGAAGTTTGGAACTACATATGGGCAAAAGGGTTTCCCCACTTTTCCTCATCTTTCCAATTTAAATTTGAGAATTTTTTGGCCACTGAAGGCAATTGGCCAATGCCTAAAAATCCTGAAGGAGCCATCTGAGTCGGCCTAAAGGCAGGCCAGTCTTTTCCGGCTATAAAGAAACATCAGCCCCGGTGTCAAATAAACCTTTAAACTCCTTGGATATACAATTCTTTGTAAGGTCTTGAATTAGTTACTTCTTAAACCCCCAAAAAGCAAATCCTAGAGCCAAATCCAGAGTCACCCCTGGCAGGTTAGTTAAAGTTTTACCTGCTTTATGATAAGGAAAGGAGCAGCAACTGGGCTTTTTTTTTGGCCTTTGTTAAACTGCACAGTTTTGCTGGGGGGAGCAACAAGCACCTGGATCTCTCCTGTGTAATCCAAATCCACCACTACAGGAATAATGGAAATTCCTTGTAGAGATAAGGAACTTCTACCTAAAAGTAGACCCACTATTCCTTCCGGGAGAGGGCCCTTTACTCCTGTAGGAATTGGGGTTACCGAATGCCCGGAGTTAATATTGTTGTGGTGGGGGAAACAAAGTCCATTTCCGGGCCTCCCTGGGTGGTTTGGATGAGCTCTGCGATGGAACAAAAGGAATAAAAGGGTTCATGGCTGTTGTTTCCCCTATTGTTGCTTGGGGCTGGGGCTGGCCCCTCCAGGCATTTCCCTGAACGGGGCAGCCTGGTCCTGGGTTAAAGGGGTACCATTCTTATGAAATTTGGATTTGCAGTCCTTGGCCCAATGGAAGCCCTTTTTTGGAAATTTTTGGGGATATTGTTTTTTGGGCCCATTAATTTTCCGGGAGGACAGTGTTGCCTAAGAGTATTGGTAGCCTTTTTGGCTGGACATTTTCTGCTTATATGACCAAATTGTCCACAATTAAAGCATGAAATGGCCAAGGAAACCCTTTTTTTATTACTTCCCCTTTCTATTTTGAATTACTTGAGAAAAAGATTCCCCCCTAAGGGCAGTGGCCATAGCCATGCCCTGAATAAGCTGGGCTTACATTGGCACATTGTCTGACAAAGTCGGGAATTTGCCCCGTTTTCCTTATAGGTTTAATAAGAGCTAAAAAGTATTATTAGCTTTTCAAAGGCCAGCTGCTTAATTAATATATTGCCAGCTTCCTCATTAGAAATAACCCGATTGACAGCAATAGTTAACCTGGGAAGAAAATCCTCATAATTTTCATCAGCTCATTGTCTAACACTAGATAAAGAAGGGAAATTTTAGTTGACTCAGCAGGCAATTTTTTCCAAGCCTTGATAGAAATCAGAAATTTGATTAAATACCTCTTTAGGTAACAATGATTGAGCATGATGAGTATTAAAAATTCCAGTTCCCCTGAGCATGTCTTTATCAATTACAAACGTACCTGGAAGTCGACTTAAGTTTTGAGTCATTTGGATTTGTACTTTGGGCCTTATATTCTGTTTTCCACAGAAATAGGCACCTCCAGACAGGCAGCTTTTGGCCAATTGTTGCCAGTCAAGGGTAGTCATCCATCGAGAAGAAAATTGATCTAAAATAGTGAGTGTATAAGGGGCTAGAGGGCCTATTTTGCAATTCCTCTCTTAGTTCTTTTACCAATTTGTAGGGGAGTGCTTCCCAGATTCCTTTTGTTTTCTCCATTGTTACCAGGTGTGAGAACTACAGGAAAAAACCCGCAAAAGACTGAAATCTCCCTCCTTTTCTGCTTCAGCTCGAGCTGCCTGTATACCAAACAGAGAGGGGAACTGATTCTAAAAGGGGAAAAGGGATTTGCTTGACTGGAAAAACCTGTAAGGGAAGCTTTTTAGGGTTGTTAAGGGAATGACTCACCGCAGGAAATGTGAGTATAGGTTGGAGGGGAGTCACCTTCCATATTTCCCTCAACCCGAGGGGCCTGTGGAGCAAGGGTATCATCAGTTGGGGGTGGGCAGAGGCGGGGGCAAAGAGGAAGTATCAGAATCCTCTTCATCATCTATTCAGCAGTTCCCCTTGGAGGGAAATTTATCATAATCGTGCTGTGGGTCTAAAGCATCTTTAATTAAATTCCACAAGGCAAAAGCATCAGAGGGAACTTTATCAGAACCCTGGGTTTGTGTAATACAGTTTAAGCTCCTGTCCCACCTTAGACCAGGTGTCTAGATTCACTGTCCCTTCGGAAACCATGGGACTGCTCCTGGACAAAATGCAAAATCGGGGTAAATCAGCAGAAGAGACCTTTTGTTCCACCCTTTGAAAGAGTATTCATTAAGATACGATGAACATTTTATTCCTTAGATTCCTCTGGCCCATGATTAGATCACGGCTCTGGCTTCAAAAAACTTTGCTTACCCTCCTCACCTGCCTGTCTCTACAGAGGGGTCTGCAGTACCCTGGGTTTAAAATCCTAGCCCCTGAAATGAGGAAAAAAACTTTCCTTTCCAGGGCCCCCCGTTGGGGACCAGGTGGGGGGGCCCCCCCCCAGAGAGATTTGGGGGTCCCTTGGAAGGTGTGGCACTGGCATTATTCTGGAGAAATAAAAAAAAAAGGGGAAAAAAAGAGACTGGACTCCTGCTCAGGTGACCAGAAGCCTTTAATGGGGGTTAAACCCAGGGCTTTTATCCCCAAACTCTGCAAAGTCATCATCAAGGAAACAAAGGTAGCATGTGCCCTTTTACATGAAAAGGTCCGGTGACAAAGGACCCCCCCACTCTCAAGCAAAGTTCTTTAAAACTAAGGAAGAACATGAGGAAGAACAAACCCCAAATTGTCTTTTTGTATCTTATGCTAGCTTAATGTTCCCCAAAACCCGTTTCTTAGTGCCCTTAATTGTATTACAACTACATCATCTTGAATTAACATCACTCAATGTCTAAACCCAAAACCACCATAGTGAATTATTAAATTCCACTATTATGTACTAATTCAAACTAGTTTTATTAAAACAATTGCTGCTATGGTAGCACTCTCCTAGTACCAGCTGGCCTAATTCAAACTTCACTGGCATCCCCTAAATCAAACTGAACTAACCATACTTCTATAATAAAATGGTTATTTAAATTTTCTTAATCTATATAAACTATTTTCTAAAACCTATATCTATAAATTTCTAAAGGTCACATGAAGAGAAACTGTGACCTGCACTAAGGCTCCTCAATGTGACTCAAAGCCAAACTTAAATTGTGATAAAGCAAAAGACCATAAGCCATGGAGAATGGGAAAAATAGACTCCTAGGTTTAGCTGTGTATGTTCCGGTCTCAGAGATTTCTATTGGAGCCAGCTGGAACTTTTCTTAGTAGTTTGTGCCAAATGGAAAAGGAGGGAGGGACTGGGTCAACAGCTCCCAAACACATCCTAGTAGTCTCGGGGTCAACGGCCCTTCCTGATCCCTAACGCTCAGTGGGCCTCCGTGTACGGCTCCCAACAGTGCACTACCATGCCCAGCTAATTTTTTTTTATTTATTGTAGAGATGAGGTTTCACCAAGTTGCCCAGGTGGGTCTCAAACCCGCGAGCTCAGGCAATCCACTCATCTCAGCCTCCCAAAGCGCAGGATTACAGGCTGAACCACTGAGCCCGGCTCTTTGTTGGATCTTTACCCCATTTGGGTCACTGTGATGTTAGCTTTGTAAAACGCTTTGGGGAGAATTCCATCTTTCTCAATTGCCTGAAATACTTTCAACAGGATTGCTATCCATTCCTCCTTGTACATTTTGCAGAATTCTGCTGGAAAGTCATCTGGTCCAGGGCTTTTTTGGTAGGTAGTTTTCATGTGACAAAGGCAATTTTTTGGGTTGTTATTGGTCTATTTAGTGTCTCAATGTCTTCTTGTTTTAACCTGGGGAGGTTGTTTGATGTCAGAAAGTCTTCCATTTCATCTTGGTTATCAAGTTTATTTCCATATGGGTGTACATAGTAATCTTTGATAATATTTTGTATTTCTTCAGGGTCAGTTGTGATTTCATCTTTTGTATTTCTGATTGTGTTTATTTGGGCTTTTTCTCTTTTTCTTGGTCATTCTGGCTAGGGGCCCATCAATCTGGTTAATTCTTTCAAAGATTCGGCCTTTTGTTTTATAGATATTTTCTATGATATTTTTGTCTTCTATGTCCCATATTTGGGCTCTTATTTTGGTGATTTGGATTCATGTGCTAAAGTTGGGGTTTTGATGGTCTTCTCTTTCCAGCTCCTTTATGTGATTTTTTAGACTCTCCACTTGTGATCTTTCCATTTTCTTTATGTGTGCTCATAGAGATATAAATTCCCCTCTTAGAACTGATTTCATGACATCCCAGAGGTTTTGGTAAGATGTTTCTTCATTTTAATTTGTTTCCAGGAATCTTTTAATTTCTGCTTTCATTTCAGTGTTGACCCAGTAGTTGTTCAGCATTATGCTGTTTAGTGTCCATGTCTTATTGCATAATATTGGTAAATATGAAACTCTGTAAAGTTGAAAATCATGTATATGCATCCCATATAGGGTTAATTGCCATTGATGTTAATATATTTCCTTTTTTGATGTACTATTTTACATATTTGAGATCATTGTAACAGTACAATTTTATATTCTTCAATTTGACTTAATGTTTTATGATTATGCTTTTTAAGAGATTAGAAATATTTTTTAATATTTTAATGACTTTATATTGATGGTATTAATTTATTTAAATAACATTTGGTTACTTAGGTGCTATCTGGTTTTTTTGATGTTCTTTTCTACAATCATTCAGTGAAAATCTTTATGCATAAATATTTCATCACATTTTCGTGTATTTCTCTAGGCTAATTTCCAGTAGTGAAATTCCTGCATCAATGACTATGAACATTTTAAATGATCATACACAATGCCAGATCATCCACAGAATGTTTAAACCACTTAATTCATCCATGAGATCATAATGAGTATATGTCTGACTGCAATTTTGCTGGAATTTCGTTCTTAAAAATTTTTAATTTTATAAAAATATCATCATTTCACTTTATATATCTTTGAGAATTTTACAAATACTGTGTGATTCCCTAGAAAAAAATTGAAAGGGACTTTTGAACTAGTCCAATGCTACATGAACATTATTTATTCTAATGTGAAGCCACTTGTTACTATTTGTTTGCTGTTACCCCTGGGCTTTGACATGTCTGTCTATGTCCTTGCATTGTCTTTGGCTAAAATACAACTCTGCTACACTGGACGTCTCTCAGAATTATCTGATTTTTCAAGACTTATAATGAGCATAGAGTTTACTTGGCTTGAATTTTTGGCTTGATTACTGATCTCTGATTTTTTTTTAACTTTTAATTGTTTTATTTTAAAGATCTGTGGTACAATTCAGGGTTAGGTATACAAGTTTTCATTATTCAGGTACCATTGTTGATGAGGTGTGCCCCTCCTTCCCAGGCAGACTCCCACAACTGCCAATCCTGCTTCCCCACTCCCTCCCTGGCAGTTTTCCGCTACTGTCAGTACTTTTCTTATAGTATTACAATAATAATTCATGGTCTGCTTATGAGTGAGAACATGTGATACTCAGTTCTTTGTTTCTGTGAAAGATCACTCAGTATTATAGACTCTAAGTCCATCCAGGTTGCTGTGAAGTTCATGATTTTGTTCTTCTTTATGGCTGCATAATATTCCAACATGTATATGTATCACTTTTTTTTATCCGGTCCTCTTTTGATGGCAGCATGTTTGGTTTCATGTTCTTGCTACTGTGAACAACACTGTGATAAACACGTGTGCAGGTATCTTTTTTATAAAGTGATTTGCATTCTTCTGGGTACATTCCCAGTAGAGGGATTGCAGTGTTATATGGAAGGTCTATTTTTAGATCTTTTAGGAATCACCACCCTGTTTTCAACAGAGGCTGTATCCTACCAGAGTTCTCCAATATTTACACTTCACTTATTGATGTTTTTAAGGATACTCCCAACCGTGAAAGGGTGTTCCACAAATATTATGAATTTACTCTTATTAAGCCAATCAAATTCTGTGAAGATATTAGGGATGTTAGTTGTTCAATTGTGTAATGGCCAAGGGCAAAATGAGATTAGTAAAAGGGAGCCCATTTCATATTCTTATTTCTTATGGGAAATGATATCAAGTTTAATTTTGCTTATTTGAATTATCTGATGATTATATTGAACACACCATTTTCAATTGTGCACATCCTATTAGTGGTGGAAAATAAAAAAAAAAAAAACCCAGCAAATAAAGATTTACAATGTGAACTAGACTGCACTGGTATGAAATCCAAGCAAATGTTGCATTTGACCAAATCTAACAACTGATGGGAAATATCAGTTCAAGAGTTTGGCTAAAGCAATGTGCAAGTGAACAAATTTGACTGAACTAATAGTATCTCATTTTTCAAGCCCCAGTGTGGGGAAAAAAACAGTAAGACACAACACATCCTATGTTTGGTTACTGGTCCTTTTGGGATTTTATGTGGATATTTGTTTCTATACTGATCCCCAGTAACTATTCTCAGATTCTGTCCTAAGACACTTTACCTTTTTCTCCTTTACTGGATTTGAGAGATGCTTAATTATAGAGATTAAATTTGGTTAAACTCTATTTTGCTATTCTTTCCATCTAAATTATATTTCCTACTGTCTTAAACTACTTCTTTTTTTTTGAGTTGGAGTCTCACTCTGTCGCCCAGACTGGAGTGCAGTGGCCGCTTCCAGCCACCACAGTCTCGACCTGCTGGGCTCCGGCGATCCTTCCGCCTCAGCCTTCCAAATAGCCGGAATTACAGGCATGCACTACCACGCCCGGCTGATTTTTTGATTTATTGTAGAGATGAGGTCTCGCTGCCCAGGAGGGTCTCGAACCCGCGGGCTCAGGCAGTCCACTCACCTCAGCCTCCCAAAGGCACGGGATTACAGGCTGAGCCACTGAGCCCGGCTTTAAACTACTTCTTGATTATGAAAATATACACACAGTTTTACAATTTTCCTCTAGCAATGTACCACTATTTGAAGTCATTCCTTTAAATCCTAGCAAAAACTATAAAGTCATTTCATTGCTCAAACATAACCAAATTCTTATTAATAAACCAATTTTAATTTTTATGAAACTTTAGATACCTGTATAATATTAAACACCAATGAATGAACAATAAAAATCATGCAAGATAGCTTTTTGATTAAATTTTGTTGATTTTAAGCCATGTCACTCTACACACATTTATGAAATAAGCAGAGCTTGATAAAGTGCCTGGCCATTTCCACCATTCTTCCCAGTGCACCTCTCTTTCTTCCCCATGAATGCAGTGCTCCTAAAATCTTCTCTTCCTTCTGATTATCAAATACTTCTTTTAGGATAAGATTCCATTAACTTCCCATCAGAATGAGGTGTGAGAAAAGATGAGGCTAAATGTAGGCTTCCTCCCAAGAGAAGTGGAATATTAACAGCTGAAACTAACTTTGCTTAAATCGAGGTAATAAATATCTGGTTCCAAGATGGCAGAAACTTGGCACTCATGCAGCTAGTCCTCACTGATTGATCACAGCAATTTTTTTCTGCTGAAGCTTAGGGTACCTTCCTCAGAAGCTTTCTCAACAGAGTGCTACAGGCAGTAATTGCTAAATAAATAGAACTGGAGCTTAATATAAAACATTCTTTCTATTTTTTTGTTTTAAAGACTTTTTCCCCATGAATTTAAATTGCAGCTGTTAGAGGTGTTTAAAAGAACAGTCATGCTGGGCTCGGTGGCTCAGCCTGTAATCCCGCACCTTTGGGAGGCTGAGGTGAGTGGATTGCCTGAGCCCGCGGGTTCGAGACCCGCCTGGGCAGCGAGACCTCATCTCTACAATAAATCAAAAAAAAAAAAAAAATCAGCCGGGCGTGATAGCGCATGCCTGTAATTCCGGCCACTCAGAAGGCTGAGGTGGAAGGATCGCCGGAGCCCAGCAGTTCGAGGCTGCGGTGGCCGGAAGTGGCCACTGCACTCAAGTCTGGGCGACAGAGTGAGACTCCAACTCAAAAAAAAAAAAAAAAAAAAAAAAAAAAAAAAAAGCAGTCATTTCCACTGAAATCATACCACATAGACAATTGTTTAGATTCCATTTGTGTAACACACATATGTCAAAGAAAGTTTTCTTATCTATCTATTGGGATCTGTCAATTTCAAAAAAAGAATCAAGTTTTTTGCATCAGATAGACATAAGTTTACATTTCAACATTGTTACTTAATACATGGTCCTGGGAAAGTCAGTGAACTCCTTTGACCCTCACTTTACTTATAAGCAAAATGGAAATAACAATGCCTAACTCAGTAGATTGTCATGACAATAAATAAAATATTTTGGGAAATGAGCTTTCATGTTGTCTGCTTATATCAGTTATTAAATTTATGTGTCTTCAATTCCTAAACCTCCTTAAATTAATGAACTGCTAAGTAAACACTGGTGAACTTAATCTTATTGTGAATGGCAAAAAGAAATTGGTATAAAAAAGTACACTTGGAAGAAAATTTTATAACTCATTTAATCAACGAATGAGAGTCTCATAACTAAAAGGAACCAAGCAGTGGCTTAGATTGGCATAACCAAATATACCACTTCTGCTTTCTGTATGTACCACTGTTTGATCACTTTTTTTGACCCAGTTTTCTTTGTATCTTGCTTCTTAAGTGGCACCACATTACAGGGAAAATCTTCCTTGCTCACTCTTTCAACATAAAATAGAATTATTCTAAATTTAGATTTCTCTCATATCTTTGATCTGCCTAGATTTCCCGTCTATATAAAATAAGTGCCATCCCTAGCTCTTTATGCCAGATGCAAATTATAAAGCAATCAAAAATGACCTAGCATCCCTGATGCATTGATACTTTTCAGCTTTCATCATTATTATACTTCAAATAGGTTATGTTTGGAGGACCTTAGACATCTTCAATATCCTCTGATTTTCAATATTTCTTGCGTACATAACAAGATGATTCCTCAGAACAATGACAAAAGCCACATGCAGTTTTCCAGTATTTTTGTTCAGTAACAGTTCTTTAATTTGCATAATATTTTATGATCCAGAAAGCACTATCCTGCACTATTCTTTTCGACTCTCACAGCAATTATGCAAGGTACTGATGGCAAATATTGTTACTTTTTGGAATATAAAAGAAACTAAGCTCAAGAAAGGTTAAATATTGTACTTGGTGTCAAAATGCTAATACATAGTAGAACCAAAGTAGAAACAAGTTCTATATGAAGATTAAAACTGAAAATAGATACCAATACATAAATCTCATCCAGAGTACAATTCCAGTCAAGAGAACCGATAAATATTATTTCATTTCAAGGTCAGAGAAACATCAGAACATCCTAAAACTCAATTTATTTTTGATGTTGAGCAATCTGCTGTTTTTCTTATTTTCACCTTAAGTTACATGTATCTTTTCTAGATCTCAAAGAAATATTTAATTGGAGTAGAACCAATTGCGTTCTCTGTTACACATTCAGAAAGCCCTGAAACATTCAAATTTCTGTCAACAAATAATCTCTAGAGCTTCAGGGAAGCCTGCTACATTGTACTTTGCTGAAATGGTGTGTTTTTACCATTAACTATTATTTAATTAATGTCATGATTATTTTTTATCAAGACTATGGATTAAGATCTTTGGCAGATAGAAAATTCCCATAAATACTATGAAAATGAATTTCACTTATGAAAATCCCACAATCCACTACAAAGCTATGAATTTACAAGCAAGAAGGGTTTGAAAATGCATGTACTCAAAAGCTAAAACTAAAGGTGCAAAAAATTATAGAAAATAATATCATGAAAATTTTGAGTGGGATGGGGACAGGATGCATCATTAGATTTAAAGATTCTTAGGCTCTTTGCATTTAAGGAAGAAAACAGAGGTGCTAATTAACTTTAAAACTTCTTAATGCAAACAATAATGATAAAACTAAAGGTCAAACAAACGAAAGACTCCACCACCATTATCAAAATAGAAAAATTAAAGGTAATCACTACACACTCAGAAATAGAATGATTAACATAGAAATTAATACTGAGGAAAATGAAAAAGTAAAGAAAGTCTGATCAACTCAGTTGAAGGCTGCAAAGGAAGAAAAATAAAACAAAAACATAATCATTAGAAAAATTTAATAAGTCAGAATAAAGTTGGAATACATCAGTATTCACATTAAATGCAAAAGTTTGAACTCACTGATTACACAGTAGTAACTATCAGATGAGGGAAGAAACTAATTTGTATTTTTCTTAAAAGGAATAAATTTAAAGCAAAATCAGACAAAATGGTTGAAAAGTTGAAAAAATACATTCCAAGCAAAGTATAATCAAAGAAGGGTAGCATAGTACTATTAATTTCAAACACAGCAGAAAGTTAAAAGACATTAAGAACAAAAGTAAAAAATGCATTATTAGAGATACAGAAGGACACTGCCAAAAATACTTCAGCTTTCAAGTAAACAGCATACCATTGCATCTTAGGGAAATAGAAAAACAAGGATGATTGAAACTTAAAATTAGTAGAAGGAAAATAGTAAAGATTAACAAAGTGTTCTGTTTTCAAAAATATAAACAAAATGGACAATCCTTTAACTAGACTAACTAAAATAAAAAAGAGAAAATTTAAGTAAATAAATTCAGAGATGAAAAGGAAAATATTAAAAACTGATGCCACAGAAGTAAAAAGAATCATAAAAGCATGTTGTAATCAATTATATGCCAACAAGATGGAAAATGTAGGAGAAATGAATAAATTCTTAGGCATTTACAACCTACCAAAACTGAATCATGAAGATCTGGAAAACCTGAACAGACCAATAAAGAGGAAGGCAACTGAATAACTAATAAAATATCTCTGTCATGAAAATGCCTTGACTTGATGGTTTCACTGCTGAATTTTAGCAAACATTTAAGAAGAACTAAAACTAATTGTTTTCAAACTATTCCAAAAATTGAAAAGAATAAAATTATTCCAAACTCATTGTATGAGACCAATATTACCCTAATAGCAAAATCTGACTTAGCTGCAATAGCAAAAAAGAAAAAATACAGGCTGATATTTCAGTAAAACATATGCAAAAATTTTCAACAAAATACTAACAAACTTAATTCCACAGTACATAAAAAGATTAGGCATCATGATCAAGTGGAATTCCTGTCAGGGATGCAAGGATGTTTAGATGCACACTAATCTAAAAGTATGATCCATCTAAGTAACATAATGAAGGACAAAAACCATGTGAAAAGCATTTGATGAAATATAACCTTCCTTCATGATAAAAAAAAAACTCTAAACAAATTAAGCATAGAAGAAATAAATCTTAACACATAAAATCCATATGTGACAAAGCCACAGCTAGGATCATGCTGAACAGAGTAAAATTGAAAGTTTTCTTTGTAAGACCTAGAATAAGACAAGGATGTCCACTCTTGACACTCCTATTATACATGACACTGGAAGTTTAAACTAAAGCAGTTAGGTAGCAGAAATAAAACAAAAGGCATCCACATTGAAAAAGATGTTCAATTGTACTTGTTGATCATATGATCTTATACACTAGAGCCCAAATACTCTACTGAAAACCTGTTATAAGTAATAAATGAATTCAAAGAAGTTGCAGTTATAAAACCAACTTACAAAAATAGTAACATTTCTACATGCCAATAGCAAACTACCAAAAAAAATTTTTTAATCTAATTTACAATAGCTACAAAAAATACCCAGGAATAAATTCAACCAAGAAAATGAAAGATCTCTACAATAAGACTGTAAAATATTGACAGAATAAATTGAAGAAAACACAAATAAATGGATAGATATCCCATGTATATGAATTGGAAAATTAATATTTTTTAAATGTCCATATTAAAAGCAATCTACAGAATCAATGCTAGTCCTGGAAAAAAATCAATGATACTTTTCAGAGAAATAGAGAAAAAAATTCTATTTTGTATGGAACCATAAAAGGTCCTGAATAGCTAAAGCCATTCTAAGCAAAAGGGTCAAAGCTGGAGAATCACATTATCTGACTTCAAAGTATACTACAAAGCTATAGTAACCGAGATGGTATGGTGCACATAGATCAATGAAACAGAATAGAGCCCAGAAATAAACTCACAATTTAAAAAATTGATAGCATTGACTTCATTAATGTTGAAATGTTTGCTGCGTAAAAGATTATGTTAAGAGAATGAAAAGACAAGGCACATACTGGGAGAAAATGCATATCTGAAAAAGAACTTATTCACAATATATGAAGAAACTAAAACTCAACAAAAAGAAAACAAACCAATTAAAAATGGGTAACAACCTGGATACCTTACCAAAGAATATATACAAATAGCAAATAATTATAGCCAAAAAGTTCAAGACCATGTCATAGGGGGTACAAATTAAAACAGTGAGATAACTGTGATGGTTAATTTGTGTCAGCTTGACTGAGCTAAGAGAAGCCATAGTTGATAAAAACATTATTTCTGGGTATGCCTGGGAGGGTGTTTCTACAAGAGATTGGAATTTGAATTGGTAGACCAATGTGGGTGAATATCTTCTAACCCAGTGGGAGCTCAAATACAACAAAAACACAGAAGGGTGAAATCACTCTCTATTGAGCTGAGACCTCATCTTCTCTGGTCCTTCCTGGTTCTGGGGCCTTTGGACTCTGAGACCCACACTAGCGACTCCCTCTTTGTTCTCTTAAGCCGTGGACTTGGACTTCCTGGTTCTCTGGTTTATAGACGCTAGACAGTGGGACTTCGTGGACTCCATATTGCAAAAGTCAATTCTCATAATACATCTCCATATATATTTGTGCACACACACACATAAAATTCCTTTTGTTTCTTCTTCCTTAGAGAACTCTAATGCAGATGCACCTATTAGAACAATTCAAATCTCAAAACAATGACAGTAGCAAATGGTGTGACAGATTAGGAGCAAGAGAGGTTCATTCACTGCTGTTGGAAGGCTTAATGTGACAGCCACTGGCAACATTGACGGTAATTTTGTCTCAAAGCAAAATATAGTCTCATCACAGGATCCCACAATTGTACTCTTAGGTATTCAGACAAACCTCCCAAGGTTGAAACAAGAAGAAATTGAATAGATCAATAACAAGCCAGGAAATCAACTCTATCATAAGAAAACTACTCACACAAAAAAGTCCTGGACCAGGTGGCTTTCCATAGGCATTCTACAAAACATACGAGGAGCTAATACCAATCCTATTGAAAGTATTCCAAGCAATCGAGAAAGATGGAACTGTCCCAAAATCATTTTATGAAGCTAACATCACACTGATACCCAAACTGAGTAAAGATCCAACAAAGAAAAAGAGCTATAGGCCAATATCCCTGATGAACATAGACGCAAAAATTCTCAACAAGACTCTAACAAATCGGATCCAACAACACATCTCAAAAATCATCCACCATGAACAAGTAGGCTTCATCCCCAGGACGTAGGGCTGGTTCAACATCCACAAGTCCACAAATGTAATTAAATACATCAACAGATGTAAAAATAGGAATCACATGATTATATCATTAGACACTGAAAAAACTTTCAATAAAATCCAGCATCGCTTTTTGATAAAAACCCTTGAACACCTAGGCTTAGAGGAAACATACCTCAAAATAGTAAGAGCCATCTATAATAAACCCACAGTCAACATATTGCTAAACAGATGAAAATTGGAAGACTTTCCCCTGAAAACCGGAACAAGACAAGGCTGCCCACTTTCACCCCTCCTGTCCAACATAGTGCTGGAAGACCTAGCTGGAGCAATCAGACAAGATAAGGAAATGAGGGGCATCCAAATAGAAAAAGAGGAAGTCAAATTATCCCTCTTTATTGACAATATGATTTTGTACCTTGAAAATCCAAAAGAATCTGTCAAAAATCTTCTTGCACTGATAAAGGACTTTAGCAAAATCTCAGCACACAAAATCAACGTGCAAAAGACAGGCACATTCTTATACACCAACAAACAGGCAGAGAAACAAATATAAAGAATAATACCATTCACAGTAGCAACAAAAAATATGAAATAACTCTGCACCTTCCTAATCAAAGTAGTGAAAGACCTTTACAATGAAAACTACAAAACACTGATCAAAGAAATCAAAGATGACACAAACAAATGGAAAAATATTCCATGATCATGGGTTGGAAGAATCAACATTGTTAAATTCACACTTTGACAGTCAATTGATTTTTGAGAAAGATGTGAAGAACACACAATCAGAAAGATAGTTCCTTCATTAAATGATATTAGGGGAAAAAACTGCATGTTTACACAAAAATAAAATTAGATCCTCTTTTCTCATAATATGTAAAAATTAACTAAAATACATTAAACAGTTAAATGCAGAACTTTAAAATACAAAACTGCTAGAAAAAAACATAGGGAAATTGCTTAATGGCATTGGTCTAGAGGGTTTTTTTTGGATAAGACCTCAAAAGCACAGGCAACTAAAGCAAACATAGACAAATAAGCTTACACCAAACTAGCTTCAGCAGAGCCAACAAACAAAACCAACCGAGAGTATGAAGAACAACCTCCAAAATGGGAAAATACATTTTCAAACCATACACCTGACAAGGCATTAACATTAAAAATATATGCCACATGTTCTCACTCATAAGCAGACCTTCTTATAATACTATAAGAAAGGGATTGTCAGTAGTGGGAAACTGCCTGGTGGGGGGCACACCTCATCAACACGGGTATCTGCAAAATGAGCATTTGTATACCTAACTCTGAATTGTACCCCAAATCTTTAAAATAAAAAATTAAATATATAAAAATTTTAACTCAATAACAGCAAAAACTTGATTTAAAATGGGCAAGAAATCTGAATAGATATTTTTCAAAAGACAACATACAAATGGCCTATATGTATTTACAAATATGTATACAAATATATACAAATGTTCTTATTACTAAAAAATACAAGTTAAAAATCACAATGAAATATTATTTCACACCAGTTAGAATGGGCATTTTCAAATAGACAAAGGTAAGTGCTGGCAAGGATGCAGAGTGAAAAGAATCCCTGTGCATTGTTGGAAGGAATGTAGATTAGTACAGTATAGTATGGAGGTTCTTCAAAAAATTAAAAAATAGAACAAGCGTATGATCCACCAATCCCACTATTTGCTATGCATTCAAAGAAATTGAAACCAATATGTTGAAGGGATGCCTGCACTCCTATGTTTATCACAGCACTATTTACAATAGCCAAAGTGTGAAATCAACCAAAGTGTCCAGCAATAGATGAATGAATAATGAAAATGTGGTGTATATACACAACAGAATATATCAGTCTTAAAAAATTGAATGATATCTTGCCATTTGTGACAATATGGATGAATCAGTGGGACATTAGTGAAATATACTAGACATAGGAATGCAAATACCTTATAATCTTGCTCATGTTGGATAAAAGAAAAATAGATTTCATAGAAGTAGAGAGCAGAATTGAGGTTAGCAGTGTCTGGAGTGGTTGTAAGGGAAGGGATATGAAAATCTGTTGGTCAAGAGACACATAATTATAGTTACATACATGGAAAAATTGTTCAAGAGTCAGCAAGGTGACTATGGTTAATAATGTATTGTATTCCTGAAAAATGTAAGGCTGGGTGCAGTGTCTCACACGTATAAGCCCAGCACTTTGGGAGTCCAAGGCAGGAAGATTGTTTGAGCCCAGAAGTTCGAGAGCAGCCTGGGAAACACATTGTCTCCAGAAAAACAGTAAAAAAATTAGACGGGTGTGGTGGCATGTGAATGTAGTCCCAGCTACTCGAGAGGCTTAGGTGCGAAGATCACTTGAGACTAGGAATTGGAGGCTGCAGTAAGCTGTGATTGTGCCATTGCACTCCAGTCTGTGTGATAGAGACCATGACTCAAAAAAAAAAAAAAAAGAAGAAAGAAAGAAAGATATAAAGAGATTTGATGTTATGTGTTCTTACCACACAAATGATAACTATGGGCGGTAATGCATTTATTAATTGTCTAGGTTTAAATATTCCACAATTTATATGTACTTCTAAACATCATCCTGTACATGATAAACACATACAACACTTTCATATATATATATATATATATGAGGCAAAAGGTGATATAACTGCAAAGAAAAATAGAAAAAAATATTTAAATATTATAGCTGAAGAATTCAGCACCTCATAATAGACAATCAGTAAAGCTATATTTACTTAAACATCTCTATCATTCAACAGTGTTTAGTTGACATTTAGAGAGTACTCTATGCAACAATGGAAGATTACACATTTTTATCCAACAAATATGGAACACTAAGATAGTCTGCATTCTGGGCCTTGAAAGATACCTTGATGAAGTAATAAATAGAACTGTACGAAGCATGGTCTCAGACCACAGTTGAATTAGACTAGAAATTAATAACAGATGCATAGCTGTTATTAATAGCCAGAATAAATAAAACATGCTTCAGAATAATAGTTGGAAATAATAAAACATGCTTCAGAATAATACATGGGTGGCTGGGTGTGGTGGCTCCCACCTGTAATCTCAGCAATTTGGGAGGCAGAGGCAAGAGGATTGCCTGAGCCCAGCGGTTTGAGACTAGCCTGGGCAACTTGGAGAGACCTCTAGTCTACAATAAATCAAGAAAAATTAGCCAGGCTTGCTGGCACACACCTGTAGTTCCAGTTACTTGGAAGGTAGAGGTGGAAGGATCGCCTGAGCCCAGCAAGTTGAGGCTGTGGTAGCTGTAAGCATGCCAGTGCATTCCAGCCTGGGCAACAGAGTGAGACACTGACCCCAAAATAATAACAATGGTAATAATAATAATACATGGATCAAATAATTTTCTAGAGAAATTTCAAAATATTTTGAACTAAATAAAAACCAATTTACCAAAATGTGTGTGATATTAAAAAGTAGTGTATAAAGGCAAATTTTGTACCATTGAATACATACATAAAAAAGATAAAAGATTTAAAACCAGTAAATTAAGTTTCCATACTAACAAACTGGAGAAAGGAAAGAATAAAAATCTAATGCAGGGAGAATAAATCAAGTAATAATATTCAGGGCAGAAATCAGTGAAAAGGAAAAGAGGAAAACAATACAGAAAACTAACAAAACAAAAATCTGGTTATTTGATGAAATAATGAATAAAATTGATAAGCCTCTAGGCAGGATAACCATAGAGGAAAGAAAGAAGATACATCACAAATATTATAAATAAGAGCCGGGCTCGGTGGTTCAACCTGTAATCCCGCGCCTTTGGGAGGCTGAGGTGAGTGGATTGCCTGAGCCCGCGGGTTCGAGACCCGCCTGGGCAGCGAGACCTCATCTCTACAATAAATCAAAAAATCAGCCGGGCGTGGTAGCGCATGCCTGTAATTCTGGCTACTCGGAAGGCTGAGGCGGAAGGATCGCCGGAGCCCAGCAGGTCGAGGCTGCGGTGGCCGGGAGCGGCCACTGCACTCCAGTCTGGGCGACCGAGTGAGACTCCAACTCAAAAAAAAAAAAAAATTGATAAGCCTCTAGGCAGGATAACCATAGAGGAAAGAAAGAAGACACATCACAAATATTATAAATAAGAGCTGGACTCCGTGGCTCAGCCTGTAATCCCGCGCCTTTGGGAGGCTGAGGTGAGTGGATTGCCTGAGCCCGCGGGTTCGAGACCCGCCTGGGCAGCGAGACCTCATCTCTACAATAAATAAAAAAATCAGCCGGGCGGGGTAATGCGCGCCTGTAGTTCCAGCTACTCGGAAGACTGAGGCGGAAGGATCGCCGGAGCCCAGCAGGTCGAGGCTGCGGTGGCCGGGAGCGGCCACTGCACTCCAGTCTGGGCGACACAGTGAGACTCCAACTCAAAAAAAAAAAAAAAAAAATATATATATATATATTTTATATATATATATAATAAGAGAGTGATTATTGCAACTGATTTCTTGGATTTCTAAAAGATAATAAAGAAATATGAAGAATCTTTGGTCACAAATTTTATATCCTAAATGAAATGAAACAATTCATTGACAGATACAAACTGTAAAACTCAAAGGGAAATAGATAATTGGAATGAACTTATATCTATTAAATAAATTGAATTAAGGATTAACAGCTTTTTCAATAAGTATGTGCCAGGCCCAGATCTGTTCACCAGTGAATTCTGTAACACTTCAAGAAGAATTCCACGAATTTTCCACAAGCTTGCTGAGAAAATACAAGGAGGGGGAATATTTCCTAATGCATTTTAGGAGGCTAGAATTACCCTTATACCAAAACCAGTTGAAAACATTACATAAAAGGAAAACTACAGACCAATATCTCTCATGAATATAGATGCAAAAATATTCGTAAAATATTATTAAGATGAAGCCAACAATACATAAAAAGATTTATACACTATGACAAAACGAGATTTATTTCAGTTACGCAATACTGATTCAATATTCAAAACTCAATCAATGTAATCCATCACGTCAACAGATTTAAACAATTCATTGACCACATCAAGTAATGCAGAAAAACCATTTGAGAAAATTCAACTCCTATTAATGATAAAAATTTTCACATAAGTAGAAAAAATAGACACTTTTTAAATTTAAAACGGACCATTGATAGGAAAACCTATGCTAACATTACACTTGATGGTTAGAAACTGGCTGATTTTCTTCAACATAGGAAAAAGTCAAGTACATCTTCCCTTGCCAATCCTATTTAACATTGTGTTGACATTTCTAGCTAGTGCAACAAGATAAAAACGAAATAAAAAATAAAGAAATAAAACTTTGTTCACAAATAACAAATATATATATGCTATAGTAACCCAAACATGATACTGACTTTTAAAACTTACATATAGACAAATGGGATATATTGTAGAGCCCAGAAATAAATCCTTATACTTACAGTCAATTGATAATTGACAAAGGTGCCAAGAACACAAAGTAGGGGATGGTTCTTTCAATAAATAGTGTTGGAAAAACTAAGTATTCACAACCAGAAGATTGAAATTGTATCCTTATCTCACACCACACACAGAAATAGATTCTTTTTTAAAAATTTTATTTTAATGATGTAGGGTACAATTTAGGGTTAAGTATACAAATGGTACCTGATCTCAAACCAGGTGAAATGGAGACAAAAATAGATTCTAAATTTATCAAAGACTTAAACATAAGACTGAACCCGTAAAAGTACTAGGAAAACAGGGGTAGAGGGGGTGGAACATTTTTTGTCATGATCCCCAAAGCATATGAAACAAAAAGCAAAAATATATGGGTTTACATTAAACTAAAAAGCACATGGAACATTCAATGGAGTAAAGAAACAACCCCACAACTGGAGAAAATAACTGAAAACTATGCATCTTATAAGGGGTAACTATTCAAAATACATAAGGAACTCAAATACTCATCATTAAGGAAATAAATAATCCAATTAAATAATTAGCAAAGGTACTGAATAGAAATTTTTCCACAGAAGAAATACAAATGCTTAATAGGTATATGAAAAGGTGCTCAACATCACTAATCATCAGGGAAATGGAAATCAAATCCACAGTTAGATATTAGCACTCCTCTACTAGAATGACTTATCTGAAATATAAATGATTACAAGTATTAGTGAGGATATGGAGTAAAAGGAATCCTTGCACACTGTTGTAATGTACATAACCACTATGGAAAGCATTATAAAAAATATTCAACAAATTAAAAATTGAACTACCATATGATCCAGTAATTTCACATGTATATATATTCAAAGGTAATAATACGTATGAACTACTGCTTATTTCATCATTATTCATTACACCCAAGATATAGTCAACCTAAATGTCAAATGTCAATCAATATATAAATGCATTAAAATATTGTACATGTGCATGCAATATATTGTTATGCAGCCTTAAAAATAAGAAAATCCTGTCATTTGTAATAATGTAGATGAAACTGGGGAAAAAATTTCTAAATTAAATAAGCTAGACACAGAAAAACAAATACTGTGTGATCTCATTTATGTAGGTCAAATCTAAAAAAGTTGAACATGTAGAAGCAGAGAGTAGAATGATGTCTATGGCTAGGGAAATGACAGTGGGGAAATAAAGAGTTGTTGGTCAAAGAGTACAAAGTTTCAGTTATGCAGGATGAATAAATTCCGGAGAGCTAATTTATAGCATGGTAACTATAGTAAATAATACTGCATTATATAATTGAAATTTGGTAAGAGAATGAATCTTAAATTTTCTGATCATGTCACACACAAAAATCGGTAATAATGTGAGATAATGAATATGCTGATTATTTTGTTGTAATCATTTCACAATGGATATATATATATATATCAAAACATCACTTTGTACACTATAAATATATACAATTTTTCATTTGTTGATTATAATTCAATGAAGCTGGAAAAATAAAAGCAAACATGAATAAATAAAAATTTACAAAAGTAGCTTAAGAGAATTACTGGTTTCATGCTCAGTCAAAACAAATAATCATTCTTCTATATATTAAAAAGATTCTATTAGATACTATAATAAGTGAATATATCTTATTATGGTATTAGATACATAAATAATCTTGAATTCTAATAAAATATGTGGATGAGTTTTACAAAGGTAAATAAAACCTTGAATACTTAATTTTTTATATTATTTTTTAACTTGATTTTATGTACTTACAGTGTGTTTTTAAAATCTATCCATGTTATTAGGGACTGTTCATTTATTATCATTTATAGTCTTTTATTATAAGAACATAATGTATTTGTCCATTTATATGCTGTTGGACATGTATATCACTTTGGCTTATAATAATGCAGTGAAAACATTTATATATATATATATACCTCGTAAATATATACAAAAAATCCTCTAGGTTGTATATCTAAAAATAAAGTTCCCAGGTGTTAGTGTATACACATCTACTAAGTATTTTATTCAAATAGTTCTCCCAAGAGATGAGATTAATTTTATAAATTTTACATTCACACAGGGAGTATCTATGAGACTTTGTGTTTCACCATATGCTCACTATCTCCTGGTAGTACTAAGCTTATTGTTCAAATTGACCCATATGTGCAAGGTAATAGAGAAATTTCCTTTTTTACTGTTTAGTGTCTATTTAGGTAAAAGTAATCCACATACTTTACTAGACTTCTAGATAATTTATGTATCTAATAGCATAATGAGATATATTCACGTATCATAGTGTCTAATAGTATCTTGTTAATATACAGTAAAATGACAATTTTCTAACCTATATAATATGCATCTCTAAATGTAGCAAAAATTATAGCTGGTATCATACACACAATTTACGGTAGTGAAAAAAATAGATCTAGGGATTTTTTTCTGTAATGCTCTACAATCTTACGAATAGAAAAGTCTAAAGTAATAAAAAATACAAAATAGATATAAATGTTGTGTTTTTAAAGACATTTCGGAGGTCACTGCAATTATGTACTATGAATAACCACGCTTAAGAGGAAAATATGAAATTATAGACAATTTTTCAGAAATGAAAATTCACAATTGTCAAATAAAAATATGCCATAAAGCATAAACCAAATTGAATGACGCAGTATCAGATCATCAAAGTAAAATATAAATTTGACGTATTTTCCAGAATCTTGAAAGAAAGAAGGAAGAGGTTAAAATAATGGAATAACATCTGAAAGACACAGAGAATAGATTGTGGAAATCCAAATTAACCGTAATATAAAGCTTTGAAGCCAGGAAAAACATTGAAATTACAAATTAGATTAATAAAATTAAAAACAAAATGTATTAAAAATTCTTTTTGAAGTGAAGAAAAACCAATTAAAATTAATGCAAGTGTGCATCATGCACTACAAAAATAATGAAAAGAAACTAAGATTCAGATTTATTTTGGAAAAATCCTTGAATTTGAAAACTTACTTTTGTACTCCTACAAACAACTTAGTAGGAAAAAAAAAACAGGATTAAGCAAATGACCAAATCCAGATCTTAAACAACAACAAAAAATTTCTGTATTTTTTTAACATTAGAGGAAGCAACTCTACAGAAAGCTGAGAGATACATTTTTGTGAATGAGAAATTATATATATAGCCAAAGTGGCACTTACAGAAACTCAACAACAAAATAACACAAACTTGCTGAGAAAGAATGCCATCTTCATAATTCCCAGAACTACACTCCTCCCCACAGTTGACAGAAGGGTTTGTTCTCATTTCCTCAGGAAATAAAGCAAACTCAAGATGAGTTGAGTCTCAATAAAAGACCTGGTGTGAGTACGAAAACCAGTTAAAATATAGACGTAGGTCTAATTAATTTAAATGTGGTAATAAAATCTAAGACTTTGCTAAAAAAATAATTAAAAGTAGAAAATAGATTATATAAAAATACTTCTGTAGAAAGAAGTGATAATCTGAATATAAAATTGTATAGTAAATAAATAGGAATTGCCAAGGAATGGAGAATTGGTAGAAAAGAATGCTAAATCTCTCATCAGGATAAAATAGATATGATTTCATTGTTAATATTAATGAGTATACTTAAGTTCAAATATGTATTTTAATATTGATGGTAACTTATTGAATGAAAACATCACATACCTTCAAATTAACAGAAAAAATATTTAAGGCATTTTATTGATAAAACAGTAAAAAACCTCAATGACAAGCCTTAAAAGAACATAAAGTATCAAACAAGATGACAGAAATAGCATTAAAATGAATCTATTTCTTATAAGGAAAATAAAAGTTTCATTTTAGCATGCTAAACAATTCAAGGAGCCTAGTTGCCTGAATCAGTAACTAGGAGAATAACGACTCCATCAGGAACATATGCATCACATTTTGCCTTAGCTAGAACAGTTTTATAGGCTTATTTGTTACCGCCACATAACTTAATCTATCAATATAGAAATTACAACATTCAAGTGCAGTGCTGTTGTAAAAAAAAAAAAGAAAAAACCTTGAATCTGAATATTTTAACATTTGGATGACAGGTAGCAAGGTAGCAGATAACAGAGTTTGTGAAAAATATGATTGTATGCAGTGTAAATACAGTAATAAATTACCTGCAATAACTTGGGAGGTAAATGCTGTATACACTCAGCTAGCAATCCTAGAAGGAATGGTTGAAAAACAGAAATTTGGTAGTGTGTGCTGTTGGTTAATCTCTGGAAATATTTGCCAAGATAATATAAGAGATGAAAATAGTTTGCAAGCCGAAATGGAAGGAAATAGAAAGTTTAGGTATTGAAGTGTTGGCAGGTTGAGAAAAGGCACTATAAAGGTTGTTTCCAGAACCAATATTTTAGTACATGAATATATAAAAACAAAAAATTGAGAGGATTTCAGTAATATTTTCAGTATTTCAGTAATAATGTTCTGTTGAATAAAGTGATTCAGGACAATGTTCAGATTAAATGTATGTTATTCCCATCCATTATTACAGCAATTCTCAACATAGCTACCATTAATGAGTGTGTGTCTATTTTTATATGTAAGGAGGTAAAATAAATCAGTCTTGAGAATTATATCTAAGAAATGCTTTTTGATATGGTTGCTAGCATACTGGCACATGGAGCAAGCTTGAAGCAAATTCATCAAAATCTTTCAAAGCTTCTGATATAGCTTTCTTACTGAATATCAGTGTTCAGCCTAGATCCTGTTGCTTGCCATACAGAAAGCCAATCACTGAGACAAGTATTGCCAGCAAAGAAGAATTTATTATGCCTGACATCAGCCAGAGAGATGGAGGATAAACCTCAAATCTGTCTCTTCCTCCCTGACTAAAGTTAGGGGTTTGTATAACAGGGAAGGATAAGAGGAGGGTCAAGGAGGAAGAGTTGGTGAACAGGAAGCTGGTGTGTTTCATTGTACAGATTAAGTTCCCCCAAGCTTTATTTCTATGGGCAACCCCTTTGTTGAAACTTTGGGCCACATTCAGTTTGGGAATTAAAATAAATTGCAGTCCTACCTTTCAATATCAGGTAGTAAGCTGAGACAGCTATGAAGCCACTACAGAGGGCATATTCTCACATACTTCAAATATGGCCAAGGAATATAATATAAAATAAATTTCTAGAAGGCAGAGCCAAAGGCTCAGTGATAATCAACAAGGATTCCCTCCGAGTTAAGTTAAATAGAAACTTAATCAAGAGAATTCTATCCACAGGAAAGGGACTTTCATAATGCCTGGTTTTTAGGATTTCAATCTATTAGTGATTGATGGAGCCTTTTGAGAGGTGATTAGGCCATGAGGAAAGAACCATTTTAAAGGAAGCCACAGAGACCTTGCCCCTTCCACACACAGAAACCCCCAACAGAAACTAAATCTGATGGTACCCTGATCTTGGATTTCAAGCTCCATAACTGTGATTATATATATATATATATATATTTGTTTGTTTATAAGCAACCCAATTTATGGTATTTTGTTATAGCAGCCCGAATGAACTAAAACAGGTATGTATGTGTGTGTGTGTGTGTGTGTGTGTGTATATATATATATATATATATATATATCCCTTTATTTCCCTTTCTGAATGAAAGAAATTTCCTTGTTTCCTTTTCCCCTTTTTCCTCTCCCTCCTTCCCTCCCTCCCTCCCTTCCTTCGCTCCTTCCATCCTTCCTCCTTCTTTTGTTGCCTTTTCTCCCAGTATTCCTGTATTTTCTCTACTACCATATTTTGGGCCTGCCTTGTGGTAGTTGACAAATGACTCGCCTTCTTTAGCACATAGGTCACCACACTGAAAGCAGTCACTTCTAGTCCTAAGGGAGAGTACTGGGCCAAAGACTGGGAGTAAAATTGGAGCTGGATTGGGTACATTGGTGAAACTGTGGCTTGTTTCTATTAAAGGGCAGATGAATTTTTTAAACCAAAATGGAAATGAATGAATATTTGGTGCCAAGAATAACAGTCTATGGCAGAAACAATGATCTCCACATTGCAACATAGAAAAAGTGCGTTTCCCAGGGCTTCTGCTCCTTGCATCTAAATGAAACCTTATGAATAGTACTTCTGGTGAAGGGAATGTTTTGGAAATGAGGTACTATGATAAGAAAATAAGAGTTTTAAGTTGTTTGTAAAAAAATTTAAAAAGCCCATTTAGACCAAATGCAAAGAGAAACATATACAACATAGATTTAAAAGAAATTATTTTTAAATATCTAGGTAAGATACAAAAAAAAAATAACAAAATGCAAATAGATATTTCAATATTCTTTTTTTTATTTCTTATTTTCATCATAAAGATGTGGGATACAATTCAGGGTTAGATACACAAACATTGATTATGCAGGCACTTTTATTGATGAAGTGTGCCCCTCCCTCCCCTAGCAGTTTCCCTCAACTGCCACTCTCACCCCCCTGCCCTGACAGTTTCCCACTACTGCCAATCCCTTTCTTATAGTATTATGATAATTGTTCAAGGTTTGCTTATGAGTGAGAACATATGGTACTCTGTTCTTTGTTTGTATGATAGATCACTGAGTATAATCGACTCTAAATCCATCCAAGTTGCTACGAAGTCCATATGTTTGTTCTTATTTATGGCTGCATAATATTCCATTATGTATATGTACCACATTTTTTTTTATCCAGCCCAGCTTTGATGGGCAGCATGGTTGGTTCCATGTTTTTACTATTGTGAATAGAGCTACAACAAACATTCGTGTGCAGGTATCTTTTTTGTAGAATGATTTCAGTTCCTCTGGGTATATTCCCAATGGGGGAATTGCTGGGTCATATGGAAGGCAAATTTCTAGTTCTTTCAGAAATCTCTTCACTGTCTTCTAAAGAGGTTGTACCAGCATCTCTTTTTTCTCCGCATCTTCACCATCATCTGTTATAGTTTGTTTTATTAATAATGGCCATTTTTACTGGGGTTACGTGATATCTCAATGTGGTTTTGATTTGCATTTCTCTGATGATTAGCGAGGCTGAGCACTTTCTCATGTGTCTATTGGCTACCCACATACCTTCTTTTGAGAATTGTCTATTCACGTCTTTTGCCTCTTTTGAAAGGGGCTGTTTGTTTTTTCCTTCTGGCGCATTTGAGTTCCTTGTAGATCCTAGATATTAGGCTTTTGTCAGATATACAGTTGGCAAATATTTTTTCCCATTCTGTGGGCTGTCTCCCTGCTCTTTTGATGGCTTCTTTTGCTTTGCAGAACCTCGTCAGTTTGATGAGGTCCCACTTGTCTATCTTATATCTTATGGTATGGGCACTTAGGGTTCTCATCAGGAATTGGTTGCCAGTTCCAATTTCCATAAGGGTGTCTCCTGTGTTTTCTAAGATTCTTATAGTTTGAGGTTTTACGTTTAGTTCTTTGATCCATTTAGAGTTAACTTTTGTGTGTGGTGGTAGGTAGGGATCCTGTTTCAATCTTCTGCACCAACCCATCTTTGGCAAAGCCACTAGTAACAACCATTGGGGAGAGGAGAATCTATTCAGCAAATGGTGCTGGGAAAACAGATGTTTCAATATTCTTAAAAGATCAAGTTGAATACAAGCCTAAAAGTGTTGAATGAGAATTAAATGCTTATTTTATATTTAAAAGTCACACAGAAAAAAATGCAGGCATATCAATAATATTAATATTCTGAATAATACTACATCAAAATTTAAAACATACTTGTATATGGATGGTAAAAAGTGACAAAATGCAATCACACTTGAAGTGTGCTGCACAACTTGCTATATTTTTGATAAACCAAACTGATAACAATGAATATATGGATGTAGTGATTGTGAATAGTTCAATTAATGACAAGTTTTTCATGTATATCTATTTAACCTTTTATCCACTTAATTGTAAATTTTGAGGGGTATAAAATGTCAGTATCATAAGCTGTTATGCATTGTGCCACACGTAAACTTCAATAAAAACTTCAATAAATTCTAAAAATCAAATTTTAAAAAGGCCACACATTTAGACCAAAATATATTTAGATTTAAATATATAAATGTCAATTAAGATGAAGTGCGCAAATAGTTAAAAGATAAAACGTCTTAGAAAACTGTTTTTTAGGTCAAAGAGGAAATGATAACTTTAGTTACAGATGATTCTAAAAGTGAATCCAAGGAGAAAACTAAGTGCCAAACCTTCAGAATGTGGCCAAAATGGTGTTAACTAAAACATAGCTGGCCAAGCCATAGAGTCACAGTGTTCAATAAAATATAATTAATCTCAGTTGACTTCATTATAAAATAAAGCAAATAATCACTATATTATCTAAGCATTAAAAGCAATAGTTAAACAGTAACAAGTACCAAATATTATAGACAGGATGAATCAATAAAGATAAAACACAAAATTAATGAATTATAAAATGTAAAATCGTAGAACTGTTTTTTTAAAAGAAGGTAAAATTAAATATGAAAATCTTAATACAAAGTGCAATTTTGGCAAGCCTGAACCAAAGGAAAATAGAGAAAACATGTATACAAATATGTCTATCACAGAAACAAAGAACTGAGTACCACATGTTCTCACTCATAAGCGGATCCTGAGCAATTATCATAATACTGTAAGAAAGGGATTGGTAGTAGTGGGAAACTGTCAGGGGAGGGAAAAGGGGCACACCTCATCAGGAAAGGTACTTTATCTCAAACCAGGTAAAGTGGGGACCAAAGTGAGACCCAAACTTTACCTACACAATGACCATTTGTATACTTAACCATGAATTGTACCCCACAAATTAAAAAAAGGTCTAAATATTAAAATAGATTTAACCTCGATAATACAGAATGTAAAATTATGAGAAATAGCCACTTATCGATTTACGACAGAGTTAAAAGTCTTGATGAAATAGGTGATATTTATAAAAAACCCAGTTATCCAAATATAATCAAGAAATAGAAAATATAAATGTATATCAGTTGATTTAAACTAAACTAAAATAAAAAGGACTACATTTTTAAAATGGTACCCACTACAGAGGTTTTATAGATGGTGATTTCTTCAAAATTATTATAGAGTAACTGATTCTCATCATTTATGCTGTTATAGAACACAAAACTATGAGATTTTTTTCAATTCATTTTGCAAACAACCTATCCTGAAACAAAATAAAAATTACATTTCTTGTTTTAATCTTACTTATACACACAGAAATACATGTACTGAATAAAATACAACTCACTGAACACAGAGCTATAAATTTGAAAAATAAATTATGAGCCAGTAAGATGTATTTCAGTAAGATATAAATTTTTGATTCTTAAAACTTCTATTTATTTAATTTATCACATGAAGAGAAAAAAAGTAAAACAATATGATCATCTTGATAGATTCCAACAAGGCATATGTAAAAAGAATTAGCATCTATTCCTCATGTAATGTCATCGTTAATGAAAAATATAAATATTCTTAGATTAAAATGTTAAATCATATCTATCTAAAATTTACATATGAAGTAAATAATACAAATTCAATGTTGAAATATAAAAGAGTTCTTATTAAAGTCCGGAACAGCAAAAGGATGGTTCCTATCATCGCTAAAAGTCAACTTCATGGTGTTATGTATTACAAGAAAAAAAAGAACATTTCATGAAAAGATAAAAATAATTTATTCAAATAATATGGTGTGCAACCTGAAAAACTCAAGAAAAATTACTTGAAGTTTGTTTTAAATTACAAGATAGTTCAATTGCATGATTAGATTAAGAGTTTAAAAACTGCATACACATATTTCTTACATAGCTGTTTAATGTATAATGAAATAATATCAGATATAAATATAAGTAAAAGTATAAAATACTAAGTAAGAATAAGAAATATGCAGTACATACAAGAATGAAGAATAAAACTTGGCTTAAGTATGAATTAGTCAGTTAAATGAAGAAAAATTTTTGTGGTTGGAAAAACTGAATATAATATAAATATCTGTTAGAATAAGTCAAAAGCATTGACAAACAGGGGAAGAAGTTGAATTCAACAAATAGAACAGGATAAATATTCTTAATAAATATAAGGCTTTTATTATAATAAAGAGTTCTTATCAGTAATAAAAATTATATGCCTCAAGAATACATATATTAGATTGTTTTATATCACCATAGTATTATTGCCATTGTCATATATAAAAACTGAGCTATTTTAAAATTTATAAACATGCCTTAGGTTTCCCAGAAAGTTAGTAGTAGTCCAGAGATCTAAATCCTGATATGCCTGATTTCAGAACTCCTCTGTATTACACTAAAAATCAACATTGATCAATGTATTAATATTATAACTGAGCATGATTTTCCCTGTACTATTGCACTGTGTAAATTAACCTTTTACGGGATTGTACCTGGCCCAATACTGAAGTCTTTACACTTAATCTATTTATGTAGTTATCTATTTTAGTGCTTTAGATTCCCAAAACCCTGCAATAGATATTCTACAGTTTATTTTAAAATAGCCATTAATCAAATTGATCCAATAACTGTTTATTGAGTTGCTACTATATGCCAGATACTGGTCTAGGAAGTAGATCAGTGAACGAAGCATGTACACACAGATATTTCTTTCTTCATGAAGTTTTATATTCTGGTGGGTGTGAGATAAGCAATAAACGTAACATGCAAGTTAATTAATTCTATAATCTGTTAAAAGAAGGAAGAGGTGTGGAGAAAAATAAAGTCAGTAAAGAGAATGGGGATGATGAGGATGACTGTGCATGTGTGCTGTTTTAAATAGCTTGATATGGGAGATAATTGCACAGAGACTCAAAGCCATGAAGATATCTGGAATTAGAGCATTTCAGGTAGAGTGATCAGCCAGTTCCTGAGGTGGGAGCATTTTTTACCATGATACAGAAAGAACAAAGCTCATGTGACTGGACAGAAGTCAGTAAAAGAGAGAGGAATCAAAGATGAGGCTTCAAAGATAATGGAAATTCAGATACTGTAGAGCCTTGTAGACCATTAAAAGTATTTTGTCTTTTATTTTGAGTGAAATTACGTTATCTGTTGAAAGTTATGAGCTGATTTACAACAGAGCAATTCGAGCTGCTGCTTGTGAATAGATTGTGAGTGTGGGGAGTTGGAGGAAAAGATAGAATCTTAGATCAGGTTAGGTCTCAAAATAATCCAATGAAAAAAGAGTAATAATCTAGCCCAAAGGTGTAGGTTGACAATGACGTGGAAAAAACAAAACTTCATTATGATTATTGTTTTGGATTATAGATAAAGCTTGAAGCTTCAGATGACTGATTGGATGTACTGTGTTTTCTTCATGTTGATAGTTACTTCTTGTATTTACCCAAAATGGCAAAATGTCACTGATCTGTATATTTTATGCTCAGTGTAAAAATGAATAATCTGCTGGTAAGTCTTCTTCCTCTGCCCCATTTCCTCTGTGAAGGGTGGGGTATGTTTCCCAAACTGTATGTGCATTGTCATACTAATAATGAAGGTAAAAAGAGAAGAATCTGCTCATTGGTAATTACATGAAGTCCATAGTTATCACATAAATACGGGGCTTCTCACTGAAAGTCTGTGATCCATATCAATCCAAAGTATAACTTCCAGTACAAAAGGTTTTATGGCTAAATTTAAAGGAAATTCAATTCTTTAAAAGAAGGAAGAGGTGTGGAGAAAAATAAAGTCAGGTAAAGAGAATGGGGATGATGAGGATGATAGTGCAAGTATGCTATTTTCTAAAGCAAAGTTTAGAGGATGTCAAATGTAAAACACCTGGAGGGCAAGGTCTTTGATTTGGTTAGATTGAAGCTTAAATAGTATAGTGCCAACTTGTTTCTAAGTGCACACCGTACACACACACACACACACACACACACACACACACACACAGGCACACACACAAAACACACACACACGTAATAAGAACACAGACTACAACAAACAAAATTTATTACAAAATCAGGCATGAAGTATAATTGTGTTGTTGAATTAATTTTAGATGATTGCATTTTAACACATAAAGAATTTTTCCAAGAAAATTATTGGCCTTGTCATAATAGTTATTTGAAAATCTAGAAAACATATAGATATTTAGGTATTTTTCACTTTTTTCTGCTTTTCCTTTTGTTTATATCCTATGTTCATATTATTTTAATTTCACTTTATTATAGAGATATGGGGTTCAAGTGAGGATTAACTACATAAGTAGGCTGCATGCTGGTGAAGCTTGGGATTCTAACTGGCTCTTACTCCTCCTGGTAGTGGACCAGGTACCCTTTGTGTTGTCATGTGCCTGTTTCCCTTTCTCCTCCCTTGCTCCCCTAGCAGGGTTCAGTGACTGCTGATCCCTCCCTTGTGTTATTGTGACTAACGTTCAGGGCTCACATATGAGTGAGAATACGAGGTATTCAGTTATTTGTTTCTTTGATAGTTTACTTAGTATTATGGTCTCCAACTCCATTCAATTTGCTGCGAAGTCCAATACTTTGTTCCACTTTATGGCTGCATAATGCTCCATCATGCATATATTCCCCCATTTTCTTTATCCAGTCCACTTTTGAAGGGCAGTAGGATTGGTTCCATGTTTTTGGTATTGTGAATAGTGTGGCAATAAACGTGTGTGCAGGTGTCTTTTTGGTAGAACGCTTTATGGTCCTCCAGGTATGTTCCTAGGAGAGGGATTGCTGGATCATATGGGAAGTCAATCTTTAGTACTTTGAGGAATCACCACCCTGCTTTCCATAAGGGTTGAACTAACTTGCACATCCAGCAGCAGTGTAGAAGCATTTCCTTTTCTCCATACTCTTGCCAGCATCTGTTGTTTCTTGATTTATTAATGATAGCCATTCTTACCAGTGTTAGGATATATCTCAAACTCAAAGGTTTGAGGGAGCAAGCCATAAAGATATCTGGAGTTAGAGCATTTCAGGTAGAGGGATCAGCCAGTTCCTGAGGTTTATTCCTTTCACTTCCTTTGAGTTTCTTTCTCTTTTTCTTTCTGCCTTTGTTTCTTTCTTTCTGTCTTTCTTTCTTTCTTTCTCTTTCTTTCTTTCTGTCTTTCTTTCTTTCTTTCTCTTTCTTTCTTTCTTTCTTTTTCTTTCATTCTCTTTCTTTCTTTCTTTCTTTTTCTTTCATTCTCTTTCTTTCTTTCTTTCCTTTCTCTCTCTCTCTCTCTCTCTCTCTCTCTCTCTCTCTCTCTCTCTCTCTCTCTCTCTCTCTCTCTCTCTCTCTCCCTCCTCTCTCTCTCTCTCTCTCTCTCTCTCTCTCTCTCTCTCTCTCTCTCTCTCTCTCTCTCTCTCTCTGTCTCACTCTTATCACCCAGGCTGGAGTGCAGCAGCACACTCACAGCCACTGCAGCCTTGACCTGCTGTACTTAGACAATCTTTCTGCCTCAGCCATCCAAGTAGCTGGAACTACAAATGCATGGCCCCATGGCTGGCTAGTTTTTGTGATTTACTGTAGAGACGAGGTCTCACCATTTTGCTCAGACTGGTCTCGAACCGCCGGGCTCAAGCAATTCCCTCGCCTTCATCTCCCTACTGGGATTACAGGCTGAGCCACCGTGCCCAGCCTCCTTTGAGACTCTTATAGATTGTGGATGTAGGACCTTTGCCAGATGTATAATTTGCAAATATTTTTCCCCCATTCTGTGGGTTGTCTCCTTACTCTCTTGATAGCTCCTTTTTTTTCTGTGCATAAACCTTTCAATCTGATGAGGTCCTACTTGTCTATCTTAGATTTTATGGCATTTGCTTTCAGGGACTTGGTCAATAATTTGTTGCCTACTCTAATGTGCATAAGAGTGTTTCCAACATTGTTATCTAAAATTCTTACATTTTGAGGTTTTACATGTCGGTCTTTGATCTAGTTTGTGTTGATTTTTGTATATGGTGATAAGTAGGGGTCCTGTTTCATTCTTCTGCATGTGTTCAGCCAGATTTCCCATCACCATTTGCTAAATATAGTCTCCTTTTCCCCAGTGATAGTTACTGGTGGCTTTGTTGAATATGAGTTGGTTGAGAGACCAAGTTTTTGCTTCTGAAATTCCTGTCCTTTTCATTGGTCATGTGCCTATTCCTGCACCAATACCAGGTTATTTTGGTTACTGAATCCTTGTAATAAAGTTTAAAGTCTGAAATTGCAATATAACCTGCTTTTTTCCCTTTGCTGAGAATAGTTTTGGCTATGTGTACTTTTTGTTTCCATATGAATATCTATATTGTCATTTCCAGATATGAACAAAATGATGTTGGTAATTTGATGGATATTTCATTAAATCTGTATATTCTCTTGAGTGGACATCTTGACACTATTTGATTCTTCCAATCAATGAGCATAGAATTTTCTGCTATTTTGTTTGTGTCATCAATGATTTCTTTGATCAGCATTTTGAGGTTCTAATTGCAAAGGTCTTTCATTTCTCTAGTTCAGTGGAAGCCAAAGTATTTCTTTCTCTTTTTGTATGACTATTGTGAATGGGATTGTGCTTTTTATTTGGTTCTCCACCAGTTTTTTCCAGGTGTCTAGAAATGTTGTCTTTTGCAAGTTGATTTTGTAATCTGAGACTTTAAGAAACTCATTTATCAATGCAAGGATGCTTTTGACAGACTCTCTAAGGCTTTCTAGGTATAGAATCATACCATTCGCTAACTTCTTCATTTGCTGTTTGGATACAACTGAATTCCTTCTCTTGCCTGATTGCTCTTGCTAGGACTTCCAGCACTATTTTGAGCAAGAGAGGTGAGAGTGGGCATCCTTGTCTTGCTCCTGTTCTTAGAAGGAATATGTCCAGCTTCTGCCCATTGAGCAAAATATTGACTGTGTGCTTATCATAGAAAGCTCTCATTGTTTTACGGAATGTTCCTTTTATGCCTAGGTGCTCAAGAGTTTATATCAAGAAGGGATGCTGAATTTTGTTGAATGCCTTTTCTACATCTAATGATATAATCATGTAGTTCTAGGTTTTACATCTGCTAAGGTGCTGAATTACATTTATATTTTAGTGAATGCTGAAACAGCCCTGCATCCCAGAAATAAAGCTTACCTATATGTGGTGGATGAGCCTTGAGATGTAATGTTGGATCCAATTTTAGAATCTTGTTAAGAATTTTTGTGTCTATGTTAATCAAGGAGATTGGCCTGCTAATCTCTTTCCTTGTGAGGTCATTGTCACATGGGTATCAGCATAATATTAACTTCATAAAATGAATTGGGGAGAATTCTGTTGTTCTCATTTGTCTGGAATAATTTCAATAAAATCAGTATCAGCTCTTCCTTGTATGTCTTGTAGAATTCAGTTGGGAAGCTATCTGGTCAGTGGCTTATTTGGGCAGGGAGAATTCTTATAACTGAGTCTATTTTCTGAATTTTTATTGGTCTGTCTAGAGATTCAATTTCTTCTTGTTTCAAACTTGGGAGCTTGCATGATGTCAGAGAGCTCCATTTCCTTTATGTTTTCTAATTTAGTAGCATACAGGTTTTCATCATAATCTCTGATAAGCGTTTGAATTTCTTCAGGTCAGTTGTGACTTAGACTTTTGCATTTCTAATTGTGTTTATTTTAGCTTTCTGTCTCTCTTTTTTTAGTCAAACTGGTGAGGAGTTTAACAGTCTTATTTATCCTTTAAAAGAAACAATTTTTTCCCCTGTTAATCCTTTCTATGATATTTTTGTCATCTGTATCCTTCAGTTGTGACTTTATCTCGGTGATCTGGATTCTTCTGCTGAAGTTGGGATTTAGATGATCTTGCCTTTCCAGCTCTTTTAAGTGTGATGTTAGGCTGTTTATTTGTGATCTTTCTGTTTTCTTGATGTGGGTGTAATGTTATGAATTTTCCTCTTAATACTGCTTTCATGGCATCCCAGAGGTTCTGATAAGATGAGCCTTTGTTTTAGTTTGTTTCCAGGAATCTTTTTTATTTATGTCTTGATTTTTATGTTGGCCCCGAAGTCTTTCAGTAGCATTGTTTAGTGTCCATGTCTTTGGTTGTTTTGGTAGAATTTTGTTAATGGCAATATTTATTTTTTTCCACTGTGATCTGAGAAAATGCATGGTATTATTTTGATCTTTTGAAATTTGTTCAGGCTTGATTTACATATTAGAATGTGTTCAATCTTGAAGTATGTTCCATGCATCGATGAGTAGAATGTATACTCAGTAGATGTTGGGTGCAGTGTTCTGTTGATGACTATTAAAACTATTTGATCAAGCATAAAGTTAAGGTTCCGGATCTCTGTGTTGCTTTTTTGCCTTAATAATTTATCTAAAGCTGTTAATTTGGTATTTAGGTCTCCAACTATGATTATGTGAGAGTCAGTGTCCAAATTTAGTTTGCTTGGTAGTTGTTTTATAAGACCTAATGCTTCTGTTTGGGTGCATATATATTTAAGATAGATATTTCTTGCTGATGAATTGAGGCTCTTATCATTATGTAGTGTCCTTCTGTGTCCTTCGTAACTTTTAATGGTTTGAAGTTGGCTTTGTCTGATATCAGAATAGCTACATCTGTTTTCTTCTGTTTTTCATTTGCCTAAAAGACTATTTTCAAGTCCCCAACTTTGAGTCTATGGATGTACTTTGCAGTAAGATGAATCTCCTGTGGGCAGCAGATTATTGGATCAAGTTTCTTTATCCAGTTTGCCATTTTATGTGTCTTCAGTGGTGCATTTATTCTATTTATGTTCATGTGAGAGTTTATCCCTGCCATAGGGTTCTTAGGGCTTTGTTCCCTTTTTACTTTTGTATTTATGTATGTGTGTAATTTTAATTTTTATGAATGCTCTGTATACTCTATTAATTCTGTGTTTGCCTGTACTTTTGAGATGGGTATAACTGTCTTTTTTTGCCTCTGTGTTCAACATTTCCTTAAACATCTCCTGAAGGGGTGATCTGGAGTTGGCATATTCTCTTAGGCACTGGATGTCTGGTAAGGATTTTAATTCTCCTTTGCTGATGAAGCTTAACTGGGTGGTGTAGAATATTATTGGCTGGAATTGCTTACCTTTAAGAATGTTAAAAATTGGACTCTAGTTTATTCTGGCTTGTAGTGTTTTTGCAGATATGTCTGGAGTGATTCTGATATGTCTTCTTTGATAGGTAGTCTGACCTTTCTCTCTTGCTGCCTTTAGGATTTTATTTTTCATGCTTACTTTGTGGAGGCAGATTACTTACTATGTGTCTTTGGGATGGTCTTCTTATGGGATACTCTGCAGGGGCTCTCAGAATCTCTTTTCCTTGAATGGTTGCCTCTCTAGTGAGATGTGAGCAGTTTTTATGGATGACCTCATGGAATGTTTGTTCCATTGTTTTCTCAGTTTCCCTTTCTGCTTAGGGGCATCAATCAGGTATAGATTTGTCTTCTGGACATGGTCTTACCTCTGTTGGAATTTTTGCTCCTTCTTTTTGATATTTTTTTCTATGTTTTTGACAGTCTGGCTCAATTCCATATTTTGCTCTTCAAACTCTGAGATTCTTTCCTCTGCCTGCTTGATCCTGCTTCCTATGTTTGTTACTGTGACTTTTATTTCTGATAGGAAGTTTTTCATTCCCATTATTTCAGAATAGGCTTTTCTGAAATTGGCCAACTCCACCTTTACCTTCTGTATGACTTCAGTGAATTTTGCTTCTAGTTTGTCTTGGTTCTCTCTTTTCATTTTAGCCATGCACTTTCTGATTTCTGTGTCTGTCTTCTGGGGCAGGTTGTCAGGGAGTTTTCATTGTTTGTGTTCTGATAGTTGTTTTTTTTTAGGTGCTCTTTCTTTAGGTCTCTTAGGGTTGCCTATGTTTTTTGTTGTTGTTGCTGCTATTGTTTTTCATTGATTTTTCCTCATTTATGAAAGCCCTCCCTTCCCTCTCTATAATTCCTATTTATTTATTTGTTTGTTTATATGTCTGCAGCTAATCAATTTTCCTATGTTCTAGAGTCCTTTCTGTGTTCAATATAGGTCACTCAGTGCAAGAGGGAGGGGCATTCACTTCTACTCTTTGTACCATGCTTTGGCAGGTTTCTCTACTTTAGATTTTTTTCTCCCACTGTAAATCTATTCAGGCTAGTTTTCAGGCCCTGCTGCTAGCACTCTGTGGACAACAAGTATAGAGATTGGTCTCCCATCTACTATCTTGTTTGCAACCCAGAAGCCTTTCTACTGAGAAAGCCTTTGGATATCTTTCATGTTTCTCCCTCCCTGACTGAGTCTGCGCTCTGCTCTTAAAAAAAAAACCAGTGAGTACCCTGGCACATGGAAGTGGGCGTGTACCCTATAGGGATGCAGACCCTTCAGGTGATTGTTTCCGATTTGGCTAGGAAGATGGTCATGACTTGTTAGTGGTGGGTGCCAGCCATCTATTGATGGCTGGATCCCAACCCTCCACCTTGCTCAGTGAGAGAGGCATCAGTCTGCTGTTCTGAGGTGGTTATCTTCAATCCCCCCTCTTGGTATTTTGCCACTTTGAAAGCATACTGATAAGTAAGAATATTTCACTCTCATTAAGACAGATTATTATACACACACATGCTTCAAGACACAGGGCTATGTAAAAGAAACAGAAAGACTCTTGCTTTCAGCATATTGTAAAATACAGAGCACTGGTTCTAGAGTCAAATCATTCTGTATTTGTTCTTGAGCAAATTATATAAATTTATTGAACTTCAATTTCTTTATCAGTAAAAAGTAAAGATAATACCCCCTGCAAAGAGTTGCTATGAAAAGTAGATAACATAATGTGTATAAAGTTCCTGACGCAGAGTAGATACATAAGAAATGATAGTTTCCTTCCCCTTCACTTGACCACACCACTTAGTTGAAGAAACAGCACAAGTGTTAACATGTAAATAAAACTTAGCAGTCATTATAGACATTTATTCATGAATAGTATTGGTAACTGACACAGCAAGAGTTCAGAAGAAAGGTTTTAGGACTGGAAACAAGGGAAACTTCTAGGAGAACCCCGGTTTTGTTCTAAGGATTAAAGGAAGGAAGAGCATAGGAAAATATAAATAAATTTAGGAGGATATCCTACATGTAGCCCATTTATCTAATAAGCAGGATTTGTAGGAAATACAAAAAAGAAAGTTTATTACCACCTTTTTTTTCAAGTATATTGTGTTAGGTTTTTCTTTGTTGCCCTCTTGATATTTTGGAAGATTTCACAGGTTTTTCAACCATGTTTGTCTAATTAAAATGGTTTCGTCTGGAAGATGTTTACATTTATCTATTTATTTAATCAAAATGAAAGCAACATCATCACTTATTCAATTGCATTCATTATTTCCTACTCCAAAACCCAATTTACGTTGATGAAAGGTAGACATTCTATTCTGAGAGCTGTCAAAATTTGTCTAACCCTTTCTAGCACCCATAATGTGTACGTGGTCCATTGAACACAGGAACTCTTTCCTACTGTTGATGAAAATGAAGCTGGTAGCTTCCAGTGGAGCTCTTTCTGCTCAAGGTCTCAGAAGCAAGATTTTAGACTTCTCCGGAAATTATCAAACACCTGTCTCTTTGTCTTTCCAAATTTCAGGAGACATAGGTCAAGTTATTGCAGTAACTCTATCATTGTTTTGATCACAGGACATAAATCAGAGCCTTCTGAGTCTTCTCGCTTGGCCAAAGGTGAGGCACCATGGCATGGGGTTCTGAAATGCTATACTACTCCCTATTATACATATGTCTATCTCCAAAAAAAATCATTGTTTCTCCTATAAGAAATTTATTTTTATTCTCTTTACTTCTTTTAAGTGTTTTATAATGATGTACTCATCAATTGCCTTTGCAATATTTGGTACTTGGCACCTACTACCAGTTATAAAATTTATGTTATAGCAAGTCGTATTTCATTTGACATTCTGTTAAATAACCAAGAAGAATACCATAAATGGCAGCTTAGAGGTGGTGCATTGATTGCTTGATTCAAGAAGCAATCAATAGATCAATTTGGTTACAATAACTGTCAGCAATGGAAAAGAATTTAAAAAAATACAGGGTAACATATAAAGATTGAAGAAGACTTTTATGACAAGATCATGAGTGTTCAGAGTGGCATGACTATATAAGAAGAAGACTTTTAAAGAAAGCAGAGTCACATATTTTGTCCTCCTGGGTTATTGCTAGAGGTTGTGCATCAAGAGAGTATAATACACAAGGTTTGATAAAAAAAAAAAAGAAACTCAAATATTTAATCTGAAATTTACATAAGTTTCTGAAGTGGTGGCAGTGAATTATACAAATTTCATTGAACATCTTTACATTATGATTTAACTCTATGTACAAATGATAGTCTATTTCCTGGCATGTCAGAACAATTCTATGTTCATAAAAAGAAATGAAGATAGTCATTAGGTTTTCTCCACTTATTAACATCATTATTTATTACTAATTCATAGAATCATGGGTTAATCAATTTGCCTGAACTTTCATAAGTTTTATCTAGGTCAATCCCCACATTATCCAGATGGGAAAACTGGCATCCAAAGCTGAGTCTATTTAACATTGATACAGCTGACCAAAGGCAGAAGCTAAACTAAATGTCAGATTCACCTGCCTTCTTCCTAAGTGTTCAATTACTAAACTAATTGATACAAGACACCATCAAATAATGTGGGTTTAAAACATATTTATTTTGAAGATGGGGGGTACAATTTAGGGTTAGGCATACAAATGTTCATTATGCAGGCACCCTTGTTGATGAGGTGTACCCCCCCCCCTTTGTCTTTTACCTTTAGACTGAAGGCCAGGACTTCTGAGAAAATGGTTGAAACATAGATGGAGCAGACTTAAAGTAAAGATGAACAGGTTCTCTTTTGGACATCTACACTGATGTTTGACTTACAAACTGTGATGTCGTCTTCTTGAGGGGTGAGGCCATATCTGAGTTACAGTGTTCAGCAAATTGTGGACGTTCAACAATTAACATTAATTATTATTATTATTATTATTATTAAGCTCCAATAATACAGGGATAGTGTTTGCTTTGTACTTAAAAATTTGAGAAGTTAAAGCAGAATGAATAATAGAAAGGCATGACTGATTCCTCTCTTTGGGCCATAAAGCTATCTCTGAAGTTCTCAGTGGGTTATATACCTCATACTTGAAGAAAAAAAAAAGACAAACTTGCTAAGTTGCTTCTTCCTGCAAGTTTTTTTATGTGATTCATTCTTACAAAGAGCATTTATAGTGTACCTACTAGTTGCCTGCCTCTGTGCGCCATGATAAGACTACAGATGGGTATCAAGGATCTTCAAATCTAGGAGGAAAGGCAAAAAAATAAGCAATTCAGTCTTTTCCAGAGTGTGGATGGGTGTGAAAGAGATGTTATGGTATCACAGAAGGGAGAGCAATTAAATCTACTGGAGTAGTGAGAGAAAGCTCCCGAACTGAAACTGACACTGCTTTCTATAAACATCGCTCCTCTGGAGTTCCTGATTTTTCTCTTGACATTAATAAAAGCTATGCTTCACGAAAAAAGTTCAATTCACTCTATTTCTTTTAACTTTCTGTGAGTACTTGGTTTCAATAATTCATTTTTTTGGTATTTTAATCCATTTAGTCTATTTATATTCATTTTATATCTACATTTAGTTAAATCTCTGGGCCTGTAGTGAAGTTAATCATATCAAGAATTTGTAACATATGGTAGAAAAAGAAATCGCAGTCACAAAATAGCTTCTTACTCTTTGTCGCTGAATGGAGGCAACTGGTTGAATTTAAGTTGTTAGCAGGCAGAAATACTTGCTCATGCATAAGAGATGAGATAGTACACAGAGTAGAAAAGGCAATGGAAATAAAAATGCCATCTCTTGCTACATAATTCCATGGTTACAAGTTTAGGCTCATAAAGTTACCGTGAGAGACATTATACAAAGAGACTTTCCTAGCAAGAAACATTTTGAGCAAGTAAACTTAGAATGTTGTTTATGATCTGTTGTTTTTCAGCTACCCAGACCAGTCTTGTACTTTTGGAAAAGAAGTTCTGAAGTAGGAAAACTATTTTGTTAGCATTCATAATTAGATAGTAAAGCCTTGGCTATCCAGGCAGTTGACAGTTATTGCTATGACAGTTATTGACCATTATGGCTGTGCGTCAGGCGCTGTGCCGCATACTTCAGTTTGGTTTTCTCGTTTAATCTTTACAACTCTGTGGTCAAGGCAGGTACTGCATTAATTCCCACTTACAGAGGAAGAGAGAGGATCAGAGTGTGCTGTATATTCTGTTTGCCCTTCAGATCCTTTCACCCTTCTTCTCCTTGTTCTGTGACTGAAAAGGTTGATTACTATAAAATACATCACCTGAGTCTCTTGCTCTATCTACACTTCAGATTGTGTTTGATTAACAGTAGCCACCAGAAGCATATTAGAGGCAGAAGGAGAAAGAGGTCAAGGTCTCTATCCCCTGTCTTATCCATACTAGCCAGTTTGCAACTAACTGTGTTCCTTAACGGAATGCCATAGTTCCTCTCAGGTGGCTCTCTCCATCCATTTATAGCTCCTACAGCGTTCTGGTAAACACTTCCTCATCCTGCCCTTGGAGGCTTGTATGATAAGAGTTTCCTAGTGTTGTTAATCCAGGAGGCTTTATCATACATGTCATGGTGAATGTATTCTTTATCCACACATATATAAATAATCCTTATTGTGGTATTTTAGGTACTGCTTTTGAATGGCATCTATTTTCTACGGGACACAGATTACACACTAGAATATTACTTATCTGTTTCATTTTGATGCTTTCTTTTATTGTGGTGAAAAAGTAGCATAAAATTCACTATCGTATCGAGTTTTAAGTGTACAGTTCGGTAGTATTAAGCATATTCAAATTACTGTGAAACAGACCTCCAGTACATAGTCATCTTGCGTATCTGATAGTCTACACCTATTAAACAACTCTTACTCTCCCTATCCCCTGGTCTTTAATAATCACAATTCTACTTTGTTTCTATGAATTTTACTACATTAGATACATCATATAAGTGCAGTCATATGGTATTTTTCTTTTGTGACTGGATTATTCTGCTTAGCATAATGATGTCAAGGTCCCTACATGATTTAGCATGTGACAGCCTAGCTATATTTTTAAGGCTCAATAATTTCCATTGCATGCATGTACCACATTTTGTTTGTCCATTCCTGGATAGCAAGACAGAGATTTTGTGCTGCTTTCTCCTGTTGGCTATTGTGAATAGTGTTATTATGAATATGGATGGAAAAATATCTCTTTGAGATCCCCATTTCAATTCTTTGGGATATATACTTAGAAGTGAGATTTCTAGTTCATTGTTAATGATAGTTTTAATTTTCAAGGAACTTTCCTACTATTTTCAATGGTAGTTTGTCATATTTCCCATAACAGTAGCTCCATCTACCAACAGTAAACAAGGATTGCAATTATTGCATATCCTCAACAGCACTTGTTTTATTTTTTATTATATCTATTATATATATGCACATATGTATAGATTGATAGATAGATAGATAGATGACAGTAGCAATCCTAAACAAGAATCATTCCCCTGGACCAACGAGCCATCTGACAGTAGCAACCCTAAAGGGTGTGAGGTGATATCTCTTTATGCCTTTCATTTACTTTCTTTCATTATTAGTGATGTTCAGCATCTTTCATATTCTCATTGGTTATCTGTATGAGTATATCATTTTTAGAGAAATGTCTATACAATTCTTTTGCCTTTTTGTTGTTGTTGTTGAAATGTAGGAGCTCTTTATATATTTTGGATATTAACCCTTTATCAGGTAAATGATCTGCAAGTAGTTTAACTCATTTCATAAGTTGTCTTTCACTCTGTTGATTATTTTGAGTCACCAAATGTCTAAATTTGATGTAGTCCCATTTGTCTGTTTTTGGTTTTGATTCATGTACTTTTGATCTCATATCCAAGAAATCATTGCCAATTCCAGTGTCATGAAAGTTTTCCCCTGTGTTTTATTCTACAAGTTTATGTTTTTAATTCATTTTTAGTTAACAATTATATGGGATTTATGGTTTCTACTTTTGCATATATTATCCAGTTTTCCCAATACCATTTGATGAAGAGACTATAACTTCTCCATTTACTGGTCTTGATGACATTATTGAAGATGAATTGACCATAAAGTGTGGAATTTTTTCTGGAATCACTATTCTATTTCATTGGGATATTTATCTGTTTTTATGCCAACATCACAATGTGTTTGATTTATACTTTATAATATGTTTGAAATAATAAAGTGTGAATCCTTCAGATTTTCTTTTTTTAAAAAAATGCTTGGGATATTTGGGTTTGTTTAAATATTTTAGATGAATTTTAAAATTAATTTTTCAATTTCTGCAAAAATTGACATTGGGATTTTGATTGTGATTGTGCTGAATCTGTAGATCTCTATGAATAGTACAAGCATTTGAACAATATAAAATTTTTCAACCCACTGGCATTGTATTTTTGTCTTCTTAATTTATTTCAGTAATGTTTTATGGATTTCAGTGCACATCTCTCATTTTCTTGGTTAGGTTTATTACTAAATATTTTATTCTTTACTAGATTATGATGAATTGATTTTTTAATTTTCAAATAGTTCACTCTTAGTAAGTAGAAACAATGCATTTTTCTCTGTTGAATTTGTTTTTTACAGCTTTGCTGAATTCATTTATTAGTTTAACAGTAATTTTGTGAAATTATTGTGACATATAAGATCATGTTATCTATGAACAGAGACAATTTTACTTATCCTTTCCTAATTTTGAAGCCATTAATAAATAAATTAATTAATTTTGCCCACTTGTTATGGCTGAAACTTTTAATACTATGTTGGATAAAACTGTTGAGAGTGGGTTTGTCTCACAGGAAAAGTTTTCAGTATTTTACCACTGAGTATAATGCTAGCCACGCACTTTCAGTACATGGCCTTTATTATATTGAGGTATTTTCCTTCATTTCTAGTTTCTTTTGAGTGTTTTTTTAATCACAAAATAATGTTGAATTTTATTACATGATTTTTTTTTCTGCAACAGGTGGAAAGATCATATGGTTTTTGTTACTCATTCTGTTAACAATGCATGTCTTATTAATTATATTAATTGATTTTCTTATCCTGAACCATCCTTGCATTCTAGAAATAAATTTCACTTCATCAAGATGTCTAATACTTTTTTTAAAACATATTTTTTTATTTTAAAATTGTGGAGTACTGTTAGGGCTTAGGTATACACATATGCATCATTCAGTCACCCTTGTTGATAAGGGGTGTCACCCCTGTTCGCATACAGATATTGATTACTGTTAATCCCACCACCGTTCCTCTCCCTGTCCTCCCCCCATAGTTTCCCACCACTGTAAATCCTTTTCTTATAGTATTACGATAGATGTTCAAGATCCACTTATGGGTGAGGACATGTGATACTCAGATCTTTGTTGCTGTGAAAGATCACTCAGTATTATAGACTCTAGTTCCATCCAGGTTGCTGTGAAATTCATGATTTTGTTCTTTTTTATGGCTACGTAGTATTCCATCATGTATATGTACCACATTTTTAAAATCCAGTCCTCTTTTGATACACAGCATGGTTGGTTCCAGGTTCTTGCTATTGTGAACAATGCTGTGATAAACATACAGGTGCAGGCATATTTTTTTATAGAGTGATTTGAGTTCTTCACTGTATATTCCCGGTAGAGGGATTGCGGAATCATAAGTGAGGTCGATATTTAGACATTTTATGAATCACCACGCTGCTTTCCATAGAGGTTGCACTAGTTTACACTCCCACCAACAGCGTAGAAGTATTCCCTTTTCACCACATCCTCTCCAGCATCTGCTTTTTTTTGAGTTATTGATAATGGCCATTCTGACGGGAGTTAGGTGGTATCTCAGTGTAGTTTTAATTTGCATCTCTTTGATAATTAGTGAGGTTGAACATTTCTCCATGTGTATGTTGGCCACTCGTATGTCTTCTTTTGAGAAGTGTCTGTTTATGTCTTTTGCCCACTTTATAATGAGATTATTTTTTTCAGCACGTTTGAGTTCCTTGTAGATCCAAGATGTTAGGCCTTTAACAGACATGGATTTGGCAAATACTTTTTCCCAGTCTGTGGGCTGTCTCCCTGCTCTCTTACTGGTTTCTTTGGTTTTGCAGAAGCCTGTCTATTTAATGAGGTCCCACTTGTCTATCTTATCTCTTATGGCCTGGGTACTTTGGGTTTTGCTCAGGAGTTGGATGCTAGTTCCAACTTCCATAAGGGTGTGTCCTGCATTTTCTAAGGTTCTTATGGTTTGAGGTTTTACATTTAGGTCTCTGATCCATTTGGAGTTAATTTGTGTTGCATGGGGATAGATAGAGGTCCTGTTTCAATCTTCTGCATGTGGTCAGCCAGTTTTCCCAGCACCATTTGCTGAATAGGTTCTCCTCTCCCCAGTGCTAGGTAGTAGAGGCTTTGTCAAAGATGAATTGGTTGAGAAATTGAGGTTTTGCTTCTGGAATCTCAATTCTATTCCATTGGTCTATATGCCAGTTTGTGTACCAATATCAAGCTGTTTTGATTATTGTAGCTTTATAGTAAAGTTTGAAGTCTGGTAATGTGATACCTCTTGCTTTTTTTTTCTCTGAGGATTATGCTGGCTATTCTTGGTAGTTTGTATTTCCATATGAATACTTGTATTGTTTTTTCTAGCTCTGAGAAGAATGTTGCTGGTAATATGATGGGTAGTGCATTAAATCTGTAGATTGCCTTAGGTAAGATAGACATCTTCACAATGTTGATTCTTACAATCCATGAGCATTGGATATTTTTCCACTTGTTTGTGTTGTCTTTGATTTCTTTGAGCAGTGTTTTGTAGTTTACATTCTAAAGGTCATTCACGTCTCTGGTTAGGAAGATGCCAAGGTATTCCATTTTTTTTGTGGCTATTGTGAATGGAATTGTGCTTTTTACTTGTGTTTCTGTTTGTTTATTATTGTAAAGAAATGTGATTGTCTTTTGCACATTTATTTTATACCCTGAGACTTTGCCAAAGTCCTTTATCAGTGCAAGGAGGTTTTTGACAGATTCTTTTGAGTTTTCAAGGTACACTATCACGTCGTCTGCAAAGAGGGATAACTTGACTTCCACTTTTCCTAATTGAATACCCCTGATCACCTTCTCTTTTCTGATTACTCTAGCCAGGACTTCCAACACTATATTGAACAGTAGGGGAGAGAGTGGGCGTATTTGTCTTGTTCCAGTTTTCAGGGGAAATGTTTCCAATTTTTGTCTGTTTAAGAATATGCTAGCTCTGGGTTTCTCATAGATGGCTTTTACTATTTTGAGGTATGTTTCATGTATGCCTAGATGTTCAAAGGTTTTTATCAAGAAGGGGTGCTGGATTTTATCAAAAGCTTTTTCTGAATCAATGATATAATCATGTGGTTTTTGTTCTGTCGTCTGTTGATGTATTTGATTACATTTATTGTCTTGTGAATGTTGAAGTAGCCTTTCATCCTAGGGATGAAGCCTATTTGGTCATGATGGATGATTTTTGAGATGTGTTGTTAAATCCGGTTTGCTAGGATCTTGTTGAGAATTTTGGCATCTATGTTCATCAAAGATATTGGCCTGTAGTTCTCTTTCTTTGTTGGGTCTTTACCTGGCTTGGGTATTTACCTGGCTTGGGTATCAAAGTGAAGTTAGCTTCATAAAATGATTTGGCGAGGGTTCCATCTTTCTCAATCACCTGGAATACTTTCAGTAGGATTGGTATCAGCTCCTCCTTAAATGTCTTGTAGAATTCTGCTGGAAAACAATCTGGTCCAGGACTTTTTTTTTTGTAAGTAGTTTACTTATTACATAGTCAACTTCCTTGATTGTTATTGGTCTATTTAGGGTCTCGATTTCTTCTTGTTTCAACCTATGCAGGTTGTGTGATGTCAGACAGTCTTCCAATTTCTTAAGGTTTTCAAGTTTGTTTCCTTAAAAGTTACATAGTAGTCTCTAATGATCTTTTGTATATCTTCAGGGTCAGATGTGACTTCATCTTTTGTGTTTCTAATTATATTTATTTGGGTTTTTTCTCCTTTTTCCTTGGTCAGTCTAGCTAGGGGACCATTAATCTTGTTTATCTTTTCAAAGAACCAGCTTTTTGTTTCATTTATTTTTTTGTATTATCTTTTTGTCTTCTATGTCCCAGATTTGGGCTTTTGTTTTGGTGATCTGGATTCTTCTGTTGAAGTTAGGGTTTTGGTGGTCTTGCTTTTCCAGATTCCTAAGGTGACTTATTAGGCTGTTATTTTGTGATCCTTCCATTTTCTTCATGTGCATTTGTAGAGATATGAATTCCCCTCTTACTGCAGCTTTCATGGCGTCCCAGAGATTTTGGTAAGATGCTTCTTCATTTTCATTTGTTTCCAGGTATCTTTTTTTAAAATAATCAATATTTTTATTATAATATTGTGGGGTACAGTTAAGGGTTAGGTATACAAATATGCTTTGTTCAGGTACCCTTGCTGATAAGAGGTGTCTCCCCATCCCCAAACAGATATTTACTACCATTAATCCTATCTCCCTTCCCTTCCCCTCCATAGTTTCCCACCACTGTCAGTCATTTTCTTATGGTAATACATTGGATTATCAAGGTCCATTAAAAACCTCAAACCATAAAAAGCTCAGAATATGAAGGACATAACCTCATGGAAATTGGAACTGGCATCCAATTCCTGAACAAAACCCGAAAGCCACAGACCATAAGAGATAAGATAGACAAGTGGGACCTCATTAAATTGACAAGCTTCTGCAAAGCCAAACAAACCATCAAGAGAGCAGGGAGACAGCCTACAGACTGGAAAAAAGTATTTGCCATCTCCAGGTCTGACAATGTCTTAACATCTTGGATCTACAAGGAACTCAAATGTGCTGAAAAGAAAAATACAAACAACCCCATTATAAAGTGGGCAAAAGATATGAACAGACACTTCTCAAAGGAAGACATCTGAACAGCCAACAGACTCATGAAGAAATGTTCAACCTCACTAATAATCAGGGAGATGCAAATCAAAACCACACTGAGATACCAACTAACTCCAGTCAGAATGGCAGTTATCAATAACTCAAATAATAACAGTTGCTGGAGAGGGTGTGGCAAAAAGGGAACGCTTCTACACTGTTGGTGAGAGTGTAAACTGTACAACTTCTGTAGAAAGCAGTGTGGCGATTCCTAAAAGCTCTAAATATCACCCTTCCAGGTATCTTTTAATCTCTGTTTTGATTTCATCATTGACCCAGGAGTTGTTTAGCATCATGCTATTTAGTGTCCATATCTTTGTGGGTTTGGGAGGAACCTTGTTGGTGTTGATGTTTATTTTTATTCCACTGTGGTCTAAGAAGGTACATGACAAAATTTCCATCTTTTAAAATTTGTCTGTGCTTGATTTATGGCCATGTATATGGTCGATCTTAGAGTACATTCCATTTAGTTATGAGTAGAATGTGTATTCTGTGGTCATTGGGTGGAGTGTTCAGTAGATATAAATTAAATTCATTTGGTCAAGAGTAACTTTGAGGTTCTGGATCTCATTGCTGACTTTTTATCCTGATGATCTGTCTAGAGCTGTGAGTGAGGTATTAAAGTCCTCAGCTATGATAGTGTTAGAGTCAATATCTTTTTTTAGTTTTCCTAGAAGCTGCTTTATGAAAGTTGGTATTCCTGTGTTTGGTGCATACATGTTTAGGATGGCTATTTCTTGTTAATAGATTTAACCTTTTATCATTATGTGGTGTCCTTCTCTATCTTTTTAAATTTTTGATAACTTAAATGGTATTTTGTCTGAAATTAGGATCATGACTCCTCCTTTCTTTTGTGTTCTGTTCACCTGAAAACTTGTTTCCCATCCTCTTATTTTGAGTCTGTGAGTGTCCTTTCTAATGAGATGGTTCTCTTGGAGGCAATATATTTTTGCCTGGTGATATTTTATCCATTTTGCCATTCTATGTCTTTTCAGTGGTGCATTTAGCCCACTCACATTGAGGCTAATTATTGAAATGTGAGAGTTGATCCCTATCATAAAGTTCTTATTGAATTGTTGTTGTTGTTCCTTTGTTTGTTGTCTTTCTTTAGGTTTTGTGGTTGGTTCATGTGTGTTTTACTCTTTTTCCTGTACTCTTGTGAAGAACATTGTTGTTCTTTTTCCTTTTTTTCGGTGTTTAGTGCTTTCTTTCTTTTTTTTTTTTTTTTTGAGTTGGAGTCTCACTCTGTCGCCCAGACTGGAGTGCAGTGCCCACTCCCGGTCACCGCAGCCTCGACCTGCTGGGCTCCGGCGATGCTTCCACCTCAGCCTTCCAAGTAGCTGGATTTACAGGCATGCGCTACCATGCCCGGCTGATTTTTTGATTTATTGTAGAGATGAGGTCTCACTGCCCAGGCGGGTCTCGAACCCGTGGGCTCAGGCAATCCACTCACCTCAGCCTCCCAAAGGCGTGGGATTACAGGCTGAGCCACCGATCCTGGCTTTAGTGCTTTCTTAGGTGTTTCTTGTAGAGGTGTTCTGGTGCTAGCATAAGTTCCTAGGGATTGGATATCTGGGAAAGATTAATTCTCCCTCACTGATGAAGCTTAGCTTGGCTTGGTAGGGTATTCTTTGTTGAAATTGTTTAGCTTTTAAAACTTTAAAGATAGGGCTCCAAGCTCTCCTAGCCTGGAGGGTTTCTGTAGATAAATCTGCTGCTATTGTTATTGGTCCTCCATGGTAGGTCAGTCTAGAAAGGGGACCATCGATCTTGTTTATCCTTTCAAAGAGCCAGCTTTTTGTTTCATTGTTCTCTTGCTGCCTTTAGGATTTTTTCTTTTATACCTACTGTGTTTAGGCAAATTATTATGTGTCTGGGAGTTGGTCTTCTCATCTGTTGTCTTGAAGGGGTTCTCTGGATCTCTTGTGTTTCAATTTTTACATCACTGATGAGATGAGGGACGTTTACCTCAATAATCTCATGAAATGTTTGTTGCAGGGTGGCCTCAGTCTCTCTTTCTGCTTCAGGAAGTCCAATTACTCTTAGGTTTGGTCTCTTGAAGTAATTGGTCATCTCTTGAAGGTTTTATTCTGTCTTTTTAAGCTTCTTTTCTATGTTTTTGACAGTTTGGGTTAGTTCTATATTTTGGTCTTCAACCTCTGAGATTCTTTCTTCTGCTTGGCTAATTCTGCTTTCCATGCATATAAGTTTGTTTTTTATTTCCTTTACAGTATTCTTTGCTACTGTTATCTCAGTTATCAACTCCTTCCTAGTTTCTTCTTGTCTCTCCTCAATTCTTTTTCATCTCTCCATTGATGTCTTGATATCTAGGTTTGTAGTTCGAGACCAGTCATGCTGCGGCTCATCATTGTTTGCATTCCGAAGTCAGTTTTCTCACTGTCTGCTCTCCCAGGCAACTGAGAGAGACCCATGTTCTTCTTTTGGTTTTTCTTCATTTGTGTAGATTTTTCTCTCTTCCCCTTCCCTCGCCTTCTTTAATTCTGTTTTTCAGGGAACGTGGGGTTGCTTTTGCTTCTTTTGTTCAATCTCCTATTCTTCCATATGAGGGTCCTCTGGCTTTTTTCACTTATGGGGCTGGACTGTGGGTTGGGGGCTGTACTTTTTGCAGTTTTGAGGTTTAATTGAAGGGGAAGCTGTGATTCCGAATCTATCTGCAGATCCCAGTATCCACCAACAGGTGTATGGGCACACTGGAACTTGTTTCCCACTGCCTTACTGTCTGTCCATGCAACAGGGTTAAGGTTTGTTCCCTGGAACAAAAGGCACAATGAAAAAATAAAATAATGGAAGAAGGGTGGGTCAGGAGGAAGTTAGAGAGTGAGAAGTGAGAAGGATAACAGACATATATACCAACTAACGAGTGAAAAAGAGACACAATGCCAGAAGGAGTGAGAAGCAGACACAGAAATAAAATTCCCTAAAGCATACTGGTAATCACATAAAGACAGTCCAATAAAATCAAGTCTTTTGATGTGTTCTTCCCCAACACAAACAGGTAGTCTAAATCAAAAGGCAAACAAAAGTGAGCAAGACAAAGAGTCAAAACAATAAAATCAAAAATCAAAATAATAAACCAGACTAGCTCTGGAATCTTTCCTGAGTGTCTAAAGTCTCTTCGGCTCTGATCTCTGCCCTCTCCCCTTTGCTTTCATTGCAGGCAGATAGATTGATTTTAAGTTTTGGTTGGTTCCCTTGGCTTGCTGTCTGAGAGGTCAACAACAGGCCTGAGTTGCCTGTATCTGATTCAACATGGGGGCGGGCTTTTGTCTCCTGTTTAGCAACGTTACCTTAGAAACCAAGGTGGAGGTTGCTTGTAGATGGGTGGGGCAATGCAAATCTCTGCCTGGAAAATGGCCGAGGTGGGCAGCTCCTCTTTCAAGAATCCTTTCCCTCCACCCGACCTTTCTCTCCACTCGCCCAGATCCATGGGCAATCCACTATGACGGGCTGTGGTGGAGTGTCTCCAGCGTTAGGTGCACAGCTGGGCATTGGATCTAGTGTGCCGCTAGAAACCTGGGTTATAGGAAGGAGCTGAGAGTTCCCTCTTCTGGAGCTGAGAGCTGAGAGTGGCTGATCAATACCTCCTTAAGATCTACTGTTCCCTTACACAACCACAGGATCCCATGTTGGGTGCCTCAGCCAGAGAGGGGACCGGAGTTCCAAAGGGATGAGTGGTGAGTGGTGACAGTGACTTTGGGCCCCACACAGGCACTTCAGCCAAGAATGGAGCTGGTGTCTCTGAGGGGCAGGCACCTAGAGCCTCCTTGGGTGACTAATGCTTTTTTTGTTTACAGGTATATTGTTGAGAATTTAAGGGTATTAGTCCTTAGTTTAATTTTCTTGTAGGGTCTTTGACTTTGGTATCAGAGTAATTCTGGCTTCTTAAAATAAGCTTGGAGTTGCTTCTTCTTCAATTTGTGTCTGGGTGTGTGTATGTGACAGTTTCACGAAGACTGATATTCATTCTTTTTTTAAATGTTTGCTACAAATTGTAAGTGAAGCGATTTGGTTCTGTATATTTCTTTGCTGGGAGGTTTTTGATTACTGATTAAAGTTTTTACTCATTATTAAATTTTTCATATTCTTTTTTAATATTTTATTTAATTTAATTTTTTATTGTAAAGATGTGGGGTACAATTCAGGGTTAGGTATACAAGCATTATTTATGCAGGTAGCCTTGTTGATGAGATATGCCCCTCCCTCCTCTAGCAGTTTTCCTCAACTGCCAATCCCACCCCCCCACCCATTACAGTTTCCCACTACTGCCAATCCCTTTCTTACAGTCTTATAATTGTTCAGGGTCCGCTGATGAGTGAGAACATATGGAACTCAGTTCTTTGTTTCTGTGATAGATCACCAAGTATGAACAACTCTAAATCCATCCAAGTTGCTGCGAAGTACATATGTTTGTCCTTCTTTATAGCTGCATAATATTCCATTGTGTATATGTACCACATTTTTTTATCCAGTCCAGCTTCATTAGGCAATATGGTTGGTTTCATGTTTTTGCTATTGTGAATAGAGCTGCAACAAACATGTGTGTGCAGGTATATTTTTGGTAGAATGATTTGAGTTCCTCTGGGTATATTCCCAATAGGAGAATTGCTGGGTCATATGAAAGGTCAGTTTCTAGTTCTTTCAGAAATTGCCACACTGTCTTCCAGAGAGGTTGCACTGGTTTACATTCCCACCAGCAGTGTAGAAGTTTTCCTTTTTCTCTGCATCCTTGCCAGCATCTGTTGTTTGTTTTTTATTAATGATGGCCATTCTTACTAGGATTAGGTGGTATCTCAATGTGGTTTTGATTTGCATTTCTCCAATAATGATTGAGACTGAACTCTTTTTCATGTGTCTGTTGACTGCCTGTATATCTTCTTTTTGAGAAGTGTCTATTCATGTTTTTTGTCCATTTTTTAATGGGGCTGTTTGTTTTTTTCCTTTTGGTGCATTTGAGTTCTTTGTAGATCCTAGATGTTAGGCCTTTGTCAGTTGGCAAATACTTTTTCCCATTCTGTGGGTTGTCTCCCTGCATAATTCAGTCTTGATAGAGTGTGTTTTTAGTAATTGATCTATTTTAGATTATTCAATTTATTGGCATACAATTTCTCATATACTTTCTAATAAAACCTATAAAACATTTCTGTGGCATCAGTTGTCATGCCTCAATTTGCATGTTTAACTTTAGTTACTTGAGTCTTTTCTCTCTTTTAAGTTAATGTAGATACATGTTTATGAATTTTTTTCACAAAATTAACTCTTAGATTATTTTCCCTTTTCTAGTCTCTATTTTATTTATTTCAGCTCAAATTTGTATTATTTCCTTGCTGCTGCTGACTTGGGGTTGAATTTGTTCTTTTTATTCTAGTTTATTGAGGTATAAATTTAGTTTATCAACCAGAGATATTTCTCATATTATAATATATGCATTTACAATGATATAATTTTGTTTTAGCAATGCTTTGGTTGCATCCCAAAATTTGGGGTATATTATGTTTTTATTTTAATTTGTCTCAAAGAATTTTCAACTTTCCCTTCTGACTTCTTTTTGATCCACTGGTTATTGAAGAATGCGTTTTTAAATTTCCACATATTTGTGAATCTTTCAGTTTTCTTTTTGCTGTTGATTTCTAGTTTCATCTTATTATAATTTTTAAAAATGCTATGTATGATTTCTTCTTTAAATATATATTTTTTAAAGATGTGGGGTACAAGTCAGGATTAGGTACATACGTGGTCTGTGTGCAGGTGAAGTTTGGGCCTCCAACTGTTCCTCACTTCCCCTGGTTTGGGATCAGGTACCCTTTATGTTGTTATGTGCCCCCTCACTCCCCTGGCAGTGTCCCATAACTGCTGATCCCTTCCTTGCACTATTGTGAATAATGTTCAGGTCCCACTTATGAGTGAGAACATGGGGTATTCAGTTCTTTGTTTCTGTGATAGATCACTAAGAAAGATTGTCTCCAACTCCATCCAAATTTGCCGCGAAGTCCTTGATTCTGTCCTTTTTTATTACTGTGTAATATTTCATCATATATATGTACCACATCTCCTTTATCTAGTCTACTTTTGATAGGTAATACGGATGCTTCCAGGTTTTTGCTATTGTGAATAGTACAGCAATGGATATGCATGTGCAGGTATCTTTTTTGTAGAAGAGTTTGTGCTCCTTTGGGTATATTTCCAGGAGAGAGATTGACTGCTCTGCCTACTATATAATTTCAATCTTCTTGAATTTGATAAGATTGGTTTTGTGACCTACCATATGATCTATCCTAGAGAATGTTCCATGTGTACTTGAGAAGAATGTACATTTTTCTTTTGTTGGGTGGAGTGTTCTGCATATGTTTGTTAGGTCCAGTTGGACTATAGTGTTGGTCAAGATATCTATTTTCTTATCGAACTCATGTTCAGTTTTTTCTATTACCGAAAGTGAGGTTTTGAACTCACTCATTGTTATTGTGTTTCTATCTCTCCCTTTAATGCTGACAAAGTTTGCTTTTTATATTTAAGAGTTCTAAGGTTTGGTACCTAAACATTTATAATTAGTATATTTTCTTAGTGATTTTACCCTATTATCATGATATAATGTCCTTTGACTTTTGTGACAATTTTTTAAAGTCTATTTTGTCTGATGTTAGTATAATCCTTCATTATCTCTTTTGGTTATGATTTTCATGATATATTTTTTCCATTGCATTATTTTCAGCCTATACATGTGCTTAGCTCTAAGATGAGTCTTTTGTAGGCAGCATGTAGTACACTATAAGAAACATATTGTGACTACAAGATTAACAATAGCCATAAGCCCCACACAGACACCTCACAGGGCCTATGCTATGTGTCACTTAGCAATATGTTGTAGCTTGTCACTGGAATGTTCACCTTTGGCCTGATGATTACTGGGCATCTATGACAATGGTACCTAAAAAGCCCCAGTTGCCCTAGAGACAGAGCCACTATAGTACAGATGCACTTTTCATCAACTTTAAAACATAGTTTGTCATTATAAGAGGAGTTTAAGCTTCTTTTATGAAAGAAACACTTGGTGACTGACCTGAACTTAATAGAGGTATAAAAAAAGGAAGAATTCTCAAAACTCTGAGAATGGTCTTCAGATGAAGACTTTCTTAAGGAGGTGGTCATCTGACTTTTGAGCACAGCTTGCCCTTGCCACCAGCTTTCTCCTACTGTCTAACTTGTAAGAACACTACCAGAATAAGCTTCTTGCATATCACAGGGTATCTAAGACTTATCTTTGGTGTGGTTCAAACCAAAGGGGAAAAGTCTCCACTAGGGACACTGGCTAACTAGGACCGAAGACCTTAAATGTAACATTGCATATAGTTAGATCCTGTTATATTTTGTTTTATTTTTTTATCCATTCAGCCAAGCTATGGCTTTTGATTATGGAGTTAAATGTACTTACACTTAAAGTATTTACTGATAAGGAAGAATTTGCTTTTGCTGTTTTGTTCCTCCTTTTCTTTCTTACTGCCTCATTTTGTGTTTTGTTCATTTTTGGTAATGATGCTTTGATTCACTTTTCATTTTGTGTTTATATTCTATAGTTATTTTATTTGTGGTTATGATTGAAATTATATATAATGTCGTAAAGTTAAAGTATTTTATTTTAAATTGATTACAATTTCATTTCAATTTCATACAAAATTTTCACTCTTTTACTGCTCTATCACCTTTATGTTATTGATATCATAAATTAAATTTTTGTGTATTATATATGTAATAAAATAGATCTTTAAATTTTTTTGTTATTTAAATTGAATGCACCAAACTTACAAGAGTATAGTTTACTAAAATTTTCCCTTTATGTACCTTTATCACAATGCCATTTATTTTCATATGGTTTTATGTTGCTGTCTCTATACTTTCATTTGAACTTGAATAATTCCTTTTAGTATTTTTTTGTAAAGTAGGCCTAACAGTACAGCAGTACTGAAGTTTATTGGCCTATTCTTTTTTTTTCCTCTTTTTTGTAAAATATAGAATATCGTAACTTCTGCTTCATCTTTCAAAGCATAGCTTTGTTGAATACAGTATTCTTAACTGATAGAGTTTTTTTTTCTTTCAGCACTTTGAATACATCATCTCACGCCCTTCTGGCCTACAAAGTTTTTACCAAGAAACTTTATAATCTAATGAAAACTCCTTTTTATGTGATTAATCTCCCTTCTCTTGCTGCTTTTCAAGATTCTCTCTTTGTCTTTGACTTTAGGTCATTTGATTATAACTCATCTCATTGTGATTCTCCTTGGATTTATTCTAGTTAGAGTTCTTTGAGCTTTTTGAATCTGTGTGTATATTTCCTTCCGTAGATTTCAGAAGTTTTAAGCCATTATTTCTTCAAATAGAGTTTCTGAAATTTTCTCACTCTTTTCTCTTTTGATGATTCTTATAATGCATGTGTTGCATTTCAAAATTCGATAATTTCATTAATAATTCCATAATTTCATTAATCTTTCTTTGCTTTGATTATTTTGTCTCTTCTAACTTGGTGATTTCAATTGACCTGTTTTCAAGTTTGTTGATTCTTTCTTCTATCTGTTGGTGGGCCTATCTAATAATTTGTTTTCAATTCCAATATTGTATATTTTAGCTTCATAATTTCTGTGTGTTTTTTTTTTTACTCATTTTTATCACCTTGTTGGTGTTGCCATTTTGTTTATGCAACATTTTCCTGACTTTGTTTAGTTGTCTGTGTTCTCACTAAGTTCATTGAGCATGTTTTCCAGTTATTTTAAATTATTTTTCAGGCAGCTCTTAGGTCCTTGATTTGTTAAGGTTGGTCTCTGGGGTTTTATTGTGTTCCTTTGATTGAGTCATGTTTTTCTGTTTATTTGTATGCCTTTTAATATTTGTTCTGAGATTTGGGCATTTGAAAAAACACCCATCCCAGTAATTTCATACTGTTTTCAGCAGGAAAAGACCCTCACCAATTCACCCAGCTGAAGGTTCTCAGACTTTTCATATATTTTCTGATCACTTTCTTCCTTTCACATATGCCTGCAGAACTGTATCTCTCACATGTTGCTAACCTTTCTTTTCAGTGGTTTTGAAATTGTGACATCAGTCCCATCAGTGATCTGAGTCAGACAAATCTGAAACCAGTAACTCAGGCAGACCCCAAATAAACCAGAATATTGGTTGCATAATCTACTGTTTTGTTTCTGTCTTGTGGGAGGAATCCTAAAATGAGGAGTTTCCTCTAAATTGCTCTGATATGACATGCAGGGTGAGGGACATGACTGGATGTCACAAACACTGCAAATTTTCCCACCTCTTTTCTGAAATCCCTTCTTGGTTTTACAGTCATAGTGTTGTGTCTCTCAACTATTCTCACAGAGGTATTTTAGTCCATATATTGTTGCTAACTCAATGTTTTTTTTTCTTGGAGAAGGGCCTATAGCTTCCTAGTTTGTCTTCTTGCTCTATTTAGCTAGTTTTTAAACCTACTCTTTGTTGACTCCAGTGTCCATTTACTATGTACCATGCTATCTAGTCTTCTAGGTGAAATCTCATCTCCAGCTGGGCTCGGTGGCTCAGCCTGTAGTCTCGCGCCTTTGGGAAGCTGAGGTGAGTGGATTGCCTGAGCCCGCGGGGTTGAGACCCGCCTGGGCAGTGAGACCTCATCTCTATAATAAATCAAAAAATCAGCCAGGTGTGGTAGCGCACGCCTGTAGTTCCGGCTACTTGGAAGGATGAGGCAGAAGGATCGCCGGAGCCCAGCAGGTCGAGGCTGCGGTGGCCAGCAGCAGCCACTGCACTCCAGTCTGGGCTACAGAGTGAGACTCTAACTCAAAAAAAAAATCTCATCTCCATATCAGGCCTCAATTCATATTTCTGCCTTCTTACTATAGTCACTGAAAGTGAATGAGATTTAGGTATTTAACTGATTAACTGTCAAAAAATGTATCACGGGTGAGTCTCATTTATAAGTAAGGTTTCTAGTTAATAGCATATACTGTCTAAGAGCTTGTGTGTCATACATGGTATTCAACAACTATTATTTGGACATTTACTAGAAAGAGAATAATGGGATACTAACTGGAAATAACTAACTAGTTTGTAGACTATATTGTGCTATCTACATGGTACTATAGCAGAGATATGGGCAAATTACTGAAGACCTGTAGAAGAGAAAGTGACTGCATTTTCCTTGTGGATTAATAACTTCACTGATACGTGATTTGAGTTGGTTCTTTAAGAATAACTAGGAGTTGACTAAGTGGTTAAAGATAGATATTTCTTGCAAAGTGTGGTTAATGAGACAGAAAGTTAAAAAGCAGAAGTAAAAGAAGATGAGGGGTATAGCGTAGCTTCATTTGATGGTGGGTTTTAAAGTGTCAAGATAATTTTACCTGTATCTCTCACCTTGACTTGGGGGTGACCTTTCCATGAGAAAGAAAGCTGTGCTTTGCTACTTTTGGTATCTGAGCCAGTGGAGCCCATATGAAACATTGCATAAACTTCAAGCAGCTTTCTATAGAATTTTATTTGACCTTGAGATCTGTATGTAAAAATAACTCAAGTTAACTATGCAGATCTGCCTGTGCTATAAAATTCATACTGATCTAATCAGTTAGGATTTCCTGAGCTAGGAAATCTGACTCCAAGAATAAGGCCAATTGAAACCATCTCAAATGGAGGGTCTCATGGAGATGAAAAATTCCCTAGAAGCCAAATTAACTTTTTAAAAAATATGACAGACTTTGCCTACAGATTTTCTCAGATAGACCCTGAGTCTCCACATACTAGTTAATATGACCTTAATTTTGTTACTTAAGCATTGTGGGCTTCAAGCTCTTCATCTCTAAAATGAAAGTAACAGTACAGTACCAGAAAAGGTTGAGATAATTAAATGAGATAATGCATATAATGGAATTTGTATAATGTGTTTTATAGTATACAAAATAAAGTTTATATTGCCTCCACCTTACTCCACACTGAGTTATTTTTATCTTGCTGATCTGTATTTACTTGCTTTTGAAAAATGTCTCCCTTCTCATTGTTTCTATAACCAGCTTTGAAAAATATATATAGTAATAGCAATCTAGTGTTCATGGCCATGGGCACTTCTTAGCATGGATCTGTAAAATTATTGACCCAAGCTTTACTTAATTGACCAAACTTCACTGACCCAGTTGCTTGCCACCCCCTACACAGTTAGCCATAGCCGGAAATTTGTCAAGTTAGAAACCAATACTTCATCAATACATTTCTACATTCCTGAGTCTCAGTTGAGTGAGCAAAACAGAGAAAAAATTCACTTTAGTTTTTGATCCTTGAATAACGCTTTCATTTATGTAGTGGTTTAATTTCTTTTTTCTTTAGAAAAAAGTCATTTGCCATGGGTCCTAATACCTCATTTGCCATGGGTCCTAACACCTCAATACCTCATTCATTGTCTTTCTAGCTTCTGTTCTTTTCATGATGAGTAAGACTCCATGAAATGATCTTTGAAATTCTACCTGTCAGAAAAACAACCACAATATTAAATCAGATGTCAAAAATTGTTTTCTCAATTTGAAATCATTAATTGAATCTTGATTCATAGACAATATGAAATATAATTATAGGATGTGACTGAATTATACATCTAATGTTTTTTCTTCTAAAACATGTAAAACAATATTTTAAAATAAGGGTTTCATTGCCCTAGTGTGTCTTCTACACTTAAATAAATTATTTTTTCTTCAATTTAGAAGTTTAAAGAATTATTTTAAAATGGAAGTTCTATGAACACATTAAAGATTGTAGTCAGTCACTGCTTTCCCAACTCTTCCAAACTAGAGTCAATACTATTATTTCAATTTTTAAATGAGAAGCAGCTCTCTATGCCACCTGACTAATCAGTATTGGAGTTTTATCATGACCCCATTTATCTTACAGTCTTGAATTTGTCATGTTATACAAGTTATAGCATGTGTTGGTGAGCGCCCTAGCTGGATCTGTGTGCACTTTGAGTCACAAGCTTTTCCTGGTTCACCATTCATTGCTCTTCTCACCCATCTGCATCACTAGCCTTCAGTGTTATCTTTTTTCACCTCTTCTCTTAGCAGATAGTTAACCTTTTTGTAATAAAACCCCATCAGTTTGACTGGAAAGCTAGTATCCTGCTTAGGTCTTCTAAACCACCTATCTCAAGAGATTGAATCAACATTATCTGGGCAGTTTCTACTGCAAATGTAGAGTATAGCATAGAGGACAAAACTTGATTTAGGGAAACATAGACCTTGGCATGAATCGCAACTATATAGTTTGGCTTAAGTGTTCTTTTGGAACACTAATTTACTCACATGTACAGTGGATATAATCTATTTTTTCTCAAATATTTTTGTAAAGAATGTATGAGTTAATTAAGATAAAGCACCTAGAATATTACCTGACTTAGAGCAATTACTAATTAATATGAATTAATAATTTTCAAAATGTGGTAGTACCTAGAAATTCTGGCTATCATGAACCCTCCATATCCTCCAGATTATGTATTCCCCACTTTCAGAAAATTGGCATAAATTCTAATTGGACTTTTTTACACAAAACTCCCAATAATATAGTACTGGTATCTCATAGCACCTGCTCTACACACACTATTCTCATTTTCCTTAGCATGAGAGGTCATGTTTTTCACCATATTCTGCCTAAGTGACAACAACTGTGAAGCTGATAATTATGGTACTTACCCTGACAAAACATTGAACCACAGGACACCATTCACAGAGTATGTCCCTCAAATTAAGCCTAGGTGATAAATTAGCATACTGACTTATGGGGTAGAATTTTTTTTGTGAGTTTTAAGCAGAAGAAAACTTGCAAATTGCCTAATTTGCTAAATCTAGCCTTTAAGACTTATTAGTGAGCAAGGTAAAGAAGTCATTCCTGATATGTTCTTACTGACATCTTACTGAAATCCAAAGAAAGACACACAGAAATAAATGCTAAACTGCAGAAAAGAGTAGTCCTGATGTTGAAAGTACTATACAAGTAGAAAATCTACTAAGTACTTGTTTCATGGGAAATAATTGAAAGATGCTTGAAAGAAGGGAGAAAGAGCTTGTTCCTTTCGTTCAGTTACCAAAGACACTGCAGATGCATCTAACTGTGGCAAGACAACTATTTGGGGTGACTACATCTCCGTTTGCTCCTTAAAGTCCTAGTTTACAACTGCTGTTCTGGTATAATTATCAATATTTCCCCTTTCATTCTCAAAAAAGCTTCCAGATAGGATGATATACAGTCACTCTAAGATGACAGAGTGTTCCAATAAAAAACATAAGGTTAATTAATGACTATTTGTATACATTTACACATATTTTAATATGTAGTCTGGATAAATGTTAACCAGTAGATAATTTGCTTACTTTGGAGTGACACAATCTCCCCATCCATTGCTAGTCAATTGTTTCAGTTCACCTAAAAGCTATATACATAGGCATTTTTAGAAACACTGTGTCAATTCTAAACTAGCCAGAGTTTGTTTTCATCCCTACCAGCACTTTCTCAGATTTTGTAGCACCTTGAAAACATCAAGCAGGAACATTAAGGCAGAAGGTTCATAGTGACCATGAAAAAATATTACTTGATAAGAATTTTATTTATCATAAGAATGTTGAAAATTTAGACTGATTATTGCAAAAACACAGTAGGACATCTAGGAAACAAGAATAAGAGCAAAAAGGAGAGATCAGACTGAGACAAAGACAAATATAAAAATGAAAGATTATAATAAGCTAATGATGAGACATGAAAATAGTTCAAGACATCAAAACAAAAATTCTCATTGGGGGAAATAATTTGCAAAAAATAAAAATATTTAATCAGCAAAGTAGAAGAAAATATAAAAAATGACAATGACAAAAAACACTATGTGACAAATCACAGAATGGGAAAAATTTGCAAATTATATACTGGATAATAATATTTAGAGAACTGAAACACAGCAACAAAATAACAATAAAAAATGGGCAAAAAACTTGAATAGGCATTTTTCCAAAGAACACCTAAATGAGCAAATATTTCTTGCTTAAAACTTCAAAAGCAATCAAAGCAAAAATGGACAAATGAGATCACATCAAACTAAAAAGATTCTGTGCACAAAATAAACAATCAACAAAATGAAGAGACAACTCACAAAATAGGAGAAAATATTTATAAACTACCCATTTGAAAAAGGATTAATAACAAATATATCTGTATCTATATCTATATATATAAAGAGCTCAAACAAATCAATAGTAAATAAACAAATCTTCTGATTACAAAATGGGCAAATAACATAAATAGACATTTCTTAAATAAAGACATATGGATGGCTAACAGACATATGAACAAAATGTTCAACATCATTAATCATCAGAGAAATGCAAATCAATGCCATAATGAGATATCATCTCACATTTGTTAACATTGCCTTTATCCAAAAGACAGGGAATAACGAATACCGGCGAGAAAGGAGACTCCTCATACACTGTTGGTGGGAATGTAAATTACTACAGACACCAAGAAAAACAGTATGGAGGTTCCTCAAAAGTCTAAAAAGAGATCTACAACATGATCAAGCAATTCTACAGCTATATATATATATATATATATATATGTATATATATATATATACATATATATATATATGAACAAAATCCGTATATAGAAGAAATACCTGCACTGTCATGTTTACTGCAATAAACAATAGTCAAGATATGAAATAAACCCAAGTGTCCATTGTGGATAAATGGATTTAAAAGATGGTACATATTCCAGTGGACTATTATTCAGCCATAAATAGAATAAAATTATGTCTTTTGCAGCGACATGGATGGAACTGGAGGATTTCATGTTATTAAGCCAGGCACAGAATTATACATATCATATGTTCTTATATGTAGGAGCTAAAAACATTGAACTTGTGGAGACAGAGAGAAGAATGGTGATTATCAGATGCTGGGAAGATTATTAAGAAGGAGTTGACAACTAAGAAATGGTTAATAAGAACAAAAATACAGTTAGATAGAAGGAATAAGGTCTAGTTTTCAGGAACACAGTTGGGTGACTACAGTTAGCAATAACTTAATTAACATTTTAAGCTAGCAAAAATATTAGATTTGGAATGCTCTTAACACTAAAAAAATAAATGCTTCAGGTGATGGATACCCCAATTACCCTGATTTGATCAATACACAATGTTTGCTTGTATTAAACCATCATACATACTTTTAATATGTACAATTAGCATGTATTCATAAAAAATTATAAATAGAAAAATTAAAAATGAATAAAATAAAATTATTAAAAATTGCACAAATGATCAATATAAGCATACAAAGAGGTGCTTATCATCACTTATCATTAGGGAAATTCAAATAAAAACTACAATGAAATTCTTTTTTTTTTTTTACAATGAAATTCTAACCACAACCATGAGAACAGCTACTATCAAAAAACAAAAGAGCAGCTGGGCACTAGTTTTAGTGCTTACAGCAGGTATTTTATTGAGAACTCACCTCATCCTGAGTTTGCTTTATTTCCTGAAGAAACTAGAGCAGATTCTCAAGTTCTGACCGCTGTGAGGAGGAATGTGGCTCTGGGAATTATGAAGGTGGCGTTCTTTCTCAGCAAGTTATTGGTTTTTTGTTGCTGAGTTTCCATAAGTGCCACTTTGGCTATGTAAATAATTTTTCATTCACAAAAATTTTTCTCTCAAACTTCTGTAAAACTGATTCCTCTAGTCAGAGAGAGAGAGAGAGAGAGAGAGAGAGAGAGAGAGAGAGAGAGAGAGAGAGAAATGAGCCAGGTACAGTGCCTCATGCTTGTAATCTTAGCGCTTTGGGAGGCCAAGGCAACAAGAATGCTTGAGCCCAGTAGTTCGATACCAGCTTGGGCAACAAAGCTAGATTTTGTTTCTGCATGAAATAGAAAAACTACCCAGGCATGGTGGTGCATGTCTGTAGCTCCAGCTATTCAGGAGGCTGAAGAGGATCACTTGAGCCCAGAGGTCAAAGCTGTTGTGAATAGTGGTCATGACATTGTACTCCACCTTGGGCAACAGAGTGAAATTCTGTCTCAAAAACAAATAAAATAAATGAAAAATTAAATAGCAAGTATTGACAAAGATTTGAAGAAATTGGAACCCATGTGAACCATTGGGAAAAATGTAAAATGTTACAGCCATTGTGGAAAACAGTATGACAGTTCCTCAAAATATTTAAAGTAGAATTACCACGTGACCCAGAAATTCTATTTTTGAGTATATGCTCCAAAGAATTGAAAGTAGGGTTATGAAGAGATACTTGTACAATCATGTTCATTGAAGCATTATTTATAGTAGCTAAATGTGGAAGCAACTCAAGTATCCATCAACAGATGAATGGATAAGCAAAATGTGGTATATACATGCAATGGAAAGTCATTCATCCTTAAGTAGGAGTGAAATTCTAACATATGATATAACATGAATAAACCTTGATGACATTAACATAAGTGGAAAAATAAGCTGGTGACAATAAGATAAATATTATATGATTCTACATATATGAGAAGTACTTAGAGAAGTTAAAACCAGCCGAATGGCAGTTGCCAGAAGCTGGGGAGATATAAGTGTTAATTGTTTAACGGGTATAGAGTAAGTTTTACAAGTCGAAAATAATTATAGAGATGGATGGTGGTAATGTTTGCAGAACATTGGGAATGTGTTTAATACCACTTAACTGCGCTTAAAAATGGTAAATTTTATTTTATATGTATTTTACCATGATAAAAATATGTAAAAGAATAACACTATGTGATTTGGGATTATAAGTGACTAGAATATAAATGAGAACAACAGGAGCCCAGAATGTAAAGAAAGTTTACAAAAGAAGAAAAAAAATCTCTAGCTGATAGCAGATGTGCATGTACAGATTTAAACTACTCATCAATATTCAGGGCATGCTGGGCACAGTGTCTTACTCCAGTAATCCTTGCACTTTGGGAACCCGAGGCGGGAAGATTGCTTAAGACCAGAAGTTCTAGACCAGCCTGGGCAGCATAGTGAAATCCCCATCTCTATTATTTAAAATTAAATAAATAAATAATAAAAAGTTCAGGCAAAATTAAGAAAAAGAAACTCATACCTTGAAATATATTTGCAATAACTCTAAGTTTAAATGTTAAACTGATATATCCTATAATATTTAAGGCAAGAAAATGTTTACTGATAAATGCAAAAAGAAAACTGAACTGAATTGTTTATTTAGAAAAAAAAATACAAAAAGAAAGTTAAGTGATGCCTACTATTTTTTTGAAGGAGGGTGTGACAGACAAACTGAGATCCAAGATGTTTACTCAGCTAACTTGTCATATATGTAGGAAGGAAACAAAGATATTCTAACTCAGTGGTACTTCTCTGCTCCCCTTTTTTTTCATCTCATAGCACACATAGAAAATGATGTTTTTATTGCCAAAATAGGGCACCTAGCTGTGGCTGCTCACAAGAGACAATTGACCTGAAGGCTCTGACTGTCCCAAATTATGACAAGTTATTTCAAAGTTGAAGTGGGTCAATACTTCAGCACGTGTGCCACCCGTTTTTGGCACTCTCTTGTGCTATGGCAAACTAGTTAGGAAGCTGTCTTCTAGGCATGTACTTGGGATTCACAAAGCTACTGCTTGTTTTCTCTTCACTAGAAAATTACCTAAATTGTACTTCAACTGAAAGGTAGATGAAAGTAGAGCCCGAGAATTATAATCTTTTAAACAAGCTAACTAAGTTGATACTCAAACCAATACATATAGGGTGTTTAGCATGAACAACTGCTAGAAATACAAGTTTACATTTACTTCAAAATCCTAGAGCTACTCTTGAAAAATATTTATATAATTAAAAACTATCATTGTATTTTTATTATTTGGGTTTTTAGGTATACATTAAATTTATGCTGAAAGTGTTGTGAACAAGGTGACCAATGCTGCTGAAACTAATTTGAAAAATTTTGTTTCTTAAATATGCCCGTTAAAAAACTTTTAAAATAGATGTACATAAGTCTATGAAGTTAAAAATAAAAAAAAAAGCTTCTCCTAATCTGCCCTTTAGTTTTAATCCTCCAAGATAAGTATTGTTCAAAATTTGTGGTGTATTCTTTTTTTTTTTTTTTTTTTTGAGTGGGAGTCTCACTCTGTCGCCCAGACTGGAGTGCAGTGGCCGCCCCCGACCACCACAGACTCAACCTGCTGGGCTCCGGCGATCCTTCTGCCTCAGCCTTCCGAGTAGCCAGAATTACAGGCACGCGCTACCATGCCCGGCTAATTTTTTTGATTTTATAGGGATGAGGTCTCGCCAAGTTGCCCAGGTGGGTCTCAAACCCGCGGGCTCAGGCAATCCACTCACCTCAGCCTCCCAAAGGCGCGGGATTACAGGCTGAGCCACCGAGCCCGGCTTTGTGGTGTATTTTTAAAAAGTTATCTGCATTATGCCATATGACATACATCAGATAATATGCAGCTTGTACCATCTAACTTTTTCATTTCTCTATCTATATTATGTCATTTGACATATTTAGATGACATGTGCTTTGCAACTTTTTCCTTTTCTATATGAATGGTATCATATAATATATACTGCTCTTTGTTCTGTTTCTGTTTATTTTCATTTAATGTATATTGGACACTTAGTTCATGTCAACTCCTATACATTCACCATTCTTTTCAATTTGTGCACAGCATTCCATGGCATTAGTGTTTCAACATATATTAATTTATGTATCAATACCCTATTGAACTCTGTTAAAAAGTAGGCAAATTATATGAACAGATTTCTCTTAAAAGAAGATATACAAATGACCAACAAACATATGAAAAAATGCTCAACACTACTCATCATCAGAGAGATGCAAATTAAAACTACAATAAGGTACCACCTTATACCAGTTAGAGTGGCCATTATTTTAAAAATAGAAATAGATGCTGGCATGGATGCAGAGAAAAGGGAATACTTATAGACTATTGGTGGGAGTGTAAATTAGTACAATATCTCCTATGGAAAGTGGTATGGAGATAACTCAAAGAACTAAAAGAAGACCTACCATTTGACCCAGCAATCCCTCTACTAGGTAGCTACTCTAAGGGACAGAGGTCATTAAATCACAAAAATACCTGTACCCACATGTTCATTGCAGCACAATTCACAATTGCAAAGACGCCCATAAACAGATCAGTAGATAATGAAAATGTGTATTGCTGCATTATCCACCATAGCAAAAACATGGAACTAACCCTGCAGGCCATCAAAAGTTGACTGGATAAAAAAATGTGGTACATATACACAACAGTATATTATGCAGCCATAAAAAAGAAAAGAACATGGACTTCACACAACTTGGATGGGTTTAGAGTCGATCATACTCGGTGATCTATCACAGAAACAAAGAACTGCGTCACACATGTTCTCACTCATAAAAAGATTCTGAGCATTTACCACAGTACTATTTTAAAAAATGATTGGCGGTAGTGGGAAACTGCCGGGGAGGAGAGATCAACACAACATCAGTATGCATATCTGATCTCAAACCAAGCAAAGTGGGGACCAAAGAGAAGACCAAACTTTGCCTATACAATGATTACCTATGTATCTAATCCTGAATTGTAACCCACATCTTTAAAAGTTAAAAAGTGGTATATGAGCCAGGCTTAATGGCTCAGCCTGTAATCCCGTGCTTTGGAAGGCTGAGGTGAGTGGATTACCTGAGTCTGTGGGCTCGAGACCCACCTGGGCAACTTGGTGAGACCTCATCTCTACAATAAATCAAAAAATCAGCCGGGCGTGGTAGCGCATACCTGTAGTTCCAGCTACTTGGAAGGCTGAGGTGGAAGATCGCTGGAGCCCAGTAGGTCGAGGCTGCGGTGGGTGGGAGCGGCCACTGCACTCCAGTCTGGGCGACAGAGTGAAACTCCAACTCAAAAAAAAAAAAAGGTGGTATATGTACACCATGGAATACTACACAGTCATAAAAAAGAATGAAATCGTGTTCTTTGCAGCAACATGGATGGAGCTGGAGATCATCATCCCGAGTAAACTGACTCAGAAACAGAAAACCAAACACCTTATGTTTTCACTCATATGTGGGAGTTGAATGGTCACAAAGCTGGAAATGATAGACACTGGGGGCACCAATAAGGGGGGAGGTGGAAAGGGAGTTGGGGTTCAGAAATTACTTATTGGGCACAATGTTCATTATTTGGGGAATAGGCCACCTGAGACCCAATCCCACCACTATACAATATGCCCATGTAACAAATACACGTGTACCCCCTGAATCTAAATTAAAAGTACCCTATTGATTGATAATTATGTAATTTATGCTATTTATTTTTAATATTGTGGTGTTGAAATCCTTATAAATGCATTTCTAAACATTTATGCATGTATTTATCTAGAATAAATTTCTAAAAATAGAAGTGCTGAATCAAGCGGTAAGAACTGTTTAAATGTGTAGAAATAGTGCACTGTTGTCATCTGCAAATATACGTCTTTATAGTCAACCACCAGTGAATGATAGAGTCCATTTATTCATGTTCTTGCTTATAATATAGTTTGCCATCTTTTTACTTTTTTTCAAATATGATTGGCAAAATATAATGTATTTCATGGCTTTTTGGTAAGGTTAACCCCAGTTTCTTGCTTCATTTATATTTTTCCTGTGCATATTATAATTATATTATATTCATTTATATTATTCCTGTACTCTTATTGCTTGTCCACTTTTGTCAACAGTTTATTTGTGTGTTTCCCTTATAAACTTTCAAGAACTATTTGTATGTTAATAGTCTTTTGAAATATTTATAGTATTCCTTGGTACTATACATCTTAAAATTTTGGAGACTATATTTTATCAATGGTTTCCTTTACAGGTTGTTTCTTTTGTAAGAAGGCCTTCTTCACTCCAAGAGTATAAACATATTGTCTTGCGTTTGATGTTAGTGCTTTCATGGTTTCATTAATTTTGTTTTATTTAAAATATAACAAAATTAATTGTGCTATAAGTAAACAAAATGAATCCTGTTTAATTTTTTCTAAATGTTTATCCAGATGTCTCAAAATAGTTTATTGAATGATTAATCTTGCCATCATAGATATGAAATGATGTTTATCCTATATTTTCATATATATGTATATATCAAGGCACATGCATATGTGTATATATATACACACAGAAAGACTATACATAGATATATATACATATATGTGTGTGTATATTTTGCTAATATTTCTCTCTATACCCACACCAGTAACATTTTATCTTAATTATTATAGCTAGTAATAGGTTTTAATGGTTTGTAGATCTGATTTCTTCACTCTGCCAGTAATCTTATTTTTAAAAGCTCATTAGATATTGAATTTTATTATTCCAAATGAATTTTCAAATTATATTATGTTCCAACTATCATTTGTGTTTACATTTAGTAATTATGTGATTATAATAATTTAAGTGGAAATAATTTAGGCCTTACACATTTCTAGTTATTTTTTTCATTCATTCTTTCTTTTTAAAAAAATTTACAAGTATACCTATTAAGCACTGTAGGTAAAACAATGAGCAAAACAGATCTTTTCCTTATCTTTATGAAACTTATAGATATTAATTATATAAATAATATTAATATATAAAATGCATACCTACAACACATAAAAACAGTAATGCATTTTTGAGATCCCCCAGCTACATTGGGGCTCCAAGGCCAAAGTGACTAGCAACCTTTCCCTAAAGAGCAATCAAGGGGAGTTGGAAATGGTTGTTTACAGTGTGCCTTTCATGGGATATTTCTTTTTCCTGGTGGATAGCCTAATGTCCAGTTGTCTGAACTGTGACCAGAGTTTCCTCACATGGAAAACTTGATTATACTGGCAGAAGTTCTTGTGGCTTTTGTCTGATATATGTTTAGTTTATGCCTGCCTGAACATCACTCTACCACTGGGATCCCGACCTTGCTCTCTCATGACCCAGGAAAAGGCTGCCTGGGACAGCTTCTGGTTCTTCAGATAGAAGTCACACATTTAATTTACCACAACAGGAAACAAGTTCAAAGATTTTTACTCACAGATTTTGGGCAGGGTGGACACAACAAATCAGCAAGTTAGTACTCTGTCCCCAGATCATGTGAGGCAAGAATGAAGAGTCAGGCAAATGAGAGAAAGGGGTGGAGGGAAGAGAATGTGGCAACTAGCAATACATATAAGAAATAAAAATATGGGTCACTTTATGTTCCTGGGCAAATGCCTAAATGGCTCATTTAAAGGAAGCAGTTGGAAAAGCAGGGGACCCCATCTGATAAGTGGGAGTTTTTAATCTCTGGCCACAAGCTTAAGCCATTTGGGTGTAGTATTCTACTTCTAATGCCTAAGCTGTAACCTTTGCTGTGTTGTTCCCATTTACTTATATAAATAATAGTGATTACATAAATAATTACTATATATACATATATAACAACATATTGTATACATATATAAACAAATTATTGTTGTCATACAAAGAAACAAAAAAGTACAATAGGTTATTGCAGATTTATACTGGAGATTTATTAAAGGCCTCTCTGAGAAAATAGCATTTAGGCAAAATATTAAGGGATGAGTAAATAGGAATTTGACAGTATATGACTGTGGAAAAGAACCTACAAGGCAGAAGAAACACTATATGTGATGGGCCAGAATCAGCAAAACCTTGGGTTAGTTGAGAAACTGAAAGGTCATTTTGTCCACATGAGGTAAGCAAATAGAGAATGGCAACATATGAGGCTTGAGGAGAACAGAGGGCGATTATATACTTTGTTAGAGATTTTATTATTTACCCTAAATCTCAATGGAAAACCATTGAAGGGCTTTAAACAAAAGAAAAACATGATCATATTTGTGTTTTTAGATAGCTCTGTCTTTTGTAAGGAGATAGACTGGCTTTGGTCAAGGGTAGAAGTGAGAACATTTGGGAAATTAAGTTGGTAAAACAAGAGATGATGGTAAAATAACAGATGCTGCCGCTTTTACTCTTGGACTAGAAAGGAAATTGAATAAGAGGTAGACAAATTTAAAGTGTATGCATTGAGTAGAATTGGTAAAATTTGAAGATGGATTAAATTAAGGTAATCCATGGCTGGTATGAAGTATCTAATTTAAGTTACTTTTTAATTTCTGTTCTCCATTTCACTGACTTTCCTGATTTTTTACTGCTTTTTTTTTTCTGCTTTTGATGAGATTTTTATCTCTTTTTCTGTCTAATTGACTTTTCTCATTGTTATCTGTTTTCTGATTTCTTATCTCTTCTTTGAAATTCTTTTCCAAAGTCTATGCTTTTTTGTTTTTTTACTTTTAAAAGATAGAATATTTATTTATTTAATGTCTGGAGAAACCATTCTTTTGAAGAATAATTTAAATATATATTTTGTGTCATGTCTTGTTCATTTGATCTTTTAGTAAGCATGTACAAGTACTATGTTGGAAATTTTTTGCCTGCTATATTTTAATATGATTGTTATAAAGAGGATTATAAATAGGTGAAAATAATGGAAACCAGGGCAGTTGATAACTTCAAATTGCATATATTGCTTAAAATACTTCCCATCAAATCTAATGAGTCTTCTACCCACCATCCAATAACAAAGATACTGTTAATCCTTTTTTTGGCCATTATCTGTTTTAAAGCAGAAATGATCATTCTTGTTGGAGGTCAGATCAATATGGATCACTTACAAATCACACTGAGGTCTAGAAATGAACTTGCTCTTGTTTTATTGGGGGGTACAGTTGGGGTGTATTTATACTTAATTTATTTTGTAAAGTAGCTGTATATCAAACACATCATATATACCTCCATAGATTTCCACAGGACCATGATCCTCATGTACTTTGCCCTAACTGCCACCATTGCTAATCTACCTTATTTGGGCTACATGGTCCCTCATATGGGGCCAATCTGTTAATTGCCTATAAGAATAAGGGAAATCCTTTTGGGGACTTCCGCAAAGCCAGATCCAATAAATTAGCACTTGAAGTTTTTGACTCGTACTGCCACTTGCATATATACTTTGTTGAACAGTATGCAAATTAACTTCTGAACTGTCTGTATAGATTGACTCAACCCAGAAGTATGAAAGTATTAATTCCTTTGCAGGTTGCTCTGATGGTGAAGATTGACCTAAAAAAGAAAAGAAAGCAGAAAATCATGCAGATAAATGTCTTCTTTCCTCCCATAGACTGCTCTAAGAATTGCTCTACTGCCTATCTGTAGACTTTCTGTGTGGCTGAGGGGATATACCTGTTCAATAACCCACTGTCTCACTCAGTATAGTAACACATCAAGTTTAGTTTTCTATCTTTTTTTTTAAACCTAATTTTGCTTTTTCTCCATTGTCATTGCACTTGTATTACATTTCTCAAAGCGTCAGCACTTAATCCTGGTTTGAGGCTCGATTTTCTAAAGAACTCAGGTTAAGACAAACTGCAGGGCAAATTTTTAGTCTGTTGATTTTTTTTTTTTTTTTTAATTTCCAAAACCCTTTCCTTTCAGGCTCTCGGTCATTTTGATGTTTACCAAAAGTGAATCAGATAAGTTATAGTGACTCCCTCAGTCACATATCCTTTGTCATTTTGTTGTATGCTTCACCATGGTTCTAATCCTTATTGATTCAAAACAAGGTTATTTTGCTGTGTCCTTTAACATTCACTTGAACATCATCCAAGAGGGGTGTTCAGTGTCAAACCTCTTAATGGGCCCGTGAATTAAACTCACTGCTGGCATTCTATGTGCAGCAGTGAATGAGTGAAGGACTGTAATCATAATATGTTCACTACTTGCTATTGTTTTTGTTTCAATATTCAACTATAGTAGTGTTTTAATAGTTAAATGAAGAATAAATGCAAATATAAAAGCTCTGATTTTGCCCTGTATACATGATGATTTCAGTGTGCAAGATAAAATTTAACACCCGTAAAAACTACTTCAAAAGAAAGTCCCTAACATTTTTGGGGCCAACCCTTGTAATTGATTTCAACTGTGTACATGGACTAACTTACACTGAAATGCTAGATATATGTATTGGTTTCAATGTATGAACCTTCATTGTTAAGCTATAAAATTAAAACTGTATTTAACTGACAATAAAAAATTTAGTTTGTAGAAAAAAAAAACTCTCATAAAAATACTGTTTTCCATGCTCAAGATCTGAATAAATATGTACTGTTTCTCAGCTTTATCCCTTAGTTTCATCTTAATTTCATTGTTTCTAGAAAATATTATTGTAGAATGATTATTCTCTACTTTTATTATATGAGCTGTCTTATTCTCCATTTTTCTCCTCTTTCTAGAAATGGTAGTGTTTGTGAATTCAGTAAGTTGTTAAGTAGAACTGAAGAGAGTTAAGTGCCTTCATTTCTCTAACATTCGCTAGAGACACATTTGCAAGTGTTGACTATATCCCCCCTCCTAAAACACTTCATTTTCTCGTGTTCATAATATGTCTATACTCTTGTTTTCTTTTATCCTACATTACTGAATACTTTGTCTAATTTTCCTTTATGGGCTTCATCTTCTCTAACTATTCATTAAACGTTGAGGGCACTGCTATTGTCTGAATGTTTGTGTCCCCTCAAAATTCGTATGTTAAAACCTAATCTCCAATGTATTAAGATGTAGGGCCTTTGTGAGGTGATTAGGTTGTCATAAGGGCAGAATCTTATGAATGGGATTACTGCCCTTATTTTTTAAAGTCTGAAGGAGCTTGTACACCTTTTCTGTCCTGTGAGAACACAGTAATAAGGTGTCATCTATGAATCAGAAAACCCTCGCCATTCACTGAATCTGCTAGCACCATTATCTTGGATTTCCTAGTCTCCAGAATTGTGAACAAAATATTTGTTGATTATAAAATGCCTAGTCTAGGGTATTTTGTTATAGAAACCCAAAAAGAGTACAATAGCCTCCTGAGACTCTGCCTAGGCCCCATAATCTTCTCTCTATATACAATCTACCTGGGTGAATTCATCCAATGCAATGGCTTAAAAAATGAACTGCACATTTTTGAATCTTAAAACACTTTGGCCCAGACTTACCTTCTGAAATTTATACTCATATCTGTCTACTTTAATTTCTACTTCCATGGTATTTAAAAATTTATCCCAATTTCTACCGTGATATTTTAAACTTTTCCAAGTAAAAATGCTTGACTTTCTCCCGAAACCTTCTCATCTGTTTATCTTCCACAAACAAGTTAACGCACGAATATCTACTATTCTTCAGAAAAAACCTAATGGTCATTCTAGCATTCTCTTTTCCTTATAAACAACATTAAATTTATTAACAATGATTCCTATCTATCTCCATGATACATCCCTCTTTCTTCTGTTTTGACTTTTTCCAATTCATTGTCACTTCAGATGGAGTGCCAATTTTTTTTAATCAATATTTTTTATTATGATATTGTGGGGTAAAGTTAAGGGTTAGGTATACAAATATGCTTCGTTCAGGCCCCCTTGTTGATAACAGGTGTCTCCCCATCCCCAGACAAATATTTACTACCATTAATCCCATCTCCCTTACCCTCCTCCCCATAGTTTCCCACCACAGTCAGTCATTTTCTTATAATATTACGTTGGATGTTCAAGGTCCACTGTATGAGTGAGTACATGTGATACTCATCTCTTTGTTTCTCTGAGAGGTCACTCAGTATTATAGACTCTACTTCCCTCCAAGTTGCTGCAAAATTCATGATTTTGTTCTTTTTTATGGCGGCGTGATATTCCATCATGTATATGTACCACATTTTTTTAATCCAATCCTCTTTTGATGGACAGCATGGTTGCTTCCAGGTTCTTGCTATTGTGAACAATGCTGCGATAAACATACGTGTGCAGGTATCTTTTTTATAGAGTGATCTGAGTTCTTCAGGGTATATTCCCAGTAGAGGGATTGCAGGGTCATATGGGAGGTCAATATTTAGAGCTTTTAGGAATCACCCTACTGTTTTCCACAGAGGTTGTAGTAGTTTGCACTCCCACCAACAGTGTAGAAGTGTTCCCTTTTGACCACACTCTCTCCAACAACTGTTATTTTTTGAGTTATTGATATATGCCATTCTGACTGGAGTTAGGTGGTATCTCAGCGTGGTTTTGATTTGCATCTCCCTGATGATTAGTGAGGTTGAACATTTCTTCATGTGTCTGTTGGCTGCTTGGATGTCTTCTTTTGAGAAGTGTCTGTTCATATCTTTTGCCCATTTTATACTGGGGTTGTTTTTTTTTTTTTTTTCCAGCACGTTTGAGTTCCTTGTACATCCAAGATGTTAAGCCTTTGTCAGACCTGGAGTTGGCAAATACTTTTTCCCAGTCTGTAGACGGTCTCCCTGCTCTCTTGATGGTGTCTTTGGCTTTGCAGAAGCTTGTCAGATTAATGAGGTCCCACTTGTCTATCTTATCTCTTACGGCCTGTGGGTTTCGGGTTTTGTTCAGGAATTAGATGCCAGTTCTAATTTGCATGAGTGTATGTACTTAATTTTCTAAGGTTCTTATGGTTTGAGGTTTTACATTTAGGTCTCTGATCCATTTAGAGTTAATTTTTGTGTATGGGGATAGATAGGGGTCCTGTTTCAATCTTCTGCATGTGGTCAGCCAGTTTTCCCAGCACCATTTACTGAATCGGTTCTCCTCTCCCCAGTGATAGATGGTGGAGGCTTTGTCGAAGATGAGTTTGTTGAGAAATTGAGGTTTGGCTTCTGAAATCTCAGTTCTATTCCATTGATTTATATGCCTGTTCCTGTACCAATACCAAGCTGTTTTGATTATTGTAGCTTTATAGTAAAGTTTGAAGTCTGGTAATGTAATGCTGCCTGCTTTGTTTTTTTGTTTTTTTGTTTTTTTTTTTCTGAGTATTGTTCTGGCTATTCTTGGTCGTTTGTGTTTCCATATGAATTCCTGTGTTGTTTTTTCTAGGTCTGAGAAGAATGTTGCTGGTAATTTGATATCCATGAGCATGGGATATTTTTCCACTTGTTTGTGTCATCTTCGATTTCTTTGAGCAGTGTTGTGTAGTTTTCACTGTAAAGGTCTTTCACATTTCTGGTTAGGAAGATGCCAAAGCATTTCATTTTTTTTGTGGCTATTGTAAATGGAATTGTGCTATTTATTTGGGTTTCTGCTTGTTTATTATTGGTGTAAAGAAATGTGATTGTCAACAGGGCTTGGTGGCTCAGCCTGTAATCCCGCGCCTTTGGGAGGTTGAGGTGAGTGGATTGCCTGAGACTTCGGGTTTGAGACTCGCCTGGGCAGCGAGACCTCATCTCTACAATAAATCAAAAAATCAGTTGGGCATGGTAGCTTATGCCTTTAATTCCAGCTACTTGGAAGGCTGAGATGGAAGGATCGCCGGAGCACAGCAGGTTGAGGCTGCGGTGGCCGGGAGTGGCCACTGCACTCCAGTCTGGGTGACAGAGTAAGATTCCAACTCAAAAAAAAAAAAAAGGAATTCGATTGTGTTTTGCACATTTATTTTATATTCTGAGACTTTGCCAAAGTCCTTTATCAGTGTAAGAAGGTTTTTGACAGATTCTCTTGGGTTTTCAAGGTACACGATCATGTCATCTGCAAAGAGAGATAGCTTGACTTCCTCTTTTCCTATTTGAATACACCTGATTGCCTTCTCTTCTCTGATTGTTCTAACCTGGACTTCCAATACTGTGTTGAACAGGAGGGGAGAGATTGGGCATCCTTGTCTTGTTCCAGTTTTCAGGGGAAATGGATCCAGTTTTTGTCTATTTAGGAGAATGCTGGCTGTGGGTTTCTTGTAGATGGCTTTTACTATTTTTAGGTATGTTCCCTGTATGCCTAGCTGTTTGAGGGTTTTTATCAAGAAGGGGTGCTGGATTTTATCAAAAGCTTTTTCTGAATCTAATGATATAATCATGTGGTTTTTGTTTTGACATCTGTTGATGTATTTAATTACATTTATGGTTTTATGAACGTTGAACCAGCCTTGCATCCCAGGGATGAAGTCTACTTGGTCATGATGGATGATTTTTGAGATGTGTTGTTGAATTTGGTTTGCTAGGATCTTGTTGAGAATTTTAGCATCTATGTTCATCAAAGATATTGGCCTGTAGTTCTCTTTCTTTGATGGGTCTTTATCTGGCCTGGTATCAATGTGATGTTAGCTTCGTAAAATGATTTGGGGAGAGTTCCATCCTTCTTAATCACCTGGAATACCTTCAGTAAGATTGGTATATGCTCCTTCTTAAATGTCTTCTAGAGTTCTGCTGGAAAGCCATCTGGTCCAAGGCTTTTTTTTGTAGGTAATGTTCTTATTACATAGCCAATTTCCTTGATTGTTATTGGTCTACTTAGGGTCTCAATTTCTTCTTGTTTCAACCTATGCATGTTGTGTGATGACAAAAAGTCCTCCATTTCCTTTAGGTTTTCAAGTTTGTTTCCATACAAGTGTACATAGTAGTCTCTAATGATCTTTTGTATTTCTTCAGGATCAGATGTGATTTCATCTTTTGTGTTTTTGATTGTGTTTATTTGGATTTTTTCTCTCTTTTTCTTGGTCAGTCTAGCTAGGGGACCATCGATCTTGTTTATCCTTTTAAAGAACCAGCTGTTTGTTTCATTGATTTTCTGTATTATCTTTTTTTATTCTATGTCCTGGATTTGGGCTTTTATTTTGGTTATCTGGATTCTTCTGCTGAAATTAGGGTTTTTGTTGTCTTGCTTTTCCAGCTTTTTTAGGTGGCTTCTTAGGCTGGTAATTTGTGATCCTTCCATTTTCTTCATGTGTGTTTGTAGGGATATAAATTCCCCTCTTACTACAGCTTTCATGGCATCCCAGAGATTTTGGTAAGATGTTTTGTCATTTTCATTTGTTTCCAGGTATCTTTTGATCTCTGTTTTGATTTCATCATTGACCCCGGAGTTGTTTAGCATCATGCTGTTTAGTGTCCATGTCTTTGTGGTTTTTGGGGGGACCTTGTTGGTGTTAATGAATATTTTTATTCCAAAGTGGTCCTAGAAGGTGCATGGTGAAATTTCAGTCCTTTTAAATTATCTTATGCTTCATTTATGGTCAAGTATGTGTTCAAACTTAGAGTAAGTTCCATGCGGTGATGAGTAGAATGTGTATTCTGTGGTCTTTGGATGGAAGGTTCTGTAGGTATCAATTAAGTCCATTTGATCAAGAGTCACATTGAGGTTTTGAATATTGCTGCTGATTTTTTGTCCTGATGATCTGTCTAGGATTGTGAGAGGGGTATTAAAGTCCCCAGCTATGATGGTATTGGAGTCAATATCTTTTTTTTCATTTACCTAGGATCTGCTTTATGAAAGTTGGTGCTCCTATGTTGGGTGCATATATGTTTAGGATGGATATTTCTTGTTGATGGATTGAACCTTTTATCATTATGTAGTGGCCTTCTGTATCTTTTTAAATTTTTAATAGCTTAAAGGGTATTATTTTTTTAAAATTAAGATCGCAACTCCTCCTTTCTTTTGTGTTCCATTTGCCTGAAAATTTGTTTCCCATCCTCTTACTTTGATTCTATGAGTGTCCTTTCTAGTGAGGTGAGTCTCTTGAAGGCAATAGATTGTTGCCTGGTGATATTTTATCCATTTTTCCATTCTATGTCTTTTCCATGGTGCATTTAGTCCATTCACTTTCAAACTAATTATTGAAATGTGAGAGTTGCTCCCTATCATAATGTGCTTACAACGTTGTTATTCTTCCTGTTTGTGTGTTGTCATTCTTTTGGTTTTAGATTTGGATCATGTGTGTTTTTAATCTTTTGCCTGTACTCTTGTGAAGTACATTGTTGTTCTTTTTTCCTTTTCTTCTGTGTTCAATACTTTCTTAAGTGTTTCTTGTAGAGGTGATCTAGTGGCAACATAGGTTCTTAGGGATTGGATATCTGGGAAAGATTTCAATTGCCCTTCACTGATGAAGCTTAGCTTAGCTGGGTAGGTTATTCTCGGTTGAAATTGTTTATCTTTTAGAACTTTGAAGATAGTGCTCCAAGCTCTCCTAGCCTGGAGGGTTTCTGTAGATAAATCTGCTGCCATTCTAATTGGTCTTCCCTGGTACATAGTCTGACCTTTTTCTCTTACAGCCTTTAGGATTTTTTCTTTTATACCTACTTTTTTTAGGTGAATTATTGTATATCTGGGAGTTGGTCTTCTCATTTGTTGTCTTGCAGGGGTTCTCTGAATCTCTTGTGTTTGAATTTTTTCATCCTTGATGAGAAGAGGGAAGTTTTCTTCAATAATTTCATGAAATGTTTGTTCCAGTGTGACCTCTGTTTATCTCTCTGCCTCAGGAATGCCAATTACTCTTAGGTTCGGACTCTTGAAGTGATCATTCATCTCTTGAAGGTTTTGTTCTGTCTTTTTGAGCTTCTTTTCTATGTTTTTGACAGTTTGGGTTAGTTCTGTGTTTGGTCTTTGAGCTCTGAGATTCTTTCTTCTGCTTTGCTAATTCTGCTTTCCATGCTTATTAGTTTGTCATTTATTTCCATCACAGTATTCTTTACTGCTGTTATTTCTGACATCAGCTCCTTCCTATTTCCCTCTTGTCTCTCCCAAATTTTTTTAATTCTCTCTATTAATGTCTTCATGTCTGGGTTTGTTACACGTGACCAGTCATTCTGGGAGCTCTTCATTGTTTGTGTTCCGGAATCTGTTTTCCCAGTGTCTGATCTCCCAGGTGTCTGTTTGAGACCTATATTCTTCTTTTGGTTTTTCTTCATTTGTGTGGTTTTATCCCCCTCTCTACTTTTTCCTTCCCTCCACTTCACCATCTTCTTTAATTCTGTTATTCAGGGGTAGAGGGATTGCTTTTACTTCTGTTTGTTCAATCTCCTTTTCTTTATGTATGCCGTCTTACTTTGTTCAATTCTGGGTTTGCACTGTAGGTTTGGGGTGGTCCTTTTTGCAGTTTTGAGATTTACTTTAGGGGGGAGTTGTGATTCAAAATCTATCTGCTTTCCTGGTATTCACTGACAGGTGTATGGATAATCTGAAACCCACTTCCCACTGCCTTGGAATCTGTCCATGCAGTGGGACTGTAGGTTTACTCCCTGAAATAAAATGTCATTAGCAGAGTGAAGAGAATGGAGCAGACAGTGGGGGGAAGAAGGGGGTAGGGAGAGAGAGGCGCAAGGGGGGAAACAGATGAGTGTACCAACAAATGGAGAGAGAGATCTAAACTGAAACAGATAAAAACAAGAGACCACGCCTACAGACTAACCAACTCCCATACAAAAAAAAGAAATACAGTGATGCTAACATACAAGCTAACCAACCACCTTATTGGTGTGCTGTTCCTCTATACAAAGATATGGTTTACAGAGAGGAGAAAAGAGAAGAAAAGGAAGAGGAAAAAAAAGGAACAAAACAGTGGAATAGAATTAAGTCATTAAACTAACAGAACCAATTGTGCTCTCTGAGACCTTTCATTTAAGTCCAATGTCCTTTCAACTCTGATTTCTAGCTGTCTTTTCAAGCTGGTAAATTAGTTTGCAGTTAGGGTCAGTTGAACCTGGCATGCTGTGAAGGACAGTTCAGATCACCCCCCATTCACCAGTCAAATCTGGTCTGTCTGGAGTGCTAATTTAAAAACACCCTTCATATTATATAATTCCCTTTCTTTGCCCTACAATGGCCTCAGCCTCATTGCCCTTGAATGACAGTTTAAGTCTCTTAAAACAACTTACAAGGCCCATGATGGTGTAGCTTTTGATTACCTCTGCAGATACATCCTTTGCCTTTGGATCCCTTTATATTTTATACACAGGGAAACTTACTTTTTCAAATGTGTTATAGTCCTCCTCTTACGGGCCTTTACGGATACCTTTATTTCTTCCTGGATCATTTCCCTCTTCTATTTCCATTTTGTATGGCTCATTCTTAATTAACCTTCAGGTGTCAGTATTATCCCTTATGTCAGGAAGCCATCCCTGTCCACTAACCTCCAGATCACATTAGATGTCCTTCCAATATGTTATAATTAGCATGCTAAGTGTAGAGTAAAAGCAGTTTGTTTATATTTCTTGTCCCCTATTGGACTGTGAGCTCTGTTAGGGCAGCAATTAAGTTACTCTTATTTATTTCTGTCCAGCACAGGAACACCTTGCCAAATATTTTTTGAATCAAATAATGGACTGGGCGAGTGGTTTTCAGACCTTATTCCTCAGATACCTAAAATCTATTTAAAGGCTGAGCTAGAGTAAGAGGAGGTATAAAAAAAGAGAGGAGGTAATAGAAGGAGGTGCTCTGGGGACTCGACTCCATGTTAAATAGAGAAGCTATAATTTTATCAATAGGGTTTATTAAAACTTAGATCGGATTTGCTAGGAAAAAACGTTTGAGAAACCAATTCAAGTCCATGATATTGATGCCCTACAGCTTTTAATTTTGTGATTTTGTGAAATTGCAATGAATTGAATTGTTAAAATAATATGAGTTAAAAGCATTAAACTATATTCTACATACAAAGGGTCTTCAAAGCGATTTATTCCATACTTCAAACACTTCCAGGCAATTCACCAGATCATTAACATTACTGTTTGAGACAATCATTCAGTAAGCAATTTCTAGGAGGACACATTTCTTTTCAAGAGTGCATACCATACTGCCTAGAAACAAATTACTATGTAGTGCCTATAGAACTAAAATTCTATTTTACTGCAACTCCTTTTCAAACTCATGATATTTCGTTCTATTTTAGTTAGTAACTCAAACCTATAAAATCCATAAGCTTTTTTCTTGCCCGTGGGGACCTCTTGATTCAGGAAATGTGATAGACTATAAAAGGAAATATTCAGAGAGGAGAGACACAATTTCACAACTAATTAAATCACTTGCCACTTGCCTTGGAAGCTAATGAGCATCCCAAGATGGGATCACAAAACCAAAATTAGACATTTTAGAAGTTAGAGAAATAGGTACTGCAACCTTGTTATTAAAAATTATTAAAACCCTTAGTACTACTCTCTCCCTTTCTTGCTCTGTCTCTGACTCTTTTTTGTAACATCTTTACTTTAGTTATGAATTATGAAGCACAACATGAAAGAAGTGACAGGAATCTTGGAGACAGTATGGCAGTTTATTTTTGCTCATCAGAGGTGGAAAAGAATCCCAGGGTACAAAAATGACTCACTTCAGACAGCTCAAGCAATTGAAACAGAGCTGAATGCCTAACTCCTAATTAGATAACTTTGATATTAACTTTTCATTTAATTCATACTTTTGAAAAAAATTAAAATCTAAGATACAATAATATTCCATATGAGTCTATGCAGCACAATGGAAAGAAAATTGATTTGGGAGAAAGACCTAGATTTGAGTTTCAGTTACACTACTTTGTATTTACTTAAACACTTTGTGCCTCAGTTTCCTCACTTGAAAAACTAGCATGGAAATATCAATTTTGGAAGATTACATTTTAAAAATATGACTATTGGAATATCTTCCATTCTGTATGTTCTTCTATAATGTGATCTTGACATTTCTGCCATCAATGGGTGAATCTTTCTCCTGTTTCCTCCGACCTGGTTGGACATTAAACTGCTTTGAGCATTAGAGTGAAATAGAAATGGTGTTGTATGACTTCCATAGTGAGAACAAAAGAGGTCCTAAAATTTCTACCATGTTCCCTTGAAGTACTTACTTGGAGGTAGATAGAAGTCATATACAAAGACCAGCTGCTTTGTGGCCACAGTGATGAACTGTTATACAGTCCCAGCCAGGGTCTCAGCTTAAAGTCATCATGCAAGACCAGTCATGTGAGTGAACCATTTTGAATTTCAAGTCCAATTGAGTCACCGATTGACCAAAGCCCCAGCTGACATCTGGATGAAGAGGCACGAGAAACCCAAAGGACTGGATGGATTATCCCTCCTTGAATTCCTGAACAACTGATTCATGAATGTAGTATGCTGGTTTTGTTTTACACCAAGCTTGGGATTATTTGTTATGGAACAATAATAACCATCAATCACTAAGTATGATGATCTCCAACTCCATCCATTTTACTGCAAAGTCCATTATTTTGTTCCTCTCTATTGGCTGCATAATACTCCATCTTGTATAAGGCATAGTCATTAGTTAAGGAGCTTACAGCTTAGTGGAGGGGATAGGTATGCATACAGTTCTGCATAATATGGTAAATACAGAGATGTGGAGGGGGACTGTGGGATAGGAAGGATAGCAATTGGCTTATCTTGGTAGTGGGAACACAGGGTAGAGGCTGTTGAGAGGGGAAAGCAGGTGATCAGTAAAGACTGAGCTAAGTCTTGAAGTATTGCAGGATGAGTATAAGTTAGCCAACTGACATATAATGAGTGTTCACCCGTATTTGTTGAATTAGTAAATAAATGAATTAATAAATGAATGAAATAATATACACTGGTGGGAAAAATGAAATAAAATAATACCAAAAAATAATAACTATAACACACATTTTTATGAGGTCTAAAATGTCTGATATCTGCAAACTATATAATACTTTGCTCAATAATAACAAATAAAAAAGAAAACAACTAGTTATTACATTACATTAAAATGAGGAATGCCTGGATTTTATATAAGGCAATGACAATTTATTATCATATATAATTTAAATTCAAATTCAGGAAAAAATACATAATTGGTTCAAGTTTTTTAACTTTTAGCTCATATTTTTCTCTTTCACTGTCTTGTTGTCCCATATACTGTATTTTTTCCTCTATATCTTGTTCATGATTATCTTGACTTGATTTTAGTCTAAATAAGTAATGTGTGTGGATTATATTTGTACAGATACCATTCTACAATAACCATATTAAATGTGTGACATTTTAGATGTTCTCCCAATGTAGATACACATCCACTTACAAAAATCATTGTGTATTTATGCCAAACACAGATGCTTCTATATAGCATATGTATGTAAACTCTATGTCTAGATCATGAAAATAAAACCACATGATTTAAATAAAATGCATCTGACAAGTTGTTCTTCCAATGTGTAGATCATATATAATAAATACTATTATGTGGCATAGGGAGAAAATATTATTCCCTAAATAATGACAGAAATACTTTCTGGATTATGAATAAAGTAGGATACATGTTTGAAAAAGATGTTTATGAAACAAAAATGAAAATCATTCTTAATGCAATAATGTAGCTATTTGCCTATATACACGGGATTTGAGAATAGCCATTTCTGTTATTGAAATAACGTGGTGAAAACTGTCAGCATAAATCAACAATACTTGGAGTTAACTCAATACCCAAACAGAATAATTTCCAATTTACTAGGACCTTCTGAAGAACCTAACTATTCTTATGCCTCACATCACTGAACATATTATGTATAAATAAAACTTTCATCTAACGCTTTGGGTAGAAGGAATGCAACTTTTATTCATAGAGTGCACAGTATGCACCAAGTGCAACATTGTGCTTTTTCATACATCAGTATTATTTAATTCTACTAGTAAAAGATTGTGAAACGAAAGGTTTAGATATAAGTTTTTAGTAGTAGTACAACTAAGCAAATATCTTCTTCACAGATTCATAAAATATTAGTCTTGGAATAAACTTAGAAATTATCTAGTCCAGTGCTTTTTAACCAGGTTATGATGTCAGTACTATTAATATAGGTAATAAACAACTACCAATAATATATCTTATTATAACCAAAAGCTATGAGGAGATTAGAGTTGCAGTAGAAACCTGTATAGTTTTAAAATAAAATATCCAGGATTTTCTGATATGCTCTTTTGAATGCATGTTGCTGTTCTTCTCCTCCTCCTACCTCAGACCTCCATTTGAGAATCATGAAGTGATAAAATTCCTTCTTTACAAATGAACCAGTTATAACATTATGCCACCTGAGAGGAAGTGATTTGGACAAAGCACACACTGCAAGATAATGTCTAAAGTGGGTTTAGAATCTGTGTCATCTTTGTGTTCTTTCTTCTAGGACACTACTAATTTCTCTTCCAAAATGTGTGTTAATAAACATCAGTATTTTCAGAAATGACAGATTTGAAAACTGATAAGGCCATACTTATGTAAACAGAATTCATTTTGTCTTGTATGGAAATTACATGAGTATAAAGATCCCATGGACATCATACATAAGTCAATATTCCATTTGCAAGATAAAGCCCAGAAAACCAGTGCCGGAGTCATCATCTGTAATTCCAGGCAAATGAGAGAAGTGCCATGCATATTAATTACTCCCTCTACAAAATTGAAATTGATGGGAAATCTGAGATTGTTATAACCACCACAGGATAAAATTATAGCATTAATTACTATCCGAACATGAATAAAAGTATTTGGTCACTTGCAGAAATCATTTAATCTGTGTCCATTCCCATAGAAATGGATTGTTTTTGTTCACTTTGCCGATTGATTTTTGGTATGAGTTTAGTTGTGGGAAGCAGATATACATTATATGATTCCATAGCACTTATCTGTACTATTTTATTCATTTATTATAGCAGAATATTCAATATATTATAAAGCAGGCAGAATATAAAATGAGTTCTTCCTAGTGACTTACTTCATTTCTATAATGCCATTACTAAATTAAATAATTAGACAACAAAACCATTTGATTTTCTATATCGAATGTGAATACTTCAACTTAGTGATTATCAAGTATCATGGCATTCAAATTCAAGCTAGATTCAGCTTTTACTAGGAAAAATGCAGATTTGCTTTTGAGTCAAATGAGCTACATCATCACCACCTAATTAGAGTCTTTATCTAAAGCAATTTCAAAGAGTTATTAAACACATTTATCCTAGTTCTCTCAGCCTAAAATTCAGACTACTAGAAACTCACTGAAGAGAAGACACTGTCTATTTACTCAGGAGCAAGAGATGTTTGATTTTCCTCTGACTTGAACTCATGAATTCATTTTTATATCCTAATGATATTTACCAATGTCACGTAGTAAACCCTAAGCTTGATCACAACTCATTGCAATATATTGTTCATTCTGATCATTAGGTCCTAGCTTTTTCTTTCATATTATCCAATTCATCCAGAGGGATAGTTCTTATTTTCTCCAATAAATGACAACAATTCTTTATAATTCTAATAAAAATTTTCTTGGACTGTGACATTTTCTTACATATGCTTTTCCACTTCTTATCTCTGTCACCATCTTTGTTATTCTAATTTATAGAAAAATAAAATTTGTATATGTTCAAAAGTAAAGGTGATTTTGTAGTTATTTATCAGTTTTCATAATTTAACAATTTGCAAAAGCAATACCTTCAACTTAAAACTAGAGCCAGCCAGCTAGAGAGAAGGAACAGACCACTTAGTGAGGAAGACCCATCAGAATTGCAGCAAACTTCTCAGCAGAACCCTATAAGCCAGAAGGAACTGAGATATCATCTTTAAAGTTCTTAAAGAAAAGCAATTCCAGTCAAGAATTTCCTACCCTACCAAGTTAAACTTCATTAATGAAGGAGAATTAGAATCCTTTCCAGACATCCAATACCTAAGTAAATATGCCACTTCCAGACCAGCCCTTCAGGAGATGTTTAAGAAAGCTCTAAGCACAGAAATAAAAGAACAGTTCTACCTATTGCAAAGGCATAGGCAAGCAAATAGTAAAAAGACCATACAAATCAACCATGAAACCTAAAATGCATAACAGCCTCTTTAATAGCAACGTGACAGGAAGAAAACTCCATATACCAATAATGAACTTAAATATGAATGGACTGAATGTACTATTCAGAAGGAACAGAGTATCAAATTGAATAAAGAAACATAATCCAACATTCTGCTGTTTTTAGGAAACACAGCTCGCTGCAAAGAACACACCCAAGGTGGTAAAGGATGGGAGGAAGATCTTTCAGGCAAAGAGAGAAAAAATGAGCAGGCATAGTTATTCTTATCAGACAAAACAGATTTTAAACCAATGAAAGTTTAAAAAAGACACTGACTTGCACTGCATAATGAAAAAAAGGCTTAATTCACCATCAAGAAAAATCCATCTTGAATATATATGCATCCAACCTAGGGGCACCCTGATTCATAAAGCAATTGCTAATTAAACTAAGAGAGGAAATAGACACCCATACAATTGTAGTCAGAGACTTTAATATGTTGCTAACAGACTTAGAAGATCATCGAGGCAAAAATCTAACAAGAAAATTAGAATGTTAACTCAACACTCAACCATTTGGACCTAATAGACATCTACAGAACACTCTGTCCAACAACCAAAGGATATGCATTCTTCTCATCAGCACATGGGGCATACTCCAAGATTGGCCACATTCTCAGGCAAAAATCAAGTGAGAACAAATTTCAAGACTGAAATCATACCAAGTATCTTCTCAGACCACAGTGGGATAAAAATAAATATAACCAATAGGAAACCCCAAAATACACAAATCATGGAGATTAAACACAGTGTTTCTGAATGACTTTTGGGTTAACACAGTAATCAAGGCAGAACTACAAAGATTTCTGAAAACAAATGAAAATAAAGACACAATATACCACAACCTCTGGGATACCATGAAATCAGTACTAAGAGGGAAGCTTAAAACATTGCAGGCACAAATAAAAAATAATAGAAAACTCTCAAGTAAACAGCTTAATGACATACCTCGAAACCTAGAAAGTCAATAGCGAGCTTATCCTAGATTTAGTTAAAAAAAAAAGGAACAGATTATAAAAATTAACTCATAGTTGAATGAAACAGAGTACAAAAACTCATGGAAAGGATCAATGAGACAAAAAGCTGGTTCCATAAAAAGATAAATAATGTCAGACACCTGGTGTCAAATTGACAAAACAAAGTGAGAGAAAGCCTGAATAAATACAATTAGAAATGAGAGAAGTGATTTTACAACTTACTCTGAAGAAATTCAAAATATCTTTAGAATAAAATATTTTTGTTTGCACATAAACTAGAAAATCAAGATAAAATAGAGGAATTCCTGGGATCACGTAACCTCTCAAGATGGAAACAAGAAAATACTGAAACCCTAAACAGACAAATAACAATCCAAGAAACCAACTCATTTGTAAGAATCCTCCCCACCATAAAAAAGCCCTAGCCCAGATGTTTTCCCAGCTGAATTCTACAAGAAATACAAGGAAGAGGTGATATCAGTCCTATTCAAAATACTTCAGGCAATTGAGAAGGAAGAAATTCTCCCTAGCTCATTATCTGCAGTCAATATCATCCTGATACTCAAAAATTGCAAAGAACCAATAAGGAAAGAAAATTACAGGCCAATTTCCCTGGTGAACATAGATTCAAATATTCTCAACAAGATTCTAGCAAATCACATCCAACAGAACATTTCAAGAATCATCCATCATGACCAAGTGGACTTCATACCTGGAATGCAAGATTGGTTCAGCACACATAAATCAATAAAGGTAATCCATCACATAAACAGGTGTAAAAACAAAAACCACATGACTATCTCATTAGACACAGAAAAAGCATTCATTAAAAGCCAGCATCCCTCCTTGAGAATAACACTAGAACTCCTAGGCGTTAAAGGAATATTACTTAAAGTAATAAGAGTCATCTGTGACAAATCTATAGCCAACATCATACTTAATGGGCAGAAGCTGGAAGCATTGCCCCTAAGAACAGGAACAAGACAGGGATGCCCACTCTCACCCCTCCTACTCAACATAGTACTGGAAGTCCCAGTCAGAGCAATTCAGCAGGAGAAAGAAATCAGGTATATTTAAATGGGAAAAGAGGAAGTCATCCTTTTGGCTAGTTATAGTATTCTATACCTAGAAACCCTAAAGTGTTTGTCAAAATCCTCATCCCATTGATAAATGTCTTAGGTAAAGTTTTGGGATACAAAATAAACACACAGAAAAGAGTTGCATTTCTATGCACCAAAAAAGCAGGCTGAGAATCAAAAAACAAAACAAAACAAAACAAACAAAAAAACACAATCCTATTCTCAATAGGCACAAAAAGTACATTAGCATCTGACTAAACAAAGAGGTGAAAAACTTTACAATGACTACAGAATACTGCTCAAAGAAATCAAGGATGACACAAACAATTGTAAAAACATCCCATGTTCATGGATTGGAAGAATCAATATTGTTAAGATGTCTATTCTATCCAAAGTAATCTGTGGATTCAATGTAATTCCTATCAAATTGTCAGCATTATTTTTCACAGACCTACAAAAGACAATACAGAAATTCATATGGAATTAAAATAGAATCTGAATAACTAAAGGAATCCTCAGCAAAAGGAACAAAGCTGGAGGCATCACATTTCCAGACTTTAAACTTTAGTACAATGTTATAGTAACTAAGACAGCATGGTACTGGTACAGAATAGACACATAGACCAATGAAACAGAATAGAGAATCTGGAAATAAAACCACAGACTTTCAATCAACTCATCTTCAACAAAGCCTATAATGACAAACAATGGGGACAGGAGACCATATTTAGTAAGTAATGCTAGGCAAACTGGCTAACCACACACCGAAGAATGAAACTGGACTCCTACCTATCACCATATACAAAAATTAGCTCAAACTAGATCAAGGATTTAATGTGAAACCTCAAACAGTGCAAGTCTTAGAAGAAAACTTAGGAAATACGTTTTTGGACATCAGCCTAGGCAAAGAATTTATGGCCAAGTCCTCAAAAGAAAATGCAACAAAAACTAAGATTGACGGGTGGGAACTTATCACACTAAAAAGCTTTTGCACAGTAAAAGAAATAATAAAGAGGGAGAAGGGAGAGATAAGCAACAGAATGGAAAAAAATATTTGCAAGTTATGCATCTGATGAAGGCCTAAATCCAGGATCTAGAGGGAATTCAAACAAATTGATAGTGGAAAAAATAAATAAATAAAAATTAGGCAAAGGACATGAACTGACACTTCTCAAAGGGAGACATCCAAGCAACCAAGAAACACATGAAAAAATGTTCAGCCTCACTAATTATCAGAAAAGAGCAAGTCAAAACTACAAGAGATACCACCTAACATTGTTAAGGCTGGCAATCATTAAATAATCAAACAAAAACAAAAACAGGTGTAATAGTGGCTGTGGAGAAATACACTGCTGATGTATGTAAGCTAATTCAACCTTTGAGAAAAGTAGTGTGGCATTTTTTCAAGAACTAAAGATTGAATTGACATACCATCCAGCAATGCAATTTCTGAGAATACACCCAGAGGAACATAAAGCACTCTACCAAAAAGGCACCTGTATGTTATTTATTTATTTATTTATTTATTTATGAGTTGGAGTCTCACTCTGTTGCCCAGACTGGAGTGCAGTGGCCGCTTCCGGCCACCCCAGCCTCGCCTGCTGGGATCCGGCGATCCTTCCGCCTCAGCCTTCCGAGTAGCCGGAATTACAGGCATGCGCTACCACGCCCGGCTGATTTTTTTTATTTATTGTAGAGATGAGGTCTCGCTGCCCAGGCGGGTCTCGAACCCGCGGGCTCAGGCAATTCACTCACCTCAGCCTCCCAAAGGCGCGGGATTACAGGCTGAGCCACCGAACCCGGCTTACCTGTATGTTATTGTATCAATATTCACAGTAGTAAAAACATGGAACCAACCCAAATGCTCATTGAAGTGAACTGGCTAAAGAAAATGTGGAGCATATACATAATGGAAGATTATGCAGCAATAAAAAAGAATGAAATAATGTACTTTGCAGCAACATGAATGGAACTAGAGACCATCTTACTAAATGAACTATCATGGAAACAAAGAAATTGAATACCACATGTTCTCAGTCATAAGCAGGCTCTGATCACCGGTCACATGAGCACAAAAGTGAGAGCAGCAAAGACTGGACACTGCCAGTAGTAGGAGGGAGGAAAGAGGGACAAGAATCATACAACCACACCAGTTCCACTATTTGGGGGAGGCGGAAGGATCGCCGGAGCCCAGCAGGTCGAGGCTGCGGTGGCCGGGAGCGGCCACTGCACTCCAGTCTGGGCGACAGAGTGAGACTCCAACTCAAAACAAAACAAAAAAAAATTCAATTGAAAGAAAAGAGGCATATGACCCACTTTTCTCCCTTAACTGTGGCCTGTATAAAAAATTTTGGCTGATATATATTGAGTATCATCTATAAGGGAAAAACTCTGTCTGTATTACTAAAATACCAGCATGTTGTTTCCCAGCTGTATAGATTTTAATAGACCTAAAAAAATGCATGCTGTAATAATAATATCATTTTCTTATATAATAAATGTTGAAGATATGGAAAAGATGCCAGAAGCATGCACACTTTTATTAAATAAAATTACTATGCCATTTAAAATTTCAATTGTGATTGCAAAAAGCCTGAGAATAATGAGTAAATTTGCATAAACTATTTAAAAAGGGATTCAGATTCCAGATTTTGTGTTTTCAAAATGGCACTAACCAACTCGTAATGACTAATTAGAACTCCAGTATGTATACTGTGGCCTCAGAAAAATTGTAGCAATACATTTTTAACTATTAAAAATAAATAAAATGAAAGTTATGTGAACACTATGTAATTGTGCCATGGATTGTTTATTGTGGGATGTAAATCTGCCTTTACATGTGGATTTGTCATTGTTTATGTTAACATTTATGTAGACTTGTCTCATCATCTATATTTGAAAGTAAATGTCTTAAATGTAGGGACATCTCGTGCTTATTTGAAGCTCAAAAGACATCTTAAACATTTCATGGGCTAAATGCAATCAGTATGTGCTAAATGCTGAAAGTCACTTCTTCATTCAAAATTAACCTTGAATAATATTGTTATATTTATCAATAAAACAAAATACTATGTAACACTCCATTCTTATGTTACTTTCCACATTTTCTGAAATTAAATGCAAGTTGACAAAAGGATTGACTTAGAGCTGGAAGATACCTTTATCTTTTCATGAAGATGATGTGCCACGTTAGTAGAGACACAAATAATGACATACTACTTTCTTTGTCATTTTCTGCCTCCTCCAACCTCTTACAGCTGGAGACACTATGGCCGTCCACAAACACGTTCAATCACATGTGGTTTTTCTGAGCCAGTCCTTCTGAAAGCAGACATATATAGATATATGAGGGGGGACCTTCCAGAAAAATGGAATTTTTTTGGAAGACAAGCCATTTTTAGCACAGGCGTCCCCCTCTAGGTAAGTGTTTTAGGAACCCAGTGTACCGGCTCGTGGGGTTGTCAGAGGCTGCGTTCGGCTTCAGTGAAAGTTTTCTTGGAGATTTTTTTTCGACATGTTTGCCCATTCCAAGATGGGTGATTAACAGCGCACCTGCCCACACTGCACTGAGTATTCAGCATTTTTTGACCAAAAACAGCATAGCCTTCATGTCCCACCTCCCCTATTCATCCCATCTTACGCTGAGAGACTGTTTTTTGTTTTCCTGGGTGAAAAAAGTACTTAAAGGGAAACATTTTGCTGATGTGAAAGAGATGAAACGAAAAACGACAGAAGCACTGAAAGGCACAAAAACTGACAAGTTCAAGAACAGTTTTGAGCAGCAGAAAAAGCATCATGATAGGTGTATTGCATCAAACAGAGAATACTTTCAAGGTGACTGAAGTTTAAAAATGTAAGGATAAGTACACTTTTTTTATGAATAAACTCCAGATTTTAAGAGGTCTCCTCTAGAAAGAAAGTCAGCCACAGCAAACTACAAACTCAAGTCTAGAACTAAATGTTTTCTCTTGATTGAGTAAGCAAGTGACTTCATACTTGTATGTCCACCATATCAATACACTCATTGTAATGGGTGGAATTTTCTTCCATGGTTTCTAGGCCCAGTCTTATAATTTCTAGTGGTGTTGTAAACTATTCTGAGCCCAAATCCACCTGGCTGGAACCTAGCATCTACCCTAGTTCTTGTTATTATCTATCCAAAGGGCTGAGTCCTACACACACAACGTTGTTCTTCATCCTTTCCCTCATTCTCTAGACAGCAGCTAAGATTTTACTGGGGGAAAAAAAATGAAACCACAGTGCTTGCTGAAAAACACTCCTATTTTCTTATCCTTCAACCGCAATATAGTTTGGTCATGCTTCTCAGAGTCTAGTCCTATACCTAGGTTAGTTTTTTTTTTAATATCGCTACACTCCGTTCTGGTTGCCCCTTTTTCTCCCTATTTGCAAACCCCAGCACTAAATCTTGATCTTTACTTGACAAAGCTGACCAAGACATAATAAAGATAGACATTAACAATGTGACAGCTTCCCTTTTATAGTCCTGAGTAAAATAAAAATAGTGTTACATGATTCTTCATGGCTTGTTCATGCTGTCAGCAATTTCATAGCCAAAGAGTTGCATTTGATTTGCACTGCCTTTTAGTCACAATAATACTAAGCATGCAGGATGAATATATTGACATCTATGTTCAATCCTCTGTACATGTCTGCCTCTTTTTCCTTCTGAACATCGCTTCTAATGTATTTTTATTCTGAGATACATAGTGTTTTAAATAAACACTATGTTTAAAATGTCTGCTATGTAATTAGGTAGTCACATACATGTAGTTGAATGCAAGATCATAATACTCTGCTCAGTAACATATAATTTAAACAAGTAAAAGGTTATGTATTCTAAGCAACCTTTTTTTTCTTGAACAACTATTTTTAGTATGCAAATATACAGATGTGAACACTTGTTGCCCTCAAATAAGTTGTGTCAGATCTAACAAAAGCAACAAATCTTGTTTAGTTATAATTTTAAAAGCAATTTAAATGTATCTTTCTTGTGTTTTATTTATAAAAAAGCTTCCACTGTACTACAGAATCATAATACATATCATCAACAATATAGTGTACATTTAAAAATAGCAAGATTCTTAAGTTGATGTGGAAGCAAATGTTTAAGTAATACCTGATGTTCTAAAATTTTGAGACTTAACACTCAGTTCAGCTAAACCAAACAAATACCTTGTAGTTGATTATAAAATGTACTGTCATATATTTATGTGTTTTTTTAATTGGAAATGGTACAAAAATCCAATGTTCCCTGTAGGTTATGATATTTTAGCACAGTTATATCAATATCAATTATGTATTAAGATGTCAATTGACTCATGCAGGGCAGTCTAACACTTTCATTAGAGTGCTGCAAATTTAATAATGTTGATATATGCATGCCTGTGAAACAAAATAATAAATTAGAAACATTTCAATAGAATAAAGCAAAATATGGCACAATGGGAATTTTCTATGCATAATCTTGAAGTTTGATGAGATAGATGATAAAAATATTGCTGTATACATTTTAACAATATACTTAACTGTATATGTGTTGGCTTATATTACATATAAAACATAGTGTAGGTACACACCATACATTTATATTAATATAATTCGAGAGCCATGCATTTTTTTCACTATTGGTAAAGTCTAAGTACTCATATCACATATTTTAACTCATGTAATTCTCACAAAATTATAGGCTCCTCATAAATATCATTATCTTTTCCAAACGGACTCTAAAGTTCATGATCTTTCTAGTGTATTGTGTATCAGCAAGCATTCTACTAGTTATTTCAGACTTTCCCATCAACTGATAGAACCTTCATAATTTTGTTTTTCATTGTGCAATTTTGTGGTTGATTTGATAATCCATATCAGCCAGAGTAAATTATTTTATATAAGTATTCTATAGTATAGGATGCATTATGTAGTAAGTGGGATAACTCATACAGAGAGGATATTGAATAGATGAGAAATGATATAGGATAATATATGCAGATTGCAAGAAATAAAAAGGAATTGATAAGTATATGGAGGTTAACATCAGAGAAAAGCATTAGAACAGAGAGAATCTCCTCCTCAAGGATTTGCAGTGGAGATAAATATCCTTGCAACTCACACTTCTGGTTTAAGGTGGCATTTACCAAGTGCAGTAGTTTGTGCTTGTCATCCCAGCTACTCAGAAGGCTGAGGCTGGAAGATCACTTGAGGTCAGGAGTCCATTTCTACAGTGAGATATGATCACACATTTGCCTGGATGGCAGAGTGAGATCCCACCATATTAAAAAATGGCATTCAATTAGTAGCTTATGACTAAGTATTTCTTTATCATACCAAAGATCCTCATACTGACTAAAAACACAAAAATTCTTTTTCAAGAAGTCTACACTGTATTTTCATAATTTACAAACGCTTTATATTAACATTAAGACCTATTGAATTGAATAAATACTGACAATAAGAACATGATACATTCCACCTCATATGAATAAAAGAAACAAAACTTTTTCCCCTTTCTCCTTTGGCAATCCTGTCACTAAGATGTCCAGGATTCATAACAATCAAGAACTTGAGTGATCATCTCTCTCTCTGCATACTATAACTAACTTACATATGATAGAATGGTCCACTTTAAGCATGCTGTTAGATTGGTTTTGACAGGTACATACACTTTTGTAATCATGCCCACAAGATATAGAGCATTCATATTACTTCAGGAAGTTTCCCCTTGCTTGCATCTAGTCAGTATCAACCCCCAAGCAATTATTGATTCTTTCTTTTTTTTCTTTGTTGCAGAGATATGTTCTCATTTTGTTGCCAGGGTTGATGTCAAGCTACTGGCCTCAAGCATTCTTCCCACATTGGCCTCCTAAGGCTCTGAGATTACAGGTATGAGCCACTACACCCCAGCATGATCTGATTTTTATCAACCAAAATAATTTACCTGTTTTTGAAGTACATACAAATGGAATCATGTTGTAAGTGCTCTTTGCCTCTGGCTTCTTTAGCTCAGCATAATGTTTCTGAGATTCAGTCATGCTTATATGTGTATCAGTAATCCATTCTCTGTGCCTCCTTAGTAGTATTAATTGCATGAAACATACAGCAATATTTACCTGTTTATGGGAATTATTATTGTTTCTAATATTTAATGATTGTTTAAAAACTGCTGTAAGCATTTGTGAATAATTCTTTGCATAAACATATGTTTTATGTTTATCTTGGGTTAGTACCCAGGAAATATCTCTTTGAGAATTCTTTAAAAGTCTTTTAGGAAAATTCTATTATTGTCTTTACTCTAAGCCTTGTGTATTCGTACTACTTAAGTATGTCTTTTATGAGTTTTCTATTCAATTTATGAGGTGTTCCGTGAAGTTTCTTCACTCTGGCTCCTCAAAACTCAAATAGATACCAGATCCATGTGGCCACTCATAACTGTTCACTTTATAGTTTTCTGGTGTTTATTTACTTAATCTTGTGGCATTTTACCTTATGTATGTGCAACTTTATGCTCAACAGTAGACCCACTGGGATACAGGCATATATTTTGAGCTCTTTATCTATATAATTCTCTCTATGTCTTTTAGATTGGAAAATATAGTTTATTTATAAAGTAAGTTCAAGATAGAGAGGAGATTCACCTTCCCAAGGCAGGGGAAGGGGCCAAAGCTTAGAAAACATGGAAGTCACAGCTCAAAGAACCACGTGACCTGACCAGAGTTTAGCAAAGCAATGGCTAATGCTCTTCTTTCTGACTCTGCCCACAAATTCTAGCCATCTTACCTCCTACTAACTCTAACCTCTGTCTCAATTCAAGAAAACCTCTGTGTTACTCTTAGGTCACCTATTACTTCACAGTAGTGCAGAAGGTGCATCTAGATAAAAAGACTGGGTGATATTAAGTCACATCTTCTTTGTTTCTTTTCTTTCATGTATCACTGTCATGATCTGCCTGCTTTTCAACATCTGAAATCAGATTTTTTTATATATTATGTCAGATTTTCTACTTGTATACAGTTGAGTGAAAGTGAAGTTTCAGATATATTTTCATCATTAGAAACTAACATCTATGAATATTGCTTTGTCCAGAATACTATTATCCTGTCCTTGACTCTTCAATTCTGTCCTATAAAGTGGGGTGCTACCATTCACACAGCATAAAGCAGAAAGATGAAACAAGTGATTACTATTTATAGCTTCTGAAAAGGGATAATGACCACCACTAAAGTTAAGACTGAGAGCATAAAGAAAGAACCCTGTGTCATCACATATTGGGAACTATTGGATTACATGTACTACTTTAGTTTAGCATGCAAAAGAAAGAGATGGTGAACATAGGTAACTATTTCAACTCAACTTGAAAAATCAAACACATAGAAGCAAAGAGTAAAATGGTGGTTACCAGGAGTTGATGGAGGGAGTGGGGAATGGGGATACTTAATGATGCAAATTTTCAGTTTTACAAAAGAAATAAGTTGTAGAGACTTATTGTGCATCATTGTGACTATAGTAAATAACTATGTATTGTATACTTGAAAATTGCTGAGAGTGGTTTTTAAATGTTCTCATTACAAAAAAATGATGTCTATGAAATAATAAATATGTCAATTAGGCTGATTAAGTTATTCTGCAATGTATACATATATGAAAACACCAAAATGTGTTCTATAATATATCAATTTTTCATTTGTCAATTAAAAATAACAATTTAAAAATGAATCAAATAGCCAAAACAAACATGAAAACAAATGAAATAAACTAGAATATTCACTAGAAATTTGGAAATTGGGCCAACTCCTATGCACATCCATCTGTTCTCTAGCTACAGATGTTCCAAGTGTATTCTACCAAAACCCTAGTGCAGTGTTTGCCAGGTATAAATTTCAAATTTGATTGCAATAGCTAAGCATTTTGTCAAGAAAAGACATGTTCTGTTGTGTATTGCATGCAAATTTTCTTACTTTACTGTTTTAAAATCCATTTTTCTGCTAATTTTCTGCTTTCTCATAAAATACCATCAAATTTACAGTGCAATATTTGCGTTGAAATTACCCGGCAACACCATTAACATGGAAAGTGAGTAGGGTCAACTGAAAGCACACAATACACATGCTATTTGTTAATAAACATTGGGTATGTATAGTTATTATCTTGTTTCATATTGAATAAACAGAAATAAATCTACTTCAAGAATCTGATAAAACAATACAGAACCAAAAAAAATTAAATTTCACTTGAAATATCCACTATCTTTTTTAAAATCACCTAATACAGGACTAGAAGTAAAATATTTTAAAATGTTACTGGCATTCTTCATAGGTTATAAAAAATCATAGCGTCTATGAAATAAGAGGATAAAGCCATGATATACTGACAAGATGGCTGAGATGACAAAGGTGATGGCTGAAATAAACCAGTTAGTAATCTTATAATTCTGAAATCTAAATCCAATGCAAGAAAGAGCAGAATGGTTATTCAGGACATTTGAAATAATATTGGATGAAAAAACACCTAAATATTTTCCAGCTTACAATAAAAAGGAAAAAGAAAATAAATTACTCCATCCATTGTTTGGACGCACTAATAGTTCAGTTCTGCCATCAATTGTGTGAGATACCTCATATTTGTCCAATAATAAGTTTAAAAAAAAATTTATGCAGTCTCACTTTCTGATATGTAGGAAATAATAATCAGAATAATAGTTATTCAACCTCAGGGTCAAGATAACCTTCTAAGCAAAGAATTAAAGGAAGAATCCATAAACAGTTTTTCTAAGCCATTTTAGCCCTTTATAAAAAAGTATAAAACATCTTCCTTCCCCACTGCTGAGTCTCTGGGTTTTCCATAGGTGACATATCTTGCTTAAGTATAATTATCTACAATATGTTTGTATTTTCAATCACTCAGGAAGTTTGCAATATATTTTCTTCAATAGTTTATACATGAAAGTTTTTTTTAATTTTGCAAAATGCATAATTATTTTATAATTAAACATATATTTTTTTGCTAACTGCATGTTTGCTTGGATATTCTGTTTTGTTCACTTAGGTTTCATACTTCAACCTGTCCACTACTCAAGTATTACTGCTAAAAGAAAAAAGAATAATAGATTTGCCTATCCAATTATTTAAAGATTTGCAAACAACAGAAACAAACAAAACAAATTAAAGGCAAACATCATATCAGGGAAAAGACAAGTGTGCTCTCTCTCTCTCTCTCTCTCTCTCTCTCTAATTCTCTCTCTCTCCCCTCCCCCTTCTTCTCCCTCTCCCTCTCTCTCTCTCTCTCTCTCTCTCTCTCTCTCTCTCTCTCTCTGGCTTTCAACCCCGCTCATACTCTATTCCTCTACATCTATGACAAATTATGACATCATCAAAGAACATGTGCAAATAAAGTATATAAGGAAAAAAAATCCAGAAGAAAAGTAGAGGAAGTCCAATTATTTGTAGGCTATTTATAAAAGTGTATCACACAAAATCCAGATTTTCAGTGCAACATAAAAGCAGCTTGGAATTCATCATTCTATTATCATAACCAATAGATACTTGGACAAACAGCCCCTCTTAGATTAGTGAGATAAATAGTCACAAGGCAAACTGCTGCCCCCATATTGGAAAGACAGGCAGGTGAATACAGAGAATCACAAAATACTGAAGCAGAAGCCCATGAACAGGATTCTCCATGGGAGACATTACTGGAGTAGGAAATCTGAACTGTAACTGATGAATTGCTGATAACTCAGAGTGGGCAAGAATGAGCTAAACAACAACAACAACAACAACAACGACAACAAAAAACTTCGGGGAGATCCAGTTGTAATAAAAGCCCCACACTTGTGAGTTTTACTTCCAAAAGCTCAAACAGGTTCTTTTTTTTTTTTAGTTGGAGTCTCACTCCGTCGCCCGGACTGGAGTGCAGTGGCCGCTCCCGGCCACGGCAGCCTCGACCTGCTGGGCTCCGGCGATCCTTCCGCCTCAGCCTTCCGAGTAGCCGGAATTACAGGCATGCGCTACCACGCCCGGCTGATTTTTTGATTTATTGTAGAGACGAGGTCTCGCTGTCCAGGCAGGTCTCGAACCCGCGGGCTCAGGCAATCCACTCACCTCAGCCTCCCAAAGGCGCGGGATTACAGGCTGAGCCACCGAGCCCGGCTTCAAACAGGTTCTTAACGTGAATATTTCAGAAAAGTCCACTCATGCTTCTAGCGGGGGGGGGGGGGGGGGCGGTTCTGTCGGGGAAAGGGGACAAAACCATTTTAAAATATACTAGATTATTTTGTTCTTAACATGTCCTGCTATTAATAGAAACTATATTACCAGAACCCAAACCATTAAGTTTTTTCCAAAGCCTAACTCATCTGAGTTTGGGAGGAGGAAAATACTCCAACTTCAGTCCCCTCTAGACATCTTCTCTCAATTTAAGGGAAGAAGACAACTGAAAAGTACTTTGGAAGTTCACAATCCAGAAGCACAAACTCATTAAAGACTTAAACCTAATCATAGGACTATAATATGCTTCTCCTTCTCTCATATCTTTTCCAACATTACTAAAGAATTATTTTTTCTACTGTTTCTTTTAGATAGTATATCACATCTAGCTATCAAAAAATTACAAAGCGTACTCAAGCGCAAAAAACACAATTTGAATAGACAAAGCAATCATCATAACCAGACTCATATATGACTGGATGTTGGAATTATCAACCTATGAATGCAAAACAACTATGATTAACATTCTAAGGACTCTAATGTATAAAATGTACAGTATGTAAGGTAAGATGGGCAATATACACAGAAAGACAGAAATTTTAACAGACGATCAAAAAGGAATATTAGAGATTTAAAACACTGTAACAGTTTGCCTTTCATTGGCTCATTAGTAGCCTGAAAATATTGAGGAAAGAATCTCTTAGCTTAAAGATATGGATATGTTAATATAAACTTCCAAAATAGAAAATTTAAGAGAAAAAAAAATAAACTAAAAATTAAACCAGTCAGTCTTTCCATTTGGAGACTTGCCTGTGCCAGGTCTTTCTGATACAAAACTTTAATTGTCTTTTGTTTCCTCTATTCTTTCTCTAATAAACTTGGTTTTAAAACTTAAAAATAATAATGATAAAAAATAAACCAAACATGATATCCAAAAACTCTGGGGACAGATGGTATAACTTATGTATACTGGAACAATGACTGAGAATTTCCCCAAATTAAGTCAGTCAACAAATCATAGATCCAGGTAGCTCAGAGAGCACCTAGCAGAATAAATGGGGAAAAAAAACTACACCTGGGAATATCACATTAAAATCACAAAAATACCAAAGATGAGGAAAAAAATCTTAAAAGAATTCAGAAGAAAAAACACCTTACCGATAGAGGAGCAAAGGTAAAAATTGTATCTCAGAAACCATACAAGAAGGAAACAATTCAAGCAAGAAGATAATGAAGTGAAATACTTAAAATCTTCAAAAAAAATATCTAGAATTTTGTATCCCATGAGGGTATCCTTTAAAGATGAAGAAATAAAAACTTTCCCAGATAAACAAAAGTTGAAGAAATGTGTTGCCAGTTGACTGATCTAGCAAGAAATGGTCAAAGTTTTCAAAAACAAAGGAAAATATTGTTAATCAGAACCTTGGATATAAAACAAGAAAGGCCATCAAAGAAGTAATAGGTGAAGGTAAGATAGAAACTTAAAAAAAGTCTTAGTTGATCTAGCAGACAACAGTTTGTTAAAGATGCTAACAACAATGTATGTTACTATGTAAGCTTATATATTATCATTCTATAATTTGTAAGCATGTATTGCAAATTCTAGAACAACCACTAAAATGTACTTTTTAAAAGTATTTATTTATTTATTTTAAAGATGTGGGGTACAATTCAGGGTTAGGTATACAAACATTGATCATGCAGGTACCCTCGTTGATGAGGTATGTCCCCTTCCCCTAGCAGTTTCCCTCAACTGCCAATCCCATGCCCCATCCCCTGAGTTTTCCACTACTGCCAATCACTTTCTTATAGCATTATAATTGTTCAAGATGTGCTACTGAAGGAGAAAAAAAATAAGTCATATAAAAACTCAATTAAAACCCACAAAAGGCAAAACCTGAGTGTAAGACAAAAATAGGAGCAGAAATCAAGGGCAATGAATAGGAAATGGTAACACATATGGTAGATATTAAATCAATTGTCTTGTTTAGCCTAGGTTGAACTAACAAAATACCATATACTGAGTGGCTTAGACACCAGAAATTGTTGTAAGTCCATGATCAGGATACCAGCAGAGTTGGTTCTGGTGTAGGCTCTCTTCCTGTCTGGCAGATAACTACCTTCTCTCTGTCTTCACATGAGAGAGAAAGAGAGATAGGGATAGAGAGAGAGCACTACTCTTTATAAGACCACTGTCCTGGTAGATTAGAGATCTACTCTTATGATCTCATTTAATATTAATTACCTCTTAAAGACACTATGCCAAGATGTGGTCACATTGAGGGTTAGATTCATGAATATAGATACAAAAACCCAGTCAACATATGAATTTTTGGAGGCTACAATTCAGTCCATACACTAATTATATCAATAATCACTTTAATCATCAGTGCTCCAAATAATCTATTAAAAAGTAAAGATTATCATGAAAAATATGGTGGCAGAGCCTGTCAGACTGTGCAAGTCCCTGTGTGAGCAAGTCAGTGTATGGACAAATTTGTATGTGTGTCTGTTTGTAAGTATGTGTGAATTACTAACTTAGTGGGGATTCAGGAGCAAGTGCCCAGGGTTCTTCTGGTGAAGTGGTGCATGCAAATAGCTGCTCTGCTTGGACCCTAGCACCTCCTGGGACGCTGGAGACAAGCACCATTTTCTAAATTCAACAAACCTATCCTGGGGTGAAACTGCTGAGATCAATGGCCATTGTCAGTTTGTCCAACCACCACATTTTTATTTATAAAAATAAATATTACCACAAATAGAATTCCTCCAAAGCACACAAAGAAATAAACACTAAGCAGCAAAATGCTGAACAACTCTAGGGACAACACAGAAATCAAAACATAAATTAAGAGATTCTTGGAAATAAATGAAAATAAAAATAATCTACCAAAACTTCTGGGATTCCATTAAATCAGTACTAAGAGGGGAATTTATACCTCTATGAACACACATCTACAAAATGGAAAGAACACAAGTCAACAGCCTATCAAACCATCTAAGGGAGCTAGAAAAGCAGGGCCACCAAAGCCCTAACTTCAGCAGAAGAATTAAGATCACCAAAGTAAAAGCCCAAATATGGGATACAGAAGGTAAAATTATCATAGGAAAAAAATCAGTGAAACAAAAAGCTGGTTCTTTAAAAAGATAAACAAGATTGATGAACCCCTAGCAAGACTGACCAAGAAAAAGACAGAAAAAGCCCAAATAAACACAATCAAAAATGCAAAAGAACAAGTCAAGTCTGACCCCAAAGAAATATAAAGGATTATCAGAGACTACTACGTACAACTGTATGGAAACAAATTAGAAAAACTAAACAAAATGGAGGACTTTCTGACATCACACAACCTCCCAAGGCTGAAACAAGAAGAAATAAAGAACCTAAATTGATGAGTAACAACCCAGGAAATTGACTCCATTGAAGGTAAGAAAATTACCTTCAAAAAATTCATCACCCATGGCTGGCTTTCCAGCAGCATTTTATAAAACCTACAAGGAGGAACTTATACCAATCCTATTGAAACTATTCCAAGTAATGACTAAAGTTGAAACTCTTCATAAATCATCTTATGAAACTAAATCACACACTAATACTCAAACCAGGCTATGACCCAACAAAGAAAAAGAACTAGAGGTTAATATCCCTGATGAACTTAGATTAAAAAGTTCTCAAAAAGATGATAGAAAATCAGATTCAACAAAACAGCTCAAAATCATCCACCATCACCAAGTAGGCTTTATTCCTGGGATGCAGAACTGGTTTAACATCTGCAATACCATAAATGTTTTTAAATACACCAGCAGATGTAAAAATAAAAACCACCTGATTATATCATTAAATACAGAAAAGGCTTTTGATAAAATCCAGCAGCCATTCTTGATAAAAACCCATGAACATCTAGGTATAGAGAGAACATACCTCAAAATAGTAAAAGCCATCTACAATAAACCCACAGCCAACATATTAATAAATGAACAGAAATTGGAAGCATTTCCCCTGAAAACTTCAACAACATAATGCTGTCCACTTTCACGCCTCCTGTTCAACATTGTGCTGAAAGTCCTAGCTGAAGCAACCAGAAAAGAGAAGGATATCAGGGGTATCCAACTAGGAAAATGATAAGTTAAACTATTCCTCTTTGCAGAAAATATGATCCTATACTTGGACAACCCAAGGGAATCTCTCAAAAACCTCCTAGCACTGATAAAGAACTTTGGCAAAGTTTCAGGGTATAAAATCAATGTGCAATAGACAGTCACATTTTTATACTCCAATGACAAGCAGAGAACCAAATAAAAATTACAATTCCTTTCAACCACAAGAAATGGAATATCTTGAGTCTTCCTAGCCGGAGAAGTGAAAGACCTTTAAAACAAAAACTACAAAACAATGCCCAAAGAAATCAAAGATGACACAAACAAATGGAAAAATATATCATGCTCATAGATTAGAAAAATAAACATTGTTATGATGTCCATCCTACCCAAGGCAACCTACAGATACAACACAATACCCATTAAATTACCATCGTCATTCTTCTCAGGCCTGGAAACAACAATACAGAAATTCATATGGAAAAAAAAGTGACCACAAATATCCAAAACAATCCACACCAAAAGAAATAAAGTGAGAGGTATCACACTTCCAGGATTTAAACTTTATTATAAGGCTATAAAAATCAAAACTGTCTGGTATTGGTACAAGAACAGGCATACAGACCAATGGGATAAAATAGGGATTCTGGGGCAATCCCCATTGAGTCCCCTCCCACTGTGGGAGCTTTTCTGTCCTCTTAATACATCCTGCTTTCTTAAAATAAAATGTAAAATAAAATAATAAAAAAGAATAGGGGTTCTGGAAGCAAAACCTCAATTTCTCAACCAACTCATTTTCAGCAAAGACTCCACCAACAACCATGGGGGAGAGGATAACCTGTTCAGTAAATGGTGTTGGGAAAATTGGCTGACCACATGCAGAAGAATGAAACAGGACTGCTACCCATCACCATACACAAAAATAAACTCCAAATTGATCAAAGACTCAAGCAAAAAACCTCAAACAATAAGACTCTTAAAAAATGCAGGAGACACCCTTAGAGAAATTTGAATGGACAAACAATTCCTTATCAAGAACTCAGATGCCCATGCCATAAGAAAGAAGATATACAAATGGTACCTCATCAAGCTGAAAAGTTTCTGCAAAGCAAAAGAAACCATCAAGAGAGTAGGGAGACAACCCACAGAATGGGAAGAAATATTTGCCAACTGTATATCTGACAAAGGCCTAACACCCAGGATCTACAAGGAACTCAAATGTGCCAATAAGAAAAAAAACAAATAGCCCCATTAAAAAATAGGCCAAAGACGTGAATAGACACTTTTAAAATGGGATATATGGGCAACCAAAAAACACATGAAAAATGCTCAGAAAAAAAGTTTTTCATCAAAGAAATGTAAATCTAAAACACATTGAGATACCTCCTAAATCCAGTAAGAAGAGCCATTATTAATAAAACAAACAACAACAGATGCTGGTGAGGATGCAGAGAAAAGGGAATGCTTCTACAATGTTGGGGGAAGTGCGCAAACTAATTCAACTTCTAAAAACAGTGTGATAATTTCCAAAAGAACTAGAAATTAATCTTCCATATGACCTAGCTATCTGCCTTCTGGGAATATACCTGGTGAACCTCAAATCATCCTACAAAAAAGATATCTGTGCACACATGTTTATTGCAACACTATTCACAAATGGCCAAAACATGGAACCAACAGTGCTGCCAATCAAAACTGAACCAGATAAAAAAATATGGTACACATACACTAAGGAATATTACACAGCCATAAAGAATGACAAAATTAAGTATTTTGTAGCTAGTTGAATGGATTTAGAGTGTATCACACTCAGAGAACGATCACAGAAACAAAGAACTGAGTACCACATGTTCTCATTCAAAAGTGAACCCTCAACACCTATCATAATACTACAAAAAAGGGATTGGCAGTAGCGGAACACCGCCAGGGGAGGGGGACACATAACATTGATAAGGGTGCCTGATCCTAATCCAGGCAAAATGGGGTCTAATAGGAGGCCCAAAACTTTCCCTGTATCTAAACCACTTATGCATGCAACCTGACTTATGTTCCACAATGTAAATAAAATAAAATACTTTTAAATTTTAAAGTAAATATTGTCAGAGATTATAAAAAAGCCAAATTAACAATATAGTTTATACAGGAAGTTCACTATGAATAAAAAGACATATATTAATTGAAAGCAAATAAATAAAAGATATAACACGCTATCAGTAATAAAAAGAAAGCAGGAATAGCTGTACTGATTTCAGTCGGAGAAGACTTCATAACAAAATGTTATCCGGAATAAAGAGAAGCATTGCATAATGATAAAGGGGTCAGTTCACAAAGATATAACAATCCTCATTGTGTATGCACTTAATGACACAGCATAAATATACATGAGACAAATACTGAATGAACTACAAAGATAAACAAGTAAGTTCACTATTATGACTGAACTTTAACATTCTATCAGAAATATATCCAACAGGAAGAACATCTGTAAAGAATAAAGACATAGTTAAATTCAGCAACACCACCAATAAACTGAATATAACTGACATATATAGACTATTTTATCCCCCAGAAGTTGAACACATTCTTCTCAAGCTTATAGAGAACATTCACCAAGATAGAACACGTTCTGGGTAAAAAAATACACTTTAACAAATGTAAAATACTAGAAATCATACAATATCTTCTCTCTGATCATGTGCAATTAAACTAGAAATCAATAACCAAAAAATGCTAAAAATTCCAAAATATTTGAAGATTAAATGACACACATCTAAATAGTACATGGGCCAAATAATATATATCAAGATAAAATTTTTAAATATTTGAACAAAATGAAAATGAAATGCATCCTATCAAAATGTGTAAGATGCTATGAAGGCAATGCTTTCATAGGCAGGAAATTTAGAGCATTAAATGCACATACTACAAAAAAGAAGTATCTGAAATCAATGATACAGGCTTCCACCTTATGAAAATACAAAAATAATAGCAAATTAATTACATAGTAAGCAGAAGAAATAACTAATAAAAATTAGGTAGGAAATCAATAAAGTTAAAACAGTAAATTAATAGAGAAAATCAACAAAAGCAAAAGCTGGTTCTTTGAAAAGGTTAATAAAGATGAAAAAGTCTGTAACAAAGCAAACATTAAAGAGAGAGAGAGCAAGAAGACATACTTTACAAATATCAGATGTGAAAGGTAATATATCACTACAGACCTTATGGACATTAAAAGCACAATAAAGGTATACTATGAACAACTCTATGCCCACAATTTGAATAACCTAAATTAATTGGACCAGATGGTTGCAAGACACAGATTCTTGAGAGACACAATCCTCCAAAGCTCACACAAGAAGAAATAGAAGATTAGAAGTCTATTTATATATTAATAAATTGAATCAATTATGAACAATCTTCAAAAATAGAAGGCATTCAACTAGATGGATTCATTGGCTAACTATAGCAAACATTTAAATAAAAATTATGTTAGTTCTTTACAACATTTTCTAAAAGATAGAAGAGGAATACTACCCAATTCAGTTTATGAGACAATCATTACCCTCATACCAAAACCAGACAAATAAATTGCAAGGAAATAAAACTGCAGTCCATATTTCTCATGAACATAAAAGAAAAAGCACATGCACTTATGAATAGATGCAAAAAAATCATTGACCCATTCATTTAAAAAAAACTATCAGCAAACTAGGAATAAAGAAGTTTCTCATTTTTATAAAATTCATCTACAGTAAAACCTAAAGCTGACATCATATTTAATGATAAGAATCTACCTAATGATGAGATACTACAAGCTTCCCTGATATGATCAAAAACAAATCAAGAATGTCTCCTTTCACCACTCCTTTACAACATTGTATTAAAAGTCCTCACTAATGTAACAAGACAGGAAAAGGCAATAATATATACTTGATAGGGAAGAAGGAAACAAACCTGTCTGTTTGCCAATAATATGATTGTGTGGAAAACTTGAAATAATAGATAAAACAAAACAAAACTCTGCCCACAGCTTTCCTAACCCTCCAACAATGCTAGACACTAGGTTTCACCTGGATGGTCTGGCTGCCATGACTGAGAAGAATGTAGGATTTGACAATGCAATGGAAGAATGTTTGATTAACAAGGAGTACAAAATATGGGAAAAGGGTACCTCTTTTCATTTCTTTTTAAAATTATTTTATTTGCTTTTTTATGTATTATAAAGATGTGAGTTACAATTCAGGGTTAGGCATATAAACATTTATTATGCAGGTACCCTTGTTGATGAGGTATGCCCTTCCCTCCCCTAGCAGTTTCCCTTAACTGCCAAACCTACCTCCCCTCCCCTGACATTTTTCCACTACTGCCAATAGTTTTCTTTTAGCATTATAATTGTTCAAGGTCAGCTTATGAGTGAGGACATATGGAACTCAGTTCTTTGTTTCTGTGATAAATCACTGAGTATGATCGACTCCAAATCCATCCAAGTTGCTGCAAAGTCCGTATATTTGTCCTTCTTTATAGCTGCATAATATTCCATTGTGTATATGTACCACATTTTTTTTAATCCAGTCCAGCTTTGATAGGCAACACAGTTGGTTCCATGTTTTTGCTCTTGTGAATAGAGCTGCAACAAACATATGTGTGCAGGTATCTTTTTCGTAGAATAATTTGAGTTCCTCTGGGTAAATTCCCAATAGGGGAATTGCTGGGTCATATGGAAGGTCAATTTCTAGTTCTTTCAGAAATTGCTACACTGTCTTCTAAAGAGGTTGCACCAGCATCTCTTTTTTCTCCTCATCCTCATCAGCATCTGTTGTTGTTTGTTTTATTAATGATGGCCATTTTTACTGGGGTTACGTGGTATCTCGATGCGGTTTTGATTTGCATTTCTCTGATGATTAGAGAGGCTGAGCACTTTCTCATGTGTCTGTTGGCTACCCACATATCTTCTTTTGAGAACTGTCTATTCATGTCTTTTGCTTCTTTTGAAGGGCTGTTTGTTTTTTTTCCTTCCGGTGCATTTGAGTACCTTGTAGATCCTAGATATTAGGCTTTTGTCAGATATACAGTTGGCAAATATTTTTTCCCATTCTGTGGTCTGTCTCCCTGCTCTCTTGATGGGTTCTTTTGCTTCGCAGAAACTCGTTAACTTGAGGTTCCACTTGTCTATCTTATTTCTTAAAGTATTGGCCTTTAGGGTTCTGAATAGGAATTGATTCCCAGTTCCAATTTCCATAAGGGTGTCTCCTGTGCTTTCTAAGAGTCTTATAGCTTGAGGTTTTACGTTTAGGTCTTTGATCCATTTGGAGTTAATTTTTGTGTATGGTGATAGGTAGGGGTCCTGTTTCAATCTTCTGCATGTGGTCAGCCAGTTTTCCCAGCACCATTTACCATTTACTGACTAGATTCTCCTCTCCCCAGTGGTTATTATTGGCGGCTTTCTCAGAGATGACTTGGTTGAGGAAATGAGGCTTTGCTTCCAGAATCTCTATCCTGTTCCATTGGTCTAGGTGCCTGTTCTTGCACCAATACCAGGCTGTTTTGATTACTGTAGCCTTAAAGTAAAGTTTGAAGTCTGGGAGTGTGATACCTCCTGCTTTGTTTCTTTTGCTAAGAATTGTTTTGGCTACTTGTGATTGTTTATGCTTCCATATGAATTTCTGTATTGTCATTTCCAGGTCTGAGAAGAATGTTGCTGGTAACTTAATGGGTATTGCGCTGAATTTGTAGGTTGCCTTTGGTAGGATGGACATCTTAACCAAGTTGATTCTTCCTATCCATCAGCATGGAATATTTTTCCATTTGTTTGTGTCTTCTTGGATTTCATTGAACAGTGTTTTGTAATTCTCATTGTAAAGGTCTTTTACTTCTCTGGTTAGGAAGATGCCGAGGTATTTCATTTTTTTGGTGGCTATTGTGAATGGGATTGTGTTTTTGATTTGGATCTCTGCCTGCTTGTTGTTGATGTAAAAGAATGAAACTGTCCTTTGCACATTTATTTTGTACCCTGAGACTTTGCCAAAGTCCTTTATCAGTGCAAGCAGGTTTTAGACAGATTCTCTTGGATTTTCAAGATACAGTATCATATCATCAACAAAGAAGGATAACTTGATCTCCTTTTTTCCTATTTGGATACCCTTGACTTCCTTCTCTTGTCTAATTGCCTGAGCTAGGACTTCCAACACAATAATGAGCAAGAGAGTTTAGAGTGGGCAGCCTTGTCTTATTCCAGTTTTCAGGGGAAATGTTTCTAGTTACTGTCCATTTAGCAATATGTCAGCTGTGGATTTGTCATAGATGGCACTTACTATTTTGAGGTATGTTCTTTCTATACCTAGGTGTTTGAGGGTTTTTATCAAGAGGGGATGCTGGATTTTATCAAAAGCTTTTTCTGCATCTAATGAGATAATCATATGGTTCTTGTTTTTACATCTGTTGATGTATTTAATTACACTTATGGTCTTGCGAATGTTGAACCAGCCCTGCATCCTGGGAATGAAGCCTACTTGGTCATGGTGGATGATATTTGAGATGTGTTTTTGGATCCAATTTGCTAGAATCTTGTTGAGGATTTTTGCATCTATGTTCATAAGGAATATTGGCCTGTAGTACTCTTTCTTTATTGGATCATTACCTGGTTTGGGTATCAGTGTGATGTTAGCTTTGTAAAATGATTTTGGGAGAATTCCATCTTTCTCAGTTGCCTGGAATACTTTCAGTAGGATTGGTATTATCTCTTCCTTGTATGTTTTGTAGAATTCTGATGGAAAGCCATCTGGTCCAGGACTTTTTTTGGTAGGCAGTTTTTGCATGTCAGAGTCAATTTCCTGGGTTGTTATTGTTTTAACATGGGGAGGATGTGTGATGTCAGAAAGTCCTCCATTTCATCTAGGTTATCAAGTTTGTTTCCATATAGGTATATATAGTAATCTCTGATAATCCTTTGCATTTCTTCAGGGTCAGTTGTGATTTGATCTTTTGTATTTTTGATTGTGTTTATTTGGGCTTTTTCTCTCTTTTTCTTCATCATTCTTGCTTGGGCCCATTAATCTTGTTAATTCTTTCAAATAACCAGTCTTTTGTTTTGTTGATGTTTTCTATGATATTTTTGTCTTCCATGTCCCATATTTGGGCTCTTATTTTGGTGATTTGGATTCTTCTGCTAAAGTTGGGGTTTTGGTGGTCTTCTCTTTCCAGCTCCCTTAGGTGATTTGTTAGGCTCTTCACTTGTGATCTTTCCATTTTCTTGATGTGTGCTCATAGAGATATAAATTCCCCTCTTAGAACTGATTTCATGGCATTCCAGAGGTTTTGTTAAGATGTTTCTTCATTTTCATTTGTTTCCAAAAATCTTTCAATTTCTTCTCTGATTTCAGTGTTAACCCATTCGTTATTCAGCATCATGCTGTGTATTGTCCATGCCATTGTGGGCTTTGGGGAAATGTTGGTTTTAATCTTTATTTTTATTCCACTGTGGTCTGAGAATGTGCATGGCAACATTTCAACCTTATAGAACTTGTTTATGCTTCATTTATTGCCAAGGATGTGATCAATCTTGGAGTATGCTGTATATGGTGATGAGTAGAATATATATTCTGTGGTTGTTGGGTGGAATAATCTGTATGTATCTACTAAGTCCATTTGGTCAATGTCAAGTTTAGGTTCTGGATCTCCTTGTTGATTTTCTGCCTCAATGGTCTATCCAAGGATGTCAGTGGGATATTCAAGTCCCCTGCTATAATAGTGTTAGAATCAATATATTTTAGAAGTTTATTTAGTAGTTGCTTTATAAATGCTAGTGCTCCTGTGTTGAGTGCATATATGTTTAGGATGGATATTTCTTGTTGATGGATTGAACCTTTTATCATTATGTAGTGTCCTTTTGTATCTTTTTAAAGTTTTGATAACTTAAAGGTTTTTTGTCTGATATTAAGATTGCAACCCCTGTCTTTTTTTGTGATCCATTTGCCTGGGAACTCGTTTTCCATCCTTTAACCTTGAGTCCGTGTGTATCCCTTGTAGTGAGATGAGTCTCCTGGATGCAGCAAATAATGGGGTCATGGTTTCTTATCAAGTCTGCCATTCTGTGTCTTTTCAGTGGTGCATTTAGTCCATTCACATTCAGGCTGATTATTGGAATGTGATTGCTTATCCCTGTCATGATGTTCTTATAAAGTTTTTTCTTTGTGGTTTTCTTTTGGCTTTGGGGTTAATGTATGCATGTGTTTTCAAGTTTCTTGTTGTACTGTATTCTCTGTTGATTCTGTGCTCTGCTGTTCTCTTGAGAAGTGTGTGGTGATTCTTTTCTTTCTTCTGTGCTTAATACCTTTTTAAGTGTCTCATGTATAAGTGTCTCATGTAGAGCTGGCCTGGAAGTTGCATAATCTCTTAGGGATTGGATGTCTGGGAAGGATTATAATTCTCCATCACTGATAAAGCTGAGCTTGGCTGGATAGGAAATTCTTGGTTGAAATTGCTTTTCTTTGAGGACTTTGAATATAGCGCTCTAGTCCTTTCTTACTTGTAGTGTTTCTGCCAATAGGTCTGCTGCTATTCTGATTGGTTTTCCCTGGTATGTAGTCTGAACTTTCTCTCTTGTTGCCTTTAGGTTTTTCTTTTTGGGCCTACTTTGTGTAGGCAAATTACCATGTGTCTAGGGGTTGGTCTTCTCATTTGATGTCTTATGGGGTTTCTCTGTATCTTTTGCTTGGCTGGTCATATCTCTAGTGCAATGGGGATTTTCTTGGATTTTCTTGGATTACCTCCTGGAATACTTGTTCCAAGTTGTTCTCATTTTTCTTTCTTCTCCTGGGATACCAATCTGGCATAGGTTCAGCAACTTAGTATAATCACACATCTCTTGTAGGCTTTGTTCTTTCGTTCTGAGTCTTCTTTCTATGTTTTTGCAGGTCAGGTTAATTCCATGTTCTGGTTCAAGTTCTGAAATTCTTTTCTCAGCTAGATTAATTCTGCTTTCCATGCTTCTCATCTTGTTATTTATTTCCTGGATGAAATTTTGTATTGCCAGAATCTCTGTTACAAATTATTTCAGTGTTGCATCTTGTCTTTCTTGTGTCTTATTCACTCTTTCCAACTATTCCCTGATCCCTGTCATATTCTGGGGTCAGTCGTTGGTGACTTCCATTGTTTGGGCACCAAGGTCTGATTTCTCAGAAGTTTTTTCTTTGGTAGTCTTGGAATTGCCTGAGGTCTTCCTTTGACTTTTCCTCATTTGTGACAGATCTCTTATTTTTTTCTTTAGTTCTGTTATTCAGTGTCAGTGTGAGAGGCTTCCCCTTTTGATGTTTGCTCACTCCTCTATTCTCCCTGATCCGGTCTCTGGATTTGTTCTATTTTGAAATAGGATGGTGGATGGGAAGCTTTGCTGTCTCTTATAGTTTTTGAAATCCGAGTAAAGTGGGGGATGGTGTGTTAGGAGTCAGATGCTACTTGCAAATTAAAATGTCCAATTACTGTGGTATGTTTTCCCTGAGATCCACTCCCCATCACCACTCTATATGATGATTCAAAACAGAAACCAACCCACACTACAAAGCAATCTACAATACAACAAAGTGAGACAAAACAAACCACAACAGAAAAACCTCAAGAAAACTAAAAACACACACACATGCCTAGTACCAAGTGAATAGAGAAGAAAGACAAAAGACTGAAGGAGGAAGTATAAGAAAAAAGAGAAAAGAAAAAAAGGGGGAGGGGGATTCAGGTGGAACCCTCACACATATATTAACACACCCCTTAAATTATAAAAAATAAATATTTAAAAAAACCCAGAAGAACAAAAGAGAAAAAATCAACAACAAAATCAAAAAATAAACACACAATCATTCAATTAAACACACAAACAGAGAATGACAAATAAAAGCAGAAAGAAATGGAGAAAGAAAAGAAAAAAAATGTTGGGATGGGATGCAGGTCAAAGCATCAACTACACATTCATGCACAAAGGAAAAATATTTTAAAAATAGATGAACTAACAAACAGAAATTTTTTTTTTAATAATCAATATTTTTTATTATGATGTTGTGGGGTACAGTTAAGGGTTAGGTATACAAATACGTTTCACTCAGGCACCCTATCGATAAGAGGTGCTTCCCCATCCCCAGACAGATATTTGCTACCATTAATACCATCTCCCTCCCCCTCCCCATAGTTTCCCACTACTGTCAGTCATTTTCTAATAGTATTAGGTTGGATGTTCAAGGTCCATTATATGAGTGAGAACAAGTGACACTCGGACCTTTGTTTTTGTGAGAGGTCACTCTATTATGGACTCTAGTTCCATCCAGGTTTCTGCAAAATTCATGATTTTGTTCTTTTTTATGGCTGTGTAGTATTCCATCGTGTATATGTACCACATTTTAAAAATCCAGTCCTATTTTGATGGGCAGCATGGTTGCTTCCAGGTTCTTGCTACTGTGAACAATGTTACAATAAACATACGACTGCAGGTATCTTTTTTATAGAGGGATTTGAGTTCTTCCGGATATATTCCTAGCAGGGGGATTGTGGGGTCATATGAGAGGTTGATATTTAAAGCTTTTAGGAATTGCCACACTGCTTTCTGCAGAGGTTGCACTAGTATATACTCCCACCAACAATGTAGAAGTGTTCCCTTTTTGCCACACCCTCTCCAGCAGCTGTTATTTTTTGAGTTGTTGATAATTGCCATTCTGGCTGGAGTTAGGTGGTATCTCAGTGTGGTTTTGATTTGCATCTCCCTGATGATTAGTGAGGTTGAACATTTCTTCATGTGTCTGTTGGCTGCTTGGATGTCTTCCTTTGTGAAGTGTCTGTTCATATCTTTTGCCCACTTTATAATGGGGTTATTTTTTTTTTCCAGCACATTTGAGTTCCTTGTAGATCAAAGATGTTAAGTCTTTGTCTGACCTGGTGTTGGCAAATACTTTTTCAAAGTCTGTAGGCTGTCTCCCTGCTCTCTTGATGGTTTCTTTCGCTTTGCAGAAGCTTGTCAGTTTAATAAGGTCCCACTTGTCTATCCTCTCTCTTATGACCTGTGGGTTTTGGGTTTTGTTCAGGAATTGGAGGCCAGTTCCAATTTCCATGAGGGTATGCCCTTCATTTTCTAAGGTTCTTATCATTTGGGGTTTTACATTTAGGTCTCTGATCCATTTGGAGTTAACCTTTGCGCATGGGGATAGATAGGGGTCCTGTTTCAATCTTCTGCATATGGGCAGCCAGTTTTCCCAGCACCATTTACTGAATAGGTTCTCCTCTCCCCAGTGGTAGGTGGTGGAGGCTTTGTCAAAGATGAGTTGGTTGAGATATTGAGGTTTTGCTTCTGGAATCTCAATTCTATTCCATTGATCTACATGTCTATTCCTATACTACTACCAAGCTGTTTTGATGATTGTAGCTTTATAGTAAAGTTTGAAGTCTGGTTATGTGATACCACCTGATTTGTTTTTTTTGCTGAGAATTGTTCTGGCTATTCTTGAACGTTTGTGTTTCCATATGAATTTCTGTGTTGTTTTTTCTAGGTCTGAGAAAAATGTTGCTGGTAATTTGATGGGTATTGCATTGAATTTGTAGATTGCTTTAGGTAAGATGGACATCTTCACAATGTTGATTCTTTTTTTTTTTTTTTTGAGTTGGAGTCTCACTCTGTCGCTCAGACTGGAGTGCAGTGGCCACTCCTGGCCACTGCAGCCTTGACCTGCTGGGCTCCGGTGATTCTTCTGCCTCAGCCTTCCAACTTGCTGGAATTACAGGAATGCGCTACCACGCCCGGCTGATTTTTTGATTTATTGTAGAGATGAGATCTTGCTGCCAAGGCAGGTCTCAAACCCGCGGGCTCAGGCAATCCACTCACCTCAGCCTCCCAAAGGCACGTGATTACAGGCTGAGCCACCGAGCCTGGCTAATGTTGTTTCTTCCAATCCATGAGCATGGGATATTTTTCCACTTGTCTGTGTCATCTTTAATTTCTTTGAGCAGTGTTTTGTAGTTTTCATTGTAAAGGTCTTTCATGTCTCTGGTTAGGAAGATGCCAAGGTATTTCATTTTTTGTGTGTGGCTATTGTGAATGGAATTGTGTTTTTTATTTGGGTTTCTGTTTGCTTATTATTGGTGAAAAGAAATGCCATTGTCTTTTGCACATTTATTTTGTATCCTGAGACTTTGCCAAAGGTCTTTATCAGTGTAAGGTTTTTGACAGATTATCTTGGGCTTTCAAGGTACACAATCATATCATCTGCAAAGAGAGATAATTTGACTTCCTCTTTTCCTATTTGGATACCCCTGATTGCCTTCTCTTCACTGATTGCTCGAGCCAGGACTTCCAATACTATGTTGAACAGGAGGGAAAATTTTTAAATTTAAAAAATAATTGAAAATTTAAAAATACAACAGAATAGAACAAAAAACAAAGACAAAAAAAAAAACCTGTCCTCTTGTGGCAGACTCTGTAATTGTTCCTCTAATCAGATCTCTCCTGCAGAACCAACTCTTTTACTCTCTCCTCAGGGAATGAAGCAGGGAAGGAGGAGGGCCAGTGGAGGTGGGTGGGGCTGCAGTCCTCCCCTCTCACTCTCCTATGGTCAGGAAGATCTCTATTGGGGATTTACAGGATAGTCTCTTCCCCATGTAAGTACTCTCATGAGGTTTCCACAGTCAGGCATATCCTGGAATGGGTTCTTCTATTGTGACTGATGTCCAGGCCCCTCTCAGTCATGACCCAGCTATGTGTGTCTGATGATCAGAGGATTGCTGGAGAGGAGGGGGTTTGTGTGAGCCCAGACTCACCACTGATCTCTTTGGAGTTCTTCCTCATCCTTTTATGGTCACAGCCTTTGCCCCATGGCTGGATCAGACCAGGGGGGTGGGGTGCCTGGAACTCAGCACTCATCAGGCTCCTCTGAAATTTGTGCTCTCAGGATATTTCCTCTGGACCACAATCCAGCCCTTAGTAGTTGATCTGCCATTCACAGAGATCAGATCTCTGGGATCCCTCCGCAGCCCCTTCCACCTTCTTGTTAGGTCTGTCTCCTACTTCAATGGTAAGGCAGCATCTGGGGCAATAGTTTGTCCTGTCACTTAGGCAACAAGTTGGAAGCTAGGGGAGGGAGGTGTGTGGAGCAATGCAAATCTCTGCTTGGAAAATGGCTGTGGTGGGCAGCTCCTCACCAGGCATGTATTCCTCTCTTCAGATTCCCCCTATTCTACCTCTCCAATAATCAAATCCTGCTCTCCAACGGGTCTGGTATGTTAGGTGATCATGCGTGCTGGTTGCCAGGTGCTAGAAATCAATTGAATTCAGCAGGCTTTCCTCAGGCACTTTCCCATGGGCAGCAGATGTTTCTGTGGCAATCTTAGGAGCTGAGCTCTAATTTCAGGGTGGTGGTGGCTCGCAGTTGCCCTCAGTGCGGGGACCCATATGTATGCAGCCAAGTATCCCCTCAGACGACTTTCACGCTCCCCCTAGCACTCACATACTCACGCAGAGAGCCTTTATTGTCACTTGCCTCCATGGTGATTTTTACAGCCTGACCTGTTGGCTGCCATCTTCCCTCTTCTCTTTATGATTGGGTGATGACCCATGTTCTGGGGTATTCCAGCCTGATTGCACAGTAGCTTTCAGATGTGACCAGACGGGAAAGATTTAAGTATTCATTGACTTCTCCTGAGATCACACACATCAGATGAACAAAACTACCTTTTGATAGCCAGTTTGCAGCTCCCTAATGATGATGCTCAGTTTTATGCATCACACTATGACACCAAGAAAAGAGAATTTGAAGGTTTTGGTTCAGTTAGTGGAAAAAATGCAATAGACATCAAGATCAAAGATGAAGGAGAAGCAAACAGGTCCTGTTATATGCCCCAGAACACTTCTATCATCACAATAATATTCCTTTGAGTGATAATGCTATGTTTGACTATAAAAAAAAATTGTACTACGCCAGACTCTTCTGGAGAGTGCAACCCAGATCTGCAACACTGTGGTTATTAGAAGGAAAGCTATAATCTTTCTTGGAACCCAAATCTCAGGGGGCACTTGGTGCTTCAGATAGCCACACTATATGTCTATGGAACATTAGTGCTATTCCAAAGGAAGGAAAAGTGGTGGATGTGAAGATCATTTTCATAGGGCATACAGCAGTAGTAGAAGATGTTTCTTAGTATCTTCTCCGTGAGTTTTAGTCTGGGTCAGTTGCTGATTATCAGAAAATTATGATTTTGGATACTCATTCCAACAATACTTCCAAACCAAGTCACTCAGCTGATGTTTACACTGCTCAAGTGAACTGCCTCTCTTTTCATCCTTATAGTGAGTTCATTCTTGCCACAGAATCTGTTGATAAGATTGTTGCCCTGTAGGATCTGAGAAATCTGAAACCTAAGTTGAATTTCTTTGAATCACATGAGTATGAAATAATACAGATTTGGTGGTCGTCTCATAATAAGACCATTTTGGTTTCCAGTGATAGAGATCCCAGACTGAATATCTAGGATTTGCATAAAATTGGAGAGGAGCAATTCCCAGAAGATGCAGATGATGGGACAAGAGAATTGTTCTTTACTCATGATGGTCACATTGCCAAGATATTTGATTTCTCCTGAATTCCCAATAAACCTTGGGTGATTTGTTCTATATCAGAAGACAATATCATGCAAGTGAGTCAAATGGCAGAGAACATTTATTATGATGTAGACTCTAAAGGAAGCATGGATCCAGAGGGACTCCCCATTTTTTTCCTCTCAGCCCTGAGAATTTTTTAACACTGGTTTTGAGACACAGACTTTGTTTGTTTTGCTACCCTTCTATACTAGGAACCATCAAAAATGCTGTTAGCCCAAACAGTGGATATTTTCTAAACAGGAACTGGGAGACTTGATTCAGCAAAGCCACAGACTTACATTTAAATTTCCTTCAGGAATTTTATAATAACAAACCTAGGACTGAAGTAGCTACCAGAAGGAAAATATTATGTGTGATTATTTTTCTTCTTATGCTGTATCCCAAAGTTTTTCACACTCATTTAAGTAAGGGGTAGAGTGAGTAAGAAATAGAGTCAAATGAGGTAGATGTCTGAGCCATAAAGTATAAATAAATACTGCAAGATGTTAAATTTATTCAGGGAATAGGAGAGATTCAAGTCATATAGATTCCTACTCTAAAATCTTCACGCCTGACTCTCTGGGATGCACATTTTTGTACATAGACCAGTTTTCTCTTGGTTTCCTTAGTTAAGTGAAAACCACACGTTGTTCTTTCCCCATATATTTTTGCTCAATTGTGTATTTTTTAAGATGCTTTCAGAATGTTTCTTCCCTTTCTGTGAAATGGTTGTAATTTTTTAAACTTGGGACCACTAAGTTTTAAAGATGTATGCTTTCACTTGACAGTTATACCACAGGTAAACTGTCAAGTTGAGAAGACTGAATCAATGACTTGTATTTGTTCTTTAAATGAAATTAATCCATGGCAAGAGCTGCTTTTTTTTTTCTTCAGAAGTTAGTCCTTGACAACTAGTTTGATGCTGTCTCCATTTTGGATGAACTGTTTCACCAACAGGTCTGTTCCTTTCCATGAGTAAGTGTTTAAAATGAAATAAGTTGCTTTTCTACATGAAAAAGTTCCAGAAACTAATAAGCAATTATAGCAAGGCTGCAGAATACAAGGTTAATATACAAAACTCAATCGTTTTTCTATATACCAGCAATGAACAACTGGAATTTAAAGTTAAAAACACTTTACCTTTTATGTTAGCACCCCACAAAATATATTATTAAGATACATATAAAGTATGTACAAGATTATTAATATATATATATAAAGTATGAGAAAAACTACCAAACTCTAATGAAACAAATCAACAAAAACCAAATAAATGAAGAGATAGTCTATGCCTATAGATAGTAACACTCAAAATCATCAAGATAGTATTTTTGCAACTTGATCTGTAGATACAACAAAATTCCATTTAAAATCTAAGTAAGTCATTTTGTAGATATAGATGAAAATATCCAGAATAATTAACTGAATATTGAAGGATAAGAATAAGTTCAGAGGACTGACATTATTCATCTTTAAGATACTCTAAAAACTTACATTAATAAAGACAGTGTGGTATTGGAAAAAATTTAATGATATATCACTGAAACAGAGTAGAGAACTCAGAAATAGATCCATATAAATATAGTCAACTGATTGTTTACAAGGGAATAAATACAACACAATATAACAAAGATAATTTTTTCAACCAATGATGTTTGAAGAATGAGATATGCATGTGCAAAAAGTAATAATAATAATCTGAGCCGGGCTCGGTGGCTCAGCCTGTAATCCCGCGCCTTTGGGAGGCTGAGGTGAGTGGATTGCCTGAGCCTGCAGATTCGAGACCCGCCTGGGCAGGCGAGACCTTATCTCTACAATAAATCAAAAAATTAGCCGGGCGTGGTAGCGCGCGCCTGTAATTCCGGCTGTTCGGAAGGCTGAGGCGGAAGGATCGCCGGAGCCCAGCAGGTCGAGGCTGTGGTGGCCGGCAGCGGCCACTGCACTCCAGTCTGGGCGACAGAGTGAGACTCCAACTCAAAAAAAAAAAAAAAAATCTGACATAGACCTTAAACCCTTCACAAAAAGCAGCTCAAAATAGATTATAGACCTAAATATGAAATGCAAAACTATAAAACTCCTAGAAACAAGCATAAAAACATCTAGATGACCATGGGTATGGTAATGGACCCAACACCAAAAGCATGATTCATGAAAAAAAAATAGATAACTTGAACTTTATTCAAATTAAAAATGTCTGCTTTGTTAAAAAGACATTACAAGGAATGAGAAGACAGACTAAGAGAAAATATATGCAAAAGACATTGGTTAATAAACTGCTATCCAAAATATACAAAGAATTTTTAGAACTCACCAATAAGAAAAAAACAACTTGATTAAAATATGGGCAAAAGACTTGAACATACACCTAAAGAAAGACTATATGTGGATGGCACCTAGCACCTAAAAATATATACAACATTATATGTCATTAAGAAATTATATTCCCAGAAGGGTGACTGTTGTGTCCTACTTAAGGTCAATTTTTGGAATCTCCACACTGTTTTCCACAGAGGTTGTACTAATTTACACTCCCACCAACAGTGTAGATGAGTTCCTTTTTCTCCACATCTTCGCCAGCATCTGCTGTTTTTTGCGTTATTAATGATGGCCATCCTGACTGGAATTAGGTGGTATCTAAATGTGGTTTTAATTTGCATTTATTCGATGATTAGTGAGGCTGAACATTTTTTTGTGTGTTGGTTGACTACTTTTATGTCTTCTTCTGAGAAGTGTCTATTCATATCCTTTGCCCACTTTTTAATAGGGTTGTTTGTTATTTTCATTTCAGCATGTTTGAGTTCCTTGTAGATTCTGGATGTTAAGCCTTCGTCTATGAAAAAGATACCTGCACACACATATTTATGACAGCATTGTTCACAATAGCAAAAACATGGAACTAGCCATGCTACCCAACAAAAGTGGACTGGATAAAGAAAATGTGGTACATATACACGAGGGAATGTCACACAGACATAAAGAAAAAACAAAAGTACAGACTTTGCAGCAACTTGGGTGAATTCAGAGTCTATAATACTCAGTTATCTATCACAGCAGCAAAGAACTGAGTACCACATGTACTCACTTATAAGGGGACTCTGAACATTTATAATAATGCTATAAGAAAGGGATTGGCAGTAGTGGGACACTGCCAGGGAAGGAGGGGGCACATAACATCAATAAGGGTACCCAATCTCAGACCAGGTAAAATTGGGACCAAAGCGAGGCCCAAACTTTACCTGTATAATGACCACATATGTACCTAACCCTGAATTGCACCTCATATCTTTAAAATAAAATAAAATAAAAAATAGAGTATAAATTAAAATAATGACATACAGCACCTATGTATTAGAGTGGTCAAAATTAAAAATACCAATAATATCAAGTTCTGAAAAGAATATAGGACAAAAAGATCTCTAATTTATTGTTGAAAATGCAAAATAGCACAGTCATTTTGAAGGAGAGTTTGACACTTGCTTACAAAATTAAACATAGATTTGCTATATGATCCAGCAATTAAGCTTTTTGTTATTTTTACAAATGAATTAAAAATTTTTATACAAAACCTTGCACATGAATGTTTATTGCTGTGTTATACATGATTATCCAAACGTGGGAGCAACCAAGATGTTTTTAGTTGATAAATTAATAAATTGTGTTGCAACCAGACCATGGAATATTATTCAGTACTAAAAATAAATGAGCTGTCAAGTCATAAGAAAACATGAAGAAACCTTACATGCACACAACTAAATAAAAGAAGCAAATCTGTAAAGTTACAACTGCATGACATTCTGGAAAAGGTAAAACTATGGAGACAGTAAAACAACAAATTGTTGCCAGAGGCTAGAGGGAGGAGGGGATGAATAGGAGAAATGCATATTGTTGTTAGGATAATAAAATTACCCTCTATGATACTATAATGGTGGATAAATGTCATTATACATTTGTCAAAACCTATAGGATGTAAAACACCAAGATTGAACCATGATGTAACCTATGGATTTTGGGTGATAATGATATATCAGTGTAGGTTCATTGATTGTAACAAATGTACCATTCTGGTGCAGGACTTTTATAGCAGTGAAGAGGCTGGGTTTGTTGAGGAAAGGGCTATATAGAGAATCTCTGAACCTTCCACCCAAATTTTTTGTTAACCTAAAAATAACTTTAAACGTTGTCTATTTTTAATAAGATACATCACATTTAAGATCAAAATGTAACCTCAAATATATATATATATACATATATATATATATATATATATTTTTTTTTTTTTTTTTTTTTTTTTTTTTTTTGAGTTGGAGTCTCACTCTGTCGCCCAGACTGGAGTGCAGTGGCCGCTTCCAGCCACTGCAGCCTCGGCCTGCTGGGCTCCGGCGATCCTTCCGCCTCAGTCTTCCGAGTAGCCGGAATTACAGGCATGCGCTACCACACCCAGCTGATTTTTTGATTTATTGTAGAGATGAGGTCCCGCTGCCCAGAGGGGTCTCGAACTCGCGGGCTCAGGCAATTCACTCACCTCAGCCTCCCAAAGGCACGGGATTACAGGCTGAGCCACCGAGCCCGGCTCAAATATATTTTAAAACTCACAGATAAAATTACATACATTCTCTGATCAAAATGTAATGAAGTTACAAATCAATGTTAAAATAAATTTAAACCCAATTACTTACAAAGTAAAAAAAATAAATAAAAACTTCCCTCAAAACTACAATTGAGGCAAAAATTATTAAAGACAGTGAATCTGTAATTCTACACTATTTATAAAATAATTCTACATAACAAACTTAAAATACATAGCTAGCATGATAAAGGAGAATTCTAAGGCATTATTGTTTGCATTATTTAAAAAATGATGAATGCAGATTCAATTAATCAACTCAAAGAATTTTGATGAAAGGAACTTAGACTAGGAATAAGGAAAATATAAAAAGTAAATAAATACATCTTGGATTACTTGGATATAATTCTTAGAAATCATTAATACCTTATACTGATATCTGAAATACAAAATCAAGAAAGAGTGAACATGCATTATGATGATAACAATAATAATAAAGCACTATGATAGGCACTTTATACACTATTTCATACTCACATTATAACATAATAGTTGATAATATTATCCTCATATTATAAAGGAAGCAAATAGAAAAGTTACATGAATTTAAAAGGGTTACACAGCAAGAAAGAGGTAGAGTCAGTGATTCTAAATCAATTGACTACAGAGCCCATATGCTCAACTATATTAACCATTATCATTTTCAGTTATAATAGTACATTTGAAAGTATCAATACAATTGACCATTTCCTAATAATATTACCAACCCTCTCCTAGATTAGAAAACTACAAAAACTAAAATTACGGCAAAAACTAAAAAGGGGAAAAAACCAAATAATTATTTTCAGAATACTTCAGGGTATGTGGCTAAAGAAGTACATTCTTTCAAGTGTCAGATATGAGATCATTTCTATCCCTTATTCCTTGTTTGAAAGTGTTGAAACAGAAAAAGTACCTTATCTGCTTTGTTCCTTAAATTAATTATTATTTATTTTATTTTTATATATTTAAAAGATACAAGAATAAATTTAAGAGGTGCAAGTATAAATTTAAGGGATCCAGTTCTGTTACATGGATATATTGCATAGTGGTGAAGTCCTGTCTTTTAGTGAATCCATCACCCAAATAACGTACACTGCACCCATTACATAATTTCTTATCTCCAACACCCCTCCCATCCTTCTGAGTCCCCAGTATTTAGCATTCCTCACTCTATGATTATTTAACACCCACTTTTAAGGAGAACATGTGGTATTTGACTTTCTGTTTCTGAGTTGTCTCACTTAAGAAATGACCTCCAAGCTGGGCTCGGTGGCTCAGCCTGTAATCCCGCGCCTTTGGGAGGCTGAGGTGAGTGGATTGCCTGAGCCCGTGGGTTCGAGACCCACCTGGGCAGCGAGACATCATCTGTACAATAAATCAAAAAATCAGCCGGGCATGGTAGCGCATACCTGTAATTCCAGCTACTGGGAAGGCTGAGGCGGAAGGATCGCCGGAGCCCAGCAGGTCGAGGCTGCGGTGGCCGGGAGCGGCCACTGCACTCCAGTCTGGGCGACAGAGACTCCAACTCAAAAAAAAAAAAAAGGAAAGGAAGAAAGAAATGGCCTCCAGTTCAATCTATGTTGCTGTAAAAGACATTCTTTTATTCTTTTTTATGGCTAAATGGTATTCCAATGTTCATATGTTACTTTTGTATCCAGTCATCTGCTGATGAATACCTAGATTAATTCTGTCTTTTCTATTGTGAATAGTGCTGTGTTAAAAAAAAATGAATGCAGATATATTTTTGATATAATGATTTATTTTCCTTTGGGTAGATATCTATGCTGGATCAAATGGTAATTCTATAAGAACTCTCCGAACTGTTTTCAATAGATGTTGCATTGATTTATATTTCCACCAACAGTGTATTAGCGTTCTTTTTTCACCATATCCTCATCAACATCTGTTATTATTATTAATTTTTTTACACTTTGATAGCAGCCATTCTGACTGGTGTAAGATAATAAGTCATTGTGACTGTAGTTTTAATTTACATTTCTATGATTAGTGATGCTGTGCCATTTGTTCATATGCTTCTTGGCTATTTGTATGTCTTTTTTTGAAAAATGTCTCTGTATTTTTTTCCACTTTTTAATGGAGCTTATTTGTTGTTGTTGTTGTGGTTGTTCTTGAGTAGCTTGAGTTCCTTCTAAATTCTGGTTATTGGTCCCCTGTTGGTTGCATAGTTTGCAAACATGTTCTCCCATTCTGTATGTTGTCTCTTGACACTGTTGATTATTTATTTTGCTATGCAGAGTTCTTTAGTTTAAGTAAGTCCTATGTGTCTAATATCTTTTTTGTTGCTTGTGCTTTTGAGGTCTTAGTCATAAATACTTTGCCTAGACCAATGTCCAGAATAGTCTTTCCTAAGTTTTCTTCTAGTATTTTTATAGTTTCAAGTCTTACATTTAGGTCTTTGATTCATCTGGAGCTGACTTTTATGTGTGGTGAGTGATAGTGGAATAGATCCACCTTCTGTATATGGCAATCCAATTTTTCAAGAATCCTTTTTGGAAAAGGGTGTTCATTCCTCAGTGTATGTTTTTGTCAATTTTGTCAAAGGTCATTTGACTGTAAATATGTGGTTTTACTTCTGGGTTCTCTATTCTGTTTTGTTGGTCTATATGTTTATTTTTATACTAGTACTATGCTTTTGTCCACTATATTTGTATAGTAAAATTTGAAGTCAGGTAATGTGATACCTCCAGTATTGTTATTTTTGTTTATAATTGCTTGGCTACTCAGGATCTTTTTTGGTGACATATAAATTTTAGGATTGCTTTCTTAGTTCTGTGAAAAATGACATTGATGTATTGATAAGAATTGCATTTAATCTGTAGATTGCTTTGGGTAGTGTGATCATTTTAATAATATTGATTCTTTCAATCCGTGAGCATGGAATGATTTTCCATTTGTTTGATCATCTACAATTTCATTTGTAGTGTTTTGTAGCTTTCCTTGTGCTTAAAATTTATATTATTTTATCTACATAAATACATTGCAAAATATTATAAAATATTTGAATTTCATAGAAAAATGTCCTCCTTTACCACTCTATTACTCTAAAGACACTTACTAAAGATACCCTGATCTTCTAAATAAATTTCTTAGAGAAATCTACTTTTTTGCTTGGTATATAAACTTGATGATGATTGTCCGGTGCATGAACATGCATGAACTGTTAAAATATAGCATTGCTTTGTGTATGTATTTGTTTACATCATGTTATGTGGATTATTATACTACTTATTATTGTCAATAATAATGTCATAGATAGCTTTCTATTTGATCACATATCTATCTTTATTTATTTAAATGCATATATATATATATATATATATATATATTTTTTTTTTTTTTTGAGTTGGAGTCTCACCCTGTCGCCCAGACTGGAGTACAGTGGCTGCTCCTGGCCACCGCAGCCTCGACCTACTGGGCTCCGGCGATCCTTCCGCCTCAGCCTACCAAGTAGCCGGAACTACAGGCGTGTGCTACCACGCCCGGCTAATTTTTTGATTTATTGTAGAAATGAGGTCTTGCCAAGTTGCCCAGGTGGGTCTTGAACCTGCGGGCTCAGGCAATCCACTTACCTCGGCCTCCCAAAGCACGGGATTACAGGCTGAGCCACCGAGCCCGGCCTAAATGTATATTTTAATGTTTACAACATATTTTATAGTGTGGCCATACCAGTGCCTACTAATTAATTCCCATGTCAGAGGATATTTGTATAGCTTCTAATATTTCAGTATTTTAATGTCTTAATACATACACACACACACACACACACACACACACACACACACACACACAAACACACACACACACTAGTGTTCCTCCAGACTGATTTGATGGGTGAAAAGGTTGTGTCATAGTATACAACATTTAAATTGAAATTGTCTCCCAATGTGTCAATAATAATTTGCACCATCATTTTAAATGAGATCCTAATACGCTTCACTTTGGGTGAGGCTTAACTTTACGGAAATTTTTAGATAATTTTTGAGTCCGAGAAGTGAGAATTGGTCTGTTATGTTTTTATTTGTTGTTTAGTTTGCACTTCTTGGATTACCAATGAGATTAACCATCTTTTCAATTATCCATTTGTATTTTAAATTGATGAAATGTATACTCAAATACTTTGCAATTTTTTTCTATTTAATACTAATATTTTTATTAACTCATGGTAAAATTTATGCATTATAAATGATAATCCTAGCCGGGCTCGGGGGCTCAGCCTGTAATCCCGCGCCTTTGGGAGGCTGAGGTGAGTGGATTGCCTGAGCCCGCGGGTTCGAGACCCGCCTGGGCAGCGAGACCTCATCTCCACAGTAAATCAAAAAATCAGCCGGGCATGGTAGCGCATGCCTGTAATTCCAGCTACTTGGAAGGCTGAGGCGGAAGGATCGCCGGAGCCCAGCAGGTCGAGGCTGCGGTGGCCGGGAGCGGCCACTGCACTCCAGTCTGGGAGACAGAGTGAGACTCCAACTCAAAAACAAACAAAAAAAAATGATAATCCTCACATTTAAAATAGATTAAAAATATTTACTTTGGTTACTTTTTTATTCTGACTTTGATGTATTTATCATATAGAATATGTTTAATCTTGACATATGAAATTAAACAACATTTTTCACAGATTTTCTCTTTTGAGTCCTGCTTAGGAAAGCTTCAACATCTAAGTTTATAAATATATCCCTTATATTTTTGATAAGAAAACCTAATTCTTTTTTATTTTTCATGATTCACATACCATCAGAAAGGAACCTAATTTTAATTAATACAATATAACCTGCTTTTAAATGTTAAATATTTTATTCATCTGGAATTAATTTCTTGTAAATGATGCAAATAAATAAATCTTATTTTTATACAGCCAGTTGCCTCAACATTTTTACACGTATTTTTTTCCACTGATTTTAAATGTCATCTTTATCATAAACCAAAACCCTACATTTATTTATATTACTTTATATTTAATTATCCATTCCATTCCTTGTGTCTATTTTTTCTTTTTGAACAATTACTATACAGTTTTCTTTACTTTAAGTTGTGTTTTGACACCCCGGAGGGTATAGTTCCCTCCTTTTTCTTCTTTTTTCCTCAAAGTTGTTTTTATTCCTTTTAAATGTATATATTTTGGTGTGTATAAAAATAACATAGCATTAAAATGTACCATCTGAAACATTTTAAGTGTATATTTCAGTTTAATTTAGTGCTAACTACATGCACTTTGTTGTGCAATTGATCTCCAGAACTTCTACGTCTTACAAATCTGAAAGTTCATGCCTATTAATTATCTCCTCCTTTCCCCACTCCCAAGTTTCCCTGTTTCTATGAGTTTAACTCCTTTAAATATTTAATGTAAGTAGAATCATACAATATTTGTATTTTCATAGTTGGCTTATTTCATTTAGCATAATGTCGTCAAGCTTCATCTATGTTGTAGCACATGACAGAATTTAATTTTTTGAAGCCATGCTTTTACCTAAACTTTGGCCCCTCTCCTACCTTGGGGAGGTGAATCTCCTCTCTCACTCTCTCTCCAATTTACTTTCTAAATAAACTATATTTTCCAATCTAAAAACAAAAAACAAAAAAAAACATAAGATTGGGTCCTGATGATTTTTTGCACATGTAGCATTTTGTATGGATTTTAGAATCAGCTTGTATAGTGTAATAAAAAACCTTGCAATGATTTTTAGTAAGGCTGAGTGGACTTTAAAGATTAACTCAGGGAGAGCTGACAACTTTATAGTAAGAACTTTCCCAATCCATGGGCAAATGTATTTCTCTTCATTCCCTGGTGTATTCTTTTATGCTCTTCAGTAAAGTTTTATAGCTATCTCTTTAAAGGGCTTGCATTTTCTTGTTTTATAGTTATTTTTTAGTCTTGATTTTTTTATTTATGAAAGAAAAATCTAAATATTAAGTTCTATAGGTTGTTAATCTGCTAAATGATGATGCCTAGGGAATAGATAGGTCTACATTTATGTATATCTGGCCAATTGAGAACTAGTTCACTCAGTAATCAATTAATGTTTCATTTATTTTATTACCTGTAGCTTTACTTATTATTATTACATAATATTCTGTTGTTTGAAAATGGCCACTTATTTAGCTACTCTTCTATGATCAGTTTGGTTGTTTCCATCTTTTAAATATATATTAAGATCAGTGATGCTATAAATATTCTTACCCACGTTTTACAGTCTACAACTATAAACTTTTATCTTCGAGATACATCTAGAAGCGAAATCACTTGGGATTAGAATTTGTGAATGCTCATCCTTTCAAAATAATGTTAAGTAGTGTCCAAAAGTGGCTTTATAAATGTACGTTGTCAGCATCAGCATCGGGGGAACAATCTGATAAATTCACATCCTTCTAAAAGAGATATTATCAGCCTATTTACTAAGTTATCAATTTTGAATACGTGTATTATTTGCCCTTAGAAATAATTTTTATTTTTATATTTTTGGAGTACAGAATTCTCTCTCTGTCTCCATCTCTCTTTCATAAATGTGTGTGTGTGTGTGTGTGTGTGTGTGTGTGTGTGTGTGTGTGTGTGTGTGTAAGGGTCAAGTTTGTTTAAATCTTCTATGTCAGTATTTTGTTTTCTGTTCTATTTTAACTGATGCTACCTTAATTGCTAAATAAGTTTCTTTCTTTACCTAGTTTACTAAAAGTTTCCTTTAAAATCATTACTTACTGAATACCATCAGGTGTTTTTTGTTTTTTTTTTTTTAAATTTGGTCATCTTGTGAAATGATTAAATACTTTTATTCTCAGAAGTGTTATTTTGGGGTCAAATGGCAAATCAAGGAACATAAGTCATTTTACCAAAAAGATACCTGCACTCGTATGTATATCACACCGATATTCATAATAGCAAAGACATGGAACCAACCTAGGTGCCTATCAGTGGTAAACTGGATAAAGATATTGTGGTACATATATACTATAGCCATAGAAAGAACAAATTCACGTCCTTTACAGGAACATGGATACAGCTGGAGGCCATTATTATAAACAAATTAACTCAGAAACAGAAAATCAAATACCACATGCTCTCACATACAGGTAGGAGCTAAATACTGGTTACACGGGGGCATAAAGATGTAACAATACGCACTGGGAACTCCTAAAAAGGGGAGGGAGGAAAGAAAGGGTTGAAAAACTATCTGTGGGGAACTACATTTAATTTGGGGGTGATGGCTTCAATAGAAGCCCAAACTTCATAATCACATCACACAGTATATCCATGTAACACACCTGCACATGTACCCACTGAATCTAAAATTAATAACAAAGAAAATCCAAAATTTTGAAAGGAAGACAAAATGCCAGAGGCAAATGCCCATCAAATGTTTTATCCCACTCTAGAGGAAAGTTCCAACTAAGAGTACTGGCAAAAAAAAGTATGTTTCTTATTTAGTGAGCATAAAGGAACTGTTAGGTCCTAGCTACTAGTCAGAAAGTAATTTCAAAAGTGGGACTGCAGTTGGTAGAATTGTGTCCCTGAAAAAAATGTGTTAGAGTCTTAAAATCAAGGATTTGCAAATGTGACCTTATTTGGAAATAGAATCTTTGCAGTGTAATCAGGTTAAAATGAAGTCATTTTGGATTGGAGTGACTCCTAATCCAATAACTGGAGTCCGAATAAGAAGAGAGATATTTGCACACAGGGAGACACAGAGAAAATGCTGTGTGGTGGTGGAGGCAGAGATTGGAGTGATGCAGCTGCAAGCCAAGGAATGCCCAAAAAATGTTGGCAAACTTCCATGAGCTAAGAAAGAGATACGGGAAAGTTTCATTCTCAGAGCCTCCAGTAGAAGCCTATCCTGCTGACACCGTGATTTCAGACTTCTATCCTCCAAACTGTGAGAGAGTAAATTTCTGTTGTTGCATCTAAATATGTATAATCTGGCAAGATACAAATTAAATAAAACAAAACAAACAAACAAAAAATGACTGCAGCAGACTATTGGCTTCTATATAGTAGCAAAATTCTTGGTTCATTGTTTTTTGGAAAGTACTTATATGGAGTCCCTACCCCACCCTCCACCATCATCATCTGGGTCAGGGTCTCCAAATCCAGCCCACTACCTGTTTTTGCCTACCAACAAGTTAAAAGTGGTTTTTACATTTCTTAATGGTTGAGGAAAAAATCAAAAGAAAAGCAATGAGCAATATTTCATGACATAAAAATTAAATAAAATTCAAGTTTATGTGTCATATTAAAGTGGTATTAAAACACAAAAATGATGCACAAGGAGCTAGGGATATTTTATATTTTATATACATATTATATATTATATAGCAATATCTTGATGAAATTTCTAAATAAATTATTTTTATGTGCCTTTATTATAGCATAAAAAATAGAAAATAAAAATGTCAATACTAGTTTTAAAATACCTTTATTTCTATAATTGATTAATAGAGTAAATTGAATTTTAATAGAGTAAATAAAATTAAATTTTATATTAAAGTCCATTGTATTATGAGGTAATTCTTAGTTAGTTATGATGCATTTATTTTAATACATTGCTAAATTCAATTTTTATGCTTCATTTTGTATTTTTTTTTCCTCTTAAGCTAATGAGTTTGGCTTATAACTATTTTTTCATGTAGGATCCTTTATAGTTGTAATATCATGATTATATTAGCCTCAAAATAATGATCCAGGTAGCCTCTTACATTGTTCTTCTGCTCTGAAACAGTGTGTAGAAGATGTTATTTTTGTTCTTTGAATGGTTGGTAGAAAGCTTTCTTAAAGACATCTTGGGCTTGTATTTTTCGAGAGTAGGAGATAAGGACATTTGACTGTCTTTTTATTTTATTTTATTTTATTTATTTATTTTTTTCGAGTTGGAGTCTCACTCTGTCGCCCAGACTGGAGTGCAGTGGCCGCTCCCGGCCACCGCAGCCTCGACCTGCTGGGCTCCGGCGATCCTTCTGCCTCAGCCTTCCCAGTAGCCGGAATTACAGGTGCGCGCTACCATGCCTGGCTGATTTTTTGATTTATTGTAGAGATGAGGTCTCGCTGCCCAGGCGGGTCTCGAACTCTCGGGCTCAGGCAATCCACTCACCTCAGCCTCCCAAAAGCGCGGGATTACAGGCTGAGCCACAGTGACTGTCTTTTTAATCTTGTCTATATTTGTATGTCAATTCAGATGTGCTACTTCTTCCTGAGGTTATAGTGTTAAATTTTATTTTCTTAGAAAAGTTTTACTTTATGTAGGTATTCAAATTTAAAAGGTTGTATATAGTACTTTCTAATCATTAAACATATGCAGAGTTTCTGTATCTACAGTTAAAGATATGTGTATGTTTGCAAGTATGCTTTTATTTTTGAGTGTTTGGTTATTGCTAGCCATTAGAGGTAAGGATTGGAGTTTTCAGTACATGAGCAATCCTCTATCTTAGACATTATATGTTCCTAACAGCAACATTTTACAAAGATAATGCAAAAAACTAAAATTAAGATTATCTTGACATTTGAATGAAAAAAATTAAAATTAAGATTATTTTGACATTTGAATGAAAAAAATTAAAATTAAGATTATTTTGACATTTGAATGAAGTTACAAACTACTAGAAAATGAATGTAGCCATTTATATCAGAATAAAAGAGTCATTTTCCCTTTGCAGAGGTAGTGAGATAATTGCGTGCTTGTTGTGGCACTGCAGAGTTTTTAACTTAATGGACCTGGCTTTTTCTTTAGGCCATGGATTCTAGGGATCTGATAACATGCTTATTCAGGAAACCGGGCAAGAGACGAGGGTAGATATTCTAAGCTTCTTGATCCCACTTGTGATTAAATTTTGTTTTATTATATAGACCGAGGACTGACACCTGTGTTGGCTGCTCATCAGTTTTACCTCTAAGGATGTTACACTCTATTAACCATCACCTTAAATTCCTGTAGGTCAGGATCCCTTGGCTGGCACTGAGATTTCTACACTCATTATGAGAATTGTGTCCATCTTGCTTCTGATGTTAAGCACCACTCTGATTTCCATGTTTTTTTCAGGATCCTATCTTCCTTCCTACTGCTATCAATAAGCCCAGTTTTGCAATAACACCTCTTATCATCAGCTTTAGCTTATAGTTATTAGCCCCATTAAGCTTCATAATGATGCTGGTGTCCCTTTCACTGCTGCCGCCCTTCATTTTTTGGTAAGTGACATATCCTCTTGCTCCCCATTGGGATATGATATTTTCTTGCCTTGTATAGTATATCGATAATATGTTTTTCTTTGAGTCTTGAAATCTCTCTTCCCATGTCTGCTGTGACAATTCTGAAATTTCAACTTTCTTGTAGAGTGATATATATTTTTTATTGTCCAAAAGGCTTCCCAGCAGTATTCCTCCGCAGTATTTCAGGCTGCTCGCATAAATAGTAAATCCTGTAACATGGAAAAGTATTCGCAAATTAACGAACTCTTTTATCTAACCTAAGGTTCTACTGCTTTGATCCAGAACCCTCAGAATTCAGTCCTGTGCATCCTTTCCTGGCTCCTGATTATAATAACAATAAGTCCTCAAGTGTTGAGATATTTATATAAATTATTTAATCCTTACAGTAATAAATAATTCATACAAATTAGTTAATATTTACAGTAAATCTTGAACATAGACATAAGTTTTTATTTTACAGATTAAGACAAATTTCAGGTTTAAAAGGATTAAATAGTTGGTACAAGATCACACCTAAGTGACAAGTTAGTATCCTTCCAAAATCTATGTTCTCAGCAATACTTTTTTTGATTCAGAAAACCCACCTAGTATGTGGTAGATCCATATTAAAGGATGGTTTCTTGACTATTTAGTGTAATTTTCTAGTCATTAAATTCTCACTTTAACCATCCAATTACTAAGATTTTTATTACCAAATTGATATTCTGTTGAATGAATCTCTGTGCATACTCTGCTGTGAGATAAGAGTTTTATAAAGGAAAAAAAATCCATAGAATGTAATCACTGGAACTAGATATAATAGCCATAGTTGAAATTCCTTCAAGAAAAAAGGTATGTGGAAGAATATATGTTAAATTATTAACCATAGCATCAATCATAGCTTTCCCCCAAGTATGTTATGTATAGATATGTCACCTTCAAAGGGTGAACCATTTCAAACTATGTGTATGAAAAGCCAAATTTAGGTCAGCTATTAAAGCCTCATACAGTTAAATGGGGAATGAAATCTACAATCTAAAAATCCAGAAATCTACCTTTATAAGCAGTAAAATACAAAGGTCAGCAGCATAATTTACCCTAACTTGTTCTTTCAATATAATTTATACTAAAATTATGTTAATATTGGTGGCTTTTGGACAATCAAAGTCACCTTACCTACGAATGCAACTTGTAAATTATAGCTGTTATTTGGTAAATTAGAGTTAGTTTTCAGATACAACCAGTTTTTACAAACCGCATCCAATCACACACAAAAGTAAAAGATGTGCAAGAATACCTTGAAGTAGAAAATCCAAGAGAGCCCTCATTTTACTAATTACCATATTGCCATAGTGACATGCCTCCCAAAGCTTTCAAAATAACTACAGACAGCACAAAACCATTCACCTCCAAGAACATTTATTCTAAGCCTGGTATAATCAACAAATGCTGTAACTGAAATGGGAAGGGAATTGTTTGAAATAAGCCATTCAATCTTATGACTCTAAATATCCAAATCAAGTCAGATCTTGCATTCAGTCTCAAAGAAAAAGGTGTATTGAACCACAAGCCAGAATAGAGACAGACTTGAGCTAGAAATACTTGGGCTCTGGCACTGACAAAGTCATTACCGTGGTGTGTGACCTTGGAAAAGTCACTTTTAGTTTCCAGAGCTTATTTTCTTCATAGTAAAGTGAAAGTATCTCAAGATCCCTTTAAAATTCTAAAAACCTATGACTGCAAACTACATAACTTTGTTGTTTGGGGACATACTAATATTCTCATAATGTTTTTAAGTGATTTGACTAAAATACTTCTGGCTCAGATGGTTGTTGTGAGACCCTGCTTCAGGAATGGTTCCTCAAAGAAAGGACTATTTTTCTACTTTCTCACAAGTGGAGACGGTTCAGAACATGCTAATTGGGCTAGCTTGAAATTCCAAAGATCTGCAAATGGAACAGGTGCAAATGTAACGGGTGATAATTGATAGCTAATTATGCAAGCAATAACACACCCCAGGGTATGGGATTGTCTGCCAATACATACACGCCTTGGGTGTGAGTTTATTAGCAGACAAACACACACCCTGAAGGTTGCATTGTGTAGAGGAAAAAAAATGCTTTTGGAAATACAACATAGTTTTAAGGAGCATATACAATTTTGAAAATATATTAGAAAACTACGTTAAGTAGTTCAGTCGGAACTAGAAGCAAGAGTTCAGAGGAAAATTCCCTTGAGTATATCCCTTTAACCCTTCACTCAGCACTTCATCATTCTGACCCCTCCCCCTACATTTGTGTAATCCACAAAGCCACTTGGAAAAATATCAAATGCTTTTGTTGGCTTTTTTAAATAGACTGTAATGAACTGAAAGAGAATTAGTGAGAATTCATGAGGTGGCAATAGGAAGATGCTTTCTTCATAAAGGATCAATTATATTTTATCAGTTATATTTGATATGTAGTACAGTGGCTTTTCAATGAATGTCATTTTGTTCAATGTCTTTTTCTTAGTACATTGAAGAGAAAAAAAAATTCAATTTTCAGCCTGGGCCAGTGTCTGTGTGGAATTTGCACCCTCTCTTTATGTTTATGTGAGGTTTTTGTTTTGTTTAGTTTTTGCTTATTTGTTTGTTTTCTGGGTACTACAGTTTTCTCCCACATCTCAAAGATATGCATGTTAGATTAACTGGCATATCTATATTGTCCCAATCTGAGTTAGTGTGATTTGGGATGTGAGTGCACTCTGCAGGGAAGTAGCATCCTGTCCAGGGGTGATTCCCACCTTACACTCTGAGCTCCCAAGACAGTCTCTGGTCACCTATGACTCTGAAGTGGAATAAGCAGGTTAGAAATGAATAAATAAAGAATACAAATTATGATAAAATAAAAATTCATAAAGCCTACAATTGTCATGCAAATGCCTGACAATAGATGATGTGGGAAGAAAGACATTAGTGAACCTGCTCTCTATATGTTACTGCCTATTTCTGAACTGAGGGGTAGGAGGAGGTGCTCTTTACTATGTTCACTTTGAAAACACTTATTCCTTGACTTAACCCACTATCACTAGATCACTATCAGTCACTGATTCACCAAAAACTGAGTAAATAATTGTCTTACTTGTCTTTATTAATCTTTGTTAAGTGTATGTATGATTCACATTTATTTCAATGTTTAATATTAGAAGTATTTATTTAGAAGTTTGGGTTTTTTGGGGTGGTTTTTTGCCTTTATTTAGAAGTTTGGTTATTCTTTTGTGACCAGAAATATGCCATAGGAATTTATTTCTTGTTTACATCAATTAGTGTATAATCAAGAGGGTTGCGTTCCACATCATTTCACTGAAGGTCACAGCTTCCAAAAACCTATGGACAACATTTATGATTTCCTACTGTCTTTATTGAGAAGATGAAGTGCAGGCCTCAGAAACTGATATTGTATAATGATAACTATAAACACAATAGCCTTAGCTGAGAAAAAATTATAAAAGAGTAAGCCTATTAGTTTTATTTTTTCTTTTGTGTAGTGAGAATGCCACCTGGACAAACTTCACAAATTGGACAGCTTTTCCAAATAAGTATTTTGGGAAGAACTTGTCAGATACAGACTAATCGAGAACACTGGAGTTTGGTTCTGTATCGAAATTACAAGCAGAATCCAATGACTTACCACCTCCACTGCTACTACCCTAGTCCAATTCACCATCATCTATAACCTGCATTACTTCTCTTTATAGCCATAAAACTGGTTCCAACTCTGTCCCTTTTCAGGCTGTTCTCACCTCATCTTCCAGAGTAAACCTATTAAAACATTAGTCAGCTCATACCAGTCCTCTACACAAGATGCTCTAAGAACTCCTTTCTCACTCAAGTGAATATTCAATTATTTTATAAACTACAATCAACAGATCTGGACTCTGATGATTTTTGTGACCTTTCGTCTCCACTTACTCTCCTCCAGTTACACTGGCTTTATTCCTATTCTTTGAAAAAATGCATCACTGGGACTTTTATCTTGCTGTTTTTTCTTTCAGAACACTCTTTCCTCAGACATGTGTCTTTAATCAGGTTTTTGCTAAATGACACCTTCTCAGTGAAATTTTGTCTGACCATCCCACCATACACCCAAAATAAGTTGTAAATTGTTGTGCATTCTCTCTCTTTTTCCTACATTATACTCGCCTGTAGTACTTAGGAACTTCTAACATATTCTGTAATTCAGTTTGTTGTTTATTGTTTCTGTCTCCCTACCAGAATGTCAGCTCAAGGAAAGCATGGGTTTTTTTTGTGTGTAGTTGGTTGATGTAAATCAAATATACTTAAACAGAACATAATACATTACATTTGATTATTGAATACTGTTTGAATTGATGAATGAAATAAGAATATTATTAGCTCAGGTTCTAGTAGTAGTGGATAATCAATGCTAATACCTAGGCTAAAAGTATAGTTCAATTCTTTAAAAATCTCTTGAGTTTGTCAGGATCATAGGTTCATAAGAATGTATAGATTTAGTTCCAAGATATATTGAATATGAACCTAGAGATGAAGCTAATTCACCATCCATGCAGTCAACCATGACTATGCCTCCAATATTATGTGAAAGACCTCAATAAAGACTTCATAGAGAAAAAACAATTGTGGCCTTGCATGCTCAGGGTGGTGGCTTTATCTTAACCCAAGTGAAACATCTTTGTTCTAGTTACCTAAACATTATATTAATTTGAATAAAATACAGTTTTGATATTTGACAATTTCTGACCTAAAAAATGGAGATTTCATATATTTCCAGAAAATACTTCCCAAATGATTGGAGTCACTTATTTTGATACTATCCCAAATGGAGCACTCTTATTAGGAAGACTTTGTACCAGACATATTAGAAGAAATTGTCCTCATGCCCACCCTTTGTTATTTTTAACTCTGGTTGCACTGAACTTGTGGGCTGGTCCATCAGATACATTCAAAACAGTGTACCTATGTCACTCAAAATAAAAACCCATTGCTACTGGCCAATTTCCTCAGAGTGGTTGAATTAGTAAGACTCTTTCTGGTACAAGTGATAGAACTCCAGTTCAACTGAAACAAAAATAGGGATTTACTGACTCATAAACTGAGAAATATATGAGTTGTAATAAATAGTCTAGGGGCTCAAATAGTTCTCTTTCAGCAACTCTGCTGTGCTTGGTTAGATTTTGCATAGATGTGCTCTATATGTGATAGATAAAACTGCTGCAGACAACTATAAACCTGTACTTTCCCTACTTAGCTAATCCACTGAAAATTTTCTTTCTTCCAGTTTCTGTGTCCTGAAGAAGATAGCTTTCTGTGGGTCCAGTATCTCCTCTTGGACCACGATTATACCTAAAGATAAAGTATGATGATTGACTTAGTCTGAGTCATGTGTTCTGGTGGGAATGATAATTTATAGAATTTGTATGAAAGCAATGCAATTGACAAATTTAATTGTGCCTCAATTAGTGAATAATAAGTGCCTTAAAGACAAGGGTTAACTATTATTAGAAGAAGGGACAAGGAAAATTCACAGAGAAGGCAGTAACAAAATAATAATAATAAACTACTACAGTCCATTACTATTTTTGGTACATGTTTGACATACAGAATTCAAGACTTCCTGAAAGTTGTCAGGTGCACATATCAGGCCCATGAAATATAACCTCATGAAACTCATCTCTGTTTCTAGGATTTAGCTTTGCAGTGTGGCACTGTCCATCAACTCAAAAGGCATTCACATGAATCCTGGAGACATATGTTGGACTCTGGAAATGAGAGTTTCATGATGTTACATGAACTTTTTTGGAGTCAATGGGAGAATGCATCTAGTCTCTCTTGTTCTGATGCATATTGTTTCTCATTAAAAAATAATAATAAGTATAAAGATACAATTATAGCATCTTAGGCAAGCAAAGCATTATCATGGAGCAAGTAAATCTTAGAAAGAAGTCTACAATAAATTTAAAATACCATGTGTTAATATTGCTAGCAGAAATTTGAACCAATAATGCTAAATCTCCTCCAAGGCATAAAAGAGAAAATTCTTTAAGAAGTGGAACTACTTAAAGATCTGCACCATAAACAGACAACAAAAGGATGATATTAGTGGAGGGTTATGCATAAAGAACCCTTGGGCTAGCCTAGAGTTTCTCCATCCAGGTAGGGAGTTAAGTTTGCTTATTGGTTTTACTATCCCAAATCCTGGGACCCGATGTTATTATACTTTTCTGTGAATTAAAATCACTTTGGGAGCTTAAAAATGTTTCAAAGTCCAAGACACAAGTCAGATCAATTAAATCAGTACTCATGTATGGGACCCAGGCAACTCGATTTATAAGGCTACCTCATGTACATAATGTTCACTTAAGGTTGAGGACTACTGCCTTATAAAAAGAAATATTTAAAATTGAGGCCAAGTAATTATTATTATTGAAAATCTCCATAGGTGAATCTAGCCTACAGACAAGGTTGAAAAACATTACACAGGCGGCTCTCAAACATTAGTGTGGCTGAAGGTGAAAATCAGGAAGCTCCATCTATGGGAAACAATGACTGTAAGAGAACTAGGCAGAAATTTATAGGACATACCTAGTGTTTATTAAATTTTTTTTGTAGTATGGTCATGTGCAAAGTTTGCTGAACCTATAGGTTCACTGAATTCCCACACCCAAATAAACAAAATATTTAGGGTGTTATAGGATGTATGATTTAAATTTTAAAGAAAAAAAAAGAAGATATTTTGGGGCCATTGTTCAGGACATCAGTTTCTATTGTTATTTTTTGAAATTTAGAGACTACCTCTACACTATGAAAGTGAAAATGCCAAGTCAAATGACACAAAGAACTGTTATTTGATGATACCATATAGAAAAAAATCTAGGTGTTGATTACTTAGAAAACCAATAAATAAAATATGCTATAAGTATATAATATAATATAATATTAAGCAGTTGTCAGTAGTAATGAACTATATTTATTTATTTTTTTTCTTTTATTTTAAAGATGTGGGGTACAATTCAGGGTTAGGTATACAAATGTTCATTATGCAGCTTCCCTTGTTGATGAGGTGTGACCCCTTTCCCTAGGCAGATTTCCCACTACTGCCAATCCCGCTTCCTTGTCCCCCTCCGGGAAGTTTCCTGCTACTGTCAATCCTTTTCTTATAGTATTACAATAATTGTTCAAGGCCCACTTATGAGTGAGAACATGCAATACTCAGTTCTTTGTTTCTGTGAAAGATCGCTCAGCATTATAACTCTAAGTCCATCCAGGTTGCTGTGAAGTTCATGATTTTGTTCTTTATGGCTGCATAATATTCCATCGTGTATATGTACCACATTTTTAAAATCTAGTCCTCTTTTGATGAGCAGCATGGTTGATTCCATGTTCGTGCTACTGTGAACAATGCTGCGATAAACATACTTGTGTAGGTGTCTTTTTTATAGGGTGATTTGAGTTCTTCTGGGTATATTTCCAATAGAGGGATTGCGGGGTCATATGGAAGGTCGATTTTTAGATCTTTTAGGAATCGTCATACTGTTTTCCACAGAGGCTGTACTAGTTCACACTCCCACCCTCATTGTAGAAGTGTTCCCTTTTCGTCATATCCTTTCCAGCATCTGTTGTTTTTTGTTATTGATGATAGTCATCCTTACTGGAGTTAGGTAATATCTCAATGAGGTTTTAATTGACATTTCTTTGATGACTAGTGAGGCTGAGCATTTTCTTCATGTATCTGTTGGCTGCTTGCATGTCTTCTTTTGAGAACTGTCTATTCATATCTTTTGCCCAGTCTGTAATGGGGCTGTTTGTTTGTTTTTTATTTTCGGCACGTTTGAGTTCCTTGCAGATCCCTGATGTTAGGCCTTTGTCAGACATACAGTTGGCAAATATTTTTTCCCATTCTTTGGGCTGTCTCTCTGCTCTCTTGATGGTTTCTTTGGCTCTGCAGAAGCTTGTCAGTTTGATGAAGTCCCATTTATGTGTCTTATCTCTTATGGCATGGGTGCATGGGGTTTTAATCAGGAATTGGTTATTTATATATACTAATTGTAAAGAGATGTAAACATAATACTGAATTGACAAAAAATAAGCTAAGAAACAATTGAGATTTTGTAGCTCAATCATACAACTACTGAAAAAACTCTTTTGCTGGAGAATAGCAGAATGCCTTCATGCCTCATGATGATTACTGTCCACGGTTGCATAAGTGTTCTTGTGGCATGGCAGCTAGCTTCCCTCAGAGTCAGAGTTAATGGTCTAAGAAAAAGAAAGCAAGAAAGAAGCCTACATGTTTTTTAACATTTAAGATCAGAAGTGACATATCATCACTTCAGCTGTGCATTGCTTACACATGCAACCCTGACACTAAGTGGAAGGGGGAATTCATAAGGGCACGAGTACTAGGAGGCAGGGATTACTGGGTACCATGGTGAAATCTATTCTACTTCAGTGACCCTGCTAAAATGTGAGTTGTGTTACTTCTTTATTAAAAAATTTTAATGGATCCTTAGCTCAGAGTAAAAGCCCATGTCATTACAGTGAACTACAATCTATTCAGTTTAACTTTCAGTGCCTTCACTAACCACCCATACTATTCATCTCAATTCCACCCCTCCCTCAATGACTCTAGTTTTCTTGCGATTACTTAACATGTCAGGAAAGCTCCTGTCTTATAATCTTTTCACTTATTCTTTTCTCTTCCTCAATCATTCTTTCTCCAATCAGCCACATGGATCACACCTTTCAAGTCTTTCTTCAAGCATCTTTCCAAGGTACTTTACCACAACCACCTTAAAATTGCACGCTCCCAGCATTTCTAATCTCAATGTGCTGTTCTCTATTACTTCCACTACACTTTTACTTTTACATACCATAAAATGTACCTCGTTATATTTGTTTATTGTCTTTCTTCTACTACATCCCCCAAAGGGCAGAAATTTTTGTCTATTTTGTTCACTTATATAACCCCAAAGTCCTAGAACAGTACTTGGATCATTGTAACTACTCTATAAATTTTGTCTCTGAGTGGATTAATGCAAAGGAAGTTCTCTCTGCTTCATGGTATGAGGGCTTCCAAGCCACAGAAAGGATTATCAGATTTAGGGAAGCCATAAAATATGACAAATACAGGTAGTTGAAAAAGTAGTAGCAGCAGTAAATGTGTTATATGAATTACAATCATTAGTTTGCCCAGATATTATTGGCATAAAGTGTTCTACATCTAGTCTCTTACATAGCATATAGACACTGCCACAGATATATGTCCAGGAAATTTAATGTGATTCAAATTTTCTTAACGTTATGTTGAGAAAGAATCAGATATTTTTCTTTTATTATCTATAACAATCTGTATGATAGGGAAGAGATATTTGGTTGGTATGAAATACAAATATTACTTCATTCTGCCATGAATTATTCAGGAATAGTTTTACCTACTGGAAGGTGGCACAGGTGGTAGCTTTCTTCCACAATGATGTACCATTTCATTTTAACAAGCACTTGGCAGCTACCTCTGCCAAATGCTACTCTGTAATAAATGCCAATCAGAAATGGAAAAGCATCGACATCACGTTTCATATTCCAGAATAGAAAAAGAATAGTCTTGCTATTTAATTTGAAGATATAGCTAAGTCCATTCCATTATCTTTCTTTTGTGTCTTTTTTTCTGTCATAGACTCATTATTGATAATCTGGTAGTAATAGAAGACACCCAAGAGGGTAGATGCTAACATATTGCCATAAATAACAATAGTAAAAAATATATCATTCACTAAATGGGGTAATATTTTAATTCCAACTGGTGAAAGGAAACAACTGCCAGAATATCAACTGTGACTGTTTCAACCCTTAATGTCACTCCCAGGAAACTTGAATGTGCACTTAATTTACTAGAGATGTACACTGAGAATTCCTTAGACCAGATTATGTCATTGAAAACTCAGCTGGATTTAGTGATGGAAAAAAAGGAATCTTAATGTGTAAAGCATAATTTTTATCTTTATGGCAATAAAGCAGTCTAACAAATTATGTATTTAACATGTTGTAAAACTGTCTTCCTGGGTCAGTTCACTACCCCATTTCCCACATATATGGCATTCTTCTCATGATATAAATCTGACAATAGGGCTTAATAAAAAATTTGCTATGATTCTCATTTATATAGAGTTAAGGATGGTTTCATCTACAGATGAAAAACACAAGTAAATAGAAGCTGAATCAAATTGTGCATAGATAGGCTAAATGTGTAATCAAATTAAAGGGGTCAACAGAAAAATAGATAATGAGGAGAGTAAAATCTTGAAGAGGTACATGAGAGACAGGGTAAGGGGAAATCTTCTTGTCTATGAGAAGATACTGCAATTATTTTTCATTGGCCTCCTGGAGCCTAAGGCACTAGTTAGAGGAATCCCTTGAAGGTACTACTCTGGTGAGCTTTCTACAATAATTACTCCAACTTAATACTCTTCAAAATATACTTATTAAGCACTCTGTATGCATAGAGTGCTACATTAAAGTTTCTTGTCCACGTCTCCTATAGTTGATTGGTGACAGCAACCTGTAGCCCTGTGCTGACAAGAATCCGTATAGCATATCTGAGCTCACTAGAATGACTGTCCCAATGGATGATGGGGCTTCAAATATAAATATCTACTATATATGCACTCAGTAAAGATAAACAATTATACATTTTACCATTGTTAGCAGAATGGGTGGCTCTTGTTCTACATGTGTTCTAAATCTTGTTTCATCCATTTAATATTATGCTTACCCCGTTTGTATTTTAATTAATAAGATAGTCAAAATTAGTTATATAGTAAATCAACTGATCAGTGAGTTCAAACAGCAAAGTTGTTTGCTTTACAAATATCTAATCTTAGAGAACGCGATGCGGTTTGTCCAACACAATCTACCTAGAAGATTGATCAAAGCCAGTTACACATAATTGGCTTCCTAGCTATGTTCATGGTCTTGTTAGAGGAAGAATTTAAAATTTGTTTACCATCTATTAAAGCTGATTCCACTATTTTTCTGTTCAACATATATGATGATGGCTTATTTCATAGGGTATTCTTCTCTTTCCTGGCCCTACACAATCTAGGGCTAGGAGAAATCGTCCCTGATTCACATACAATCTAGGGTTAGGAGAAAGCCTTAAAGTAGTTGTAGTACTGTTTAAAGCAATTACTTATTTAGTTAACACCCACTACTTACCAAGTATTCTGTTCAGATCCCAAATACCCTGGGATGCTCACCACAATGTGATGAATGCTATAATACAGGCATAACCAAGGTCCTTTATGAGTAGAAATAACTTTCTAACAGACACGTAGACCAATGACATAGTTTACAGTTAAAAAACACGAGTACATAGAAGCTGAATTAAATTGTGGATAGGAATCCCAGAAATAAACTCAAGCATATGCAGTCAACTAATCTTTGACAAGGACACTAAGAAGGCACAAGGGATAAAGGATAGTTTATTCAAATAACAGTGCTGGGAAATGAGATATACACATGCAGAAGAATGAAATTGAATCGTTGCCTTACATCATACATAAAAAAACTTAAAATAAATTAAAGACTTACGTATAAGCAAAAATGGCTAGGTATAGTGGCTCACGCCTGTAATCCAGCAATCTGGGAAGCAAAGGCCGGAAGATTGTTTGAGCCCAGATGCATGCAAATAGTCTGGGCAACATAGTAAGAACTCATCTCTACATAAACAAACAAGTAAACAAATAAACAAATAAGCCAGGCAATGTTGCATGCCCCTGTATTCTCATCTTCTCGGGAGTCTGAGGCAGGAGGGTAACCTGAGCCCAGGAGGCTGAAGTTGCACTGAGCCATGATCATACCACTGTACCCCAGCCTGGGCAATGGAGTGAAAGTTTGACTCAAAAAATAAATAAATAAACAAACAAACAAATACTATAACACTTATAAAAGAAAGCATAGGAAAAGTTTAAGACATTGGTCTTGGCAATAATTTTATAGACACATCCCCAAAAATCACAGACAACAAAAACAAAAATGGAACTAGAAAGCTTCTTCACAGCAAAGGAAATACAGAGTGAAAAAGGCAACCTACAAAGTGGGAGGAAATATTTGAAAATCTTGTATCAGATAGAACATCAATATCCAAAATATGTAACTTCTATAATTCCCTAGCAAAAAAATTAAGTAAAATACATAACCTTAGTAAAAATAGGTAGAGACCTTAGTAAAAATAGGTAGAGGACTTGAATAGACATTTCTTCAAAGAAGACATACAAATGGTCAAAAGGTATATGAAAAGGTGATCAGCATCAATAATCATCAGGGAAATGCAAATCAAAACCCCAATGAGATATCACCTCAGACTAGTTAGGATTAATGTTACCAAAAAAAAAAAAAAAAGAAAAGAATGATAAATGATCACAAGAATGTGAAGAAATTGGAAAACTTGCACATTGTGTGTGGGAACGTCATTTGGTACAGCCATGATGGAAAACAGTATGAAGTTTCTTCAAAAAAATGTATAATTAAAACTACCTTACGATTCAACGATCTCATTTCTAAATAGTTATCCCAAGGAATTGAAATCAAGATGTTAAAAAGATATCTGCATTTCCATGTTTATTGCAGCATTATTCACAATAGCCAATATATGGAAATAACTTCAGTGTTTAGAGATAGATAAATGAATAAAGCAAAAGTGGCATATAAGGGGAATCCTCCTAAAATGGAATTATTTTTTGAAGAGTAAACCCCTTGCAGTACAGACTTCCCTTGCTAGATAAGTGTTCTAAGAACCCACCAGTGTCAGTGTACCAGCTAGTGTATTGCAAGAGGTTGGGTTCATCTTCAGTGAATTGTTTTCTGGAATCGTTCAATGCATTTGCCCATTTTGTGATGGGTGATTTACAAGCACACCTGCCCACACCATGCTGAGTGTTCAGCCGTTTTTGATGAAAAACGGCATGATTCCTAATGCCCCACCCTTCCTATGTGCTTGATCTCACCCCAAACACCATTTTTTGTTTGTTTGTTACTGGGAAGAAAAATGTCCTCAAAGGGAAACTTTTTCTCGATATGGAAGGGGTGAAACAAAAAATGGCAGAAGCACTAAAATGTATCAACATTGAGAAGTTCAAAACCTGTTCTGAGCAGTGGAAAAAGCATCTCAGTAGGTGTATTGCATCAAATGGAGAGCACTTTGAAGGTGACAAGTTTAAATATGTAAAAATAAATCATTTTTATAAATAAATTTGAGTTTTTTGGGGGCCCCAGGTCATATTGTTGGGAATAGGTCTATAGTATAAGGAACGTGATACTATGGTAAACTATATAATTGGTACCAAATTCACCAAGCAAACTTTTGAGCAAGTTAAAATTCCTTACTTTTATTAAATGACTTATATGAAATTCTACAAGTTAGATATTAAGAAGAATGAATATTTCCAATTCAAAAACACAGGATTCTATCAGTCATTCATATTGTGGTGTAGCTTATTTTATTTTATTTTTTCTATCAGATTCTTTTCTCCTAATCCTTGATAACAATTCCTTGCTCGAAAAGTTTGGGAGTTGAACTTAAGCTCTTAAGCACAAATGATCATTTTACAGGTAATGTTCAGCCTCACTTTGATCCCGACTTCGAGTGGTTTGAGATCAGGTACCCTTATTGATGAAGTGTGCCCCTTCCCCTACCCTCACAGTTTCCCACTACTGCCAATCCTTTCTTATAGTATTATAATAATTGTTCAGGGTACGCTTATGAGTGAGAACATGTTACTCAGTTCTTTTTTCTATGTTAGATCACTGAGTATTTTAGACTCTAAATCCATTCAAGTTGCTGCAAAGTCCAGAATTTTGTCCTTCTTTATGACTACATAATATTCCATCATGTATATGTACCATTTTTTAAAAATTCAGTCCACTTTCGATGGGTAACAGTTTTTTCCATGTTTTTGCTAAGGTGAATAATGATAAACATGCGTTTGCAAGTGATTTGAGTTCTTCTGGATATATTCCCAGAAGGGGGAGTTCTGGGTCATAGGGAAGATCAATTTTTAGATGTTTTAGGAATCATCACATTGTTTTCCATAGCGGTTGCACTACTAAAACTCCCACCAACAGTGTAAAAGTGTTCCTTTTTCCCCACATGCTCTCCAGCATCTGTTGTGTTTTGAGTTAATTGATCATGGTCATCCAGACTGGAGTTAGGTGGTATCTCAGTGTGGTTTTAATTTACATTTCTTTGATGATTAGTGAGGCAGACTATTTTTTCATGTATCTGATGGCTGCTCATGTGTCTTATTTTGAAGAGTCTCTATACATATCTTTTGTCTACTTTTTAATAAGACTACCTCTTTTTTTCTTTTCAGCACATTTGAGTTCCTTGTAGATCCTACATGTTAGGCCTTTGTCAGATATACAATTAGCAAATATTTTTTCCCATCCTGTGGGCTGTCCCCCAGTTCTCTTGATGGTTTCTTTTGCTTTGCAGAAGTTTTTCAGTTTGATGAGGTCCCACCTATCTATCTTAACTCTTATGGCATGGGTATTTGAGGTTTTGATCGGGAATCGGCTGCCAGTTTCAATTTCCATAAAGGTGTTTCCTGCATTTTCTAGGGTCCTTATAGTTTGAGGCTTTACATTTAGGTCTTTAATCCATTTTACGTTGATTTTTGTGCATGGTGATAGGAAGAAATCCTGTTTCATTCTTCTACACGTGGCCAGTCAGTTTTTCCAGCACCATTTAGTGAATAGGTTCTCCTCTCTCCAGTGGTTGTTAGTGGAGGCTTTGTCAAAGATGAGTTGGTTGAGAAATTGAAGTTTTGCTTCTGGAATCTCCATCCTGTTCCATTGGTCTTTATGGCTGTTCTTGTACCAATACTAGGCAATTTTGATTATTGTAGCCTTATAATAACATTTAAAGTTTGAAAGTGTGATACCTCCCACTTTGTTTCTTTTGCTGAAGATTTTTTTGGCTATTCATGTTGTTTATGTGTTGGGAGCCAGTCACGGAGGCCCATTGAGCGTTAGGGATCAGGGAGGGGTGTGGACCCCGAGATCGCTAGGATGTGTTCGGGAGCCATAGACCCTATTTTCCTCCCCCCTTTGCCATGCAGCACAACAAACAACCTAAAGGAACTCTGCTGGCCTAAGCTAAAGGCTCTGTGACTGTGACAGGCATAGCTCATTCTAGAAACCCATTGTTCCTGTTTCCTGTAAACTGTGGTTTCGGCTTAGGTATTATATATAATTCAAATTCAGGTCACATCTGGGAGCCTTTTATATGGTACAAGCTTCTTTATAAGATTTAAAAGAATATTTGTAGAATTAGTATATACTTATGGAGAGCTGCTTTCAGCTTTTCAATGGTATAGATGATTATCAAGAGTGGCCCAGCACAGAGTTTGGGCTGGGCCACATTCCTGCGACCCCAGCGCATACTTTGGACTGGGCTGCATTCTTTTAGGCCGGCTTTAGCTACAGTTAGTGTAAGGTCTTTTTTCTACCTATTATAGAAATTGAATTTATTTTATTCATAGAAGGTATTGCAGAATAGGTCATGCTACGTCAAGGAATCATGTTAGTTCAAGCATAATCAATCATGATATTTTTAGGTTTAATAAGAATATAGTTAACTTTAGAAATTTCATTGTCTCCATTTTCTACTATCATGGTTTTGGCCTTAGTACATTTACAGTTTATATTTGGGTTTTATTTTTAGAAGCTTTGCTGCTGCTGATCAGCTTTATATATTAGAATTAGGAATTGGAAACTTTCATAGAAATTAGGATAGATATATAGGACTTTAGAATGGCCATTTTGTTAAGAGATTGTAGTCTATTGTTCCTAAAGGTGGCCCACCGTGAACCTTGGACTGGGCCACATCCTGTAGAGCCCAGTGTGATCTTTGGACTGGGCCACATTCTTTAGGAATTGGCTTAAGCTATAACTAAGAGCTTCCATAGCATTGTTTAAGTAGTATTAGCATAGAATAGAAAGATAATAAAGTTTAAGTTAGTCATCATGGGTTTTGTGTGAGCTCTGGAAGTTATTGATTATCAGAGCATCACTAGGCTAGTAAGGATTGCTGCACTGCTTTTGAAGAGCATTAACTAGCAAAGGGAACAATAAGACAATCTTGGGGTTTGTCCCTCCTCACACCTAAGCATCTGGTGGGTGGGGGATGCCCCTCCTGCACCTGGCTTTGTGTTCACGTGAAAGACTTGTGAGACTGCCTGTGTAAAATTTGAGGATAAATACCTGCTGTAACTTTCAATAAACGGCTTCTGCTCATTTCATTGAACAGTTGTCCACTTCCTTTCTTTCGCCTTCTCTTTCTTTCTTTTAATATCTGTCCCTACAGATTCGCCGACGCCACCACATCTTCCAAGGGCGTCCCCAAAACTTGCAGGGGCTGGCCCCCTGCATTTATGTTTCCACATGGATTTCTGTATTGTCATTTCCAGGTCTGAGAAGAATGATGTTGGTAATTTAATGGGTATTTCATTAAATGTGTAGATTGTCTTGGGTAGGATGGATATGTTAACAATGCTGATTCTTCCAGTACATGAGTATGGAATATTTTCCATTAATTTGTGTCATCTTTGATTTCCTTGAGCAGTGTTTTATAGTTTTCATTGTAAAGGTCTTGCACATCTCTGTTTAGGAAGATGTTGAGTTATTTCTTTATGTTGTTGTTTCTATTATGAATGGGATTGTGGTTTTTATTTGGTTCTCTGCCTGTTTATTGTTGGTGTATAAGAATGTGACTATCTTTGGCATATTGATTATGTACTCTGAGAATTTGTCAAAGTCTTTTGTCAGTGCAAGAAGGTTTTTGAAAGATTCTCATGAATTTTCAAGGTACAGAATCTTATTGTCAGCAAAGAGGGATAACTTGACTTCCTTCTTTCCCATTTGAATACTTCTGATTTCCTTCTCTTGTCTGATTGCTCTAGCTAGGACTTCCAACAGTATGGTGAACAGGAGGGCTGAAAGTGGGCAGACTTTTCTTTTCTGGTTTTCAGGGGAAAATGCTTGCAATTTCTGTCCATTTAGCAATATGTTGGCTGCGGGTATATCATAGATAGCTCTTACTATTTTGAGGTATGTTTCCTGTATGCCTAGATGTTCAAAGGTTTTTATCAAGAAGGGATGCTGGTTTTTATCAAGAGTTTTTCTGCATCTAAGCATATAGTCATGTGGTTCTTGTTTTTACATCTGTTGATATATTTAATTACATCTATGTTCTTGTGAATATTGAACTAGCCCTGCATACCAGGGATGAAACCTACTTGGTCGTGATGGATGATGCTTGAGATGTGTTGTCAGATCCAATTCGCTAGAATCTTGTTGAGAATTTTTGCATCTATGCTCATCCGGGATATTGGTCTGTAGTTCTCTTTGTTGACTGGATCTTTACCTGGTTTGGGTATTAGTGTGATTCATTAACTGATTTGGGGAGAATTCTGTTTCTCTCAACTTCTTGGAATACTTTAATAGGATTGGTATCAGCTCCTCCTTGTATGTTCTATAGAACTCCACTGGAAACCTGTCTGGTCCAGAACGATTTTGTGAGTAGTTTTCTTATGACGGAGTCTATTTCCTGGATTCTTATCAGTCTATTTAACGTGTCGGTTTCTTATTGTTTCAACCTTGGGAGTTTGTGTGATGTCACAAAGTCCTCAATTTCATTTAGGTTTTCGAGTTTGTTTCCATACAGGTGTGCATAGTAATCGTTGATAGTTTTTTTGTATTTCTTCAGTGATCATTGTGATTTGATATTTTGCACTTCTGATTGTGTTTATTTGGGCTTTTTCTCTTTTTTTCTTGGTCAATCTTGCCAGGGGTTCATCAATCTTGTTTATCCTTTCAAAGAACCAGGTGTTTGGTTTGTTAATTTTTTCTATGATATTTTTGTCTCCTATGTCTTGCATTTGGACTTTCATTTTGGTAATCTAGATTCTTCAGCTGAAGTTAGGGTTTTGGTTGTCTTGTCTTTCCACCTCTCCTAGATAATTTGTTAGGCTGTTAATGTGTGATCTTCCCATTTTCTTGATTTGTGTTCATAAAGAAATGAATTTTCCTCTTAATATTTTTTGGATGGCATTCCAGAAGTTTTGGTAAGATGTGTCTTTATTTTCATTTGTTTCCAGAATTCTTTTGATTTCTGCAATGATTTCCATGTCGACCCAGTAGCTGTTCAGCATCATACGGTTTAGTGTCCATGTCTTTGTGGGTTTTGAGGAATCTTTTTTGGTGTTGATATTTGATTCCACTGTGGTCTGAGAAGGTTCATGTCAGTATTTCAATCTTATGAAATTTGTTTATTCTTGATTTATGACCAAGGATGTGGTTGATCTTGGAATATGCTCCATGTGGTGATGAGTAAAATGTATATTCTGTGGTTGTTGGATGGAGTGTACTTTAGTTACCTATTAAGTCCATTTGGTCACGTGTTAAATTTAGGGTCCAGATCTCTTTCTGTATTTTTTTGCTCAATGATCTATCTAGGGTAGTTTGTGGGGTAGTTAGTCCCCAGATAAGATAATGTTAGAGTCAATACCTTTTTTTAGTTTACCTAGAAGTTGCTTTATGAAAGTTGTTGTTCTTATGTTGGGTGCATATATGTTTAGGAGGGATATTTCTTATTGATGGATTGAACCTTTTTTCATTATGTAGTGACCTTCCTCAACTTTTTAAATTTTTGATAGTCTAATGGTTATTTTTTCTGAAATTAATATTGCAACTCCTGCTTTCTTCTTTGTTTCATTTGCCTGAAAATTTGTTTTCCCTCTCTATCTTGGAGTCTGTGAGAGTCCATTCTGGTGAGATGAGTCTCCTGGAGACAGCATATTGCTGTGTCATTTTTTAAAAAAATCCAGTTTGCCATTCTATGTCTTTTCAGTGGTACATTTAGTCCACTCATATTCAGGCTAATTATTGAGATGTGAGACTTTATCCCTGTCATGAGGTCCATGTAGAATTTGTTGTTGTAGTTTGTTTGTTTATATGTTTGTTGGTTTTCTTTTGATATTTGGGTTGATATATGCATGTGTTGTCAATCTTTTTCCTGCATTCTTGGGAAGAGTGTGGTTGTTCTTTTTTTCTCTCTCTCTCTCTTTATTCTGTGCTTAATTCTTTCTAAAGTGCCCCTTGTTGAACTGGACTGGAGGTGGCATAGCCTCTTAGGCATTGAATGTTTGGGAGGGCATTTTATTTCTCCATTGCTGATGAAATTTAGCTTAGCTGAGTAGAAAATTCTTGGCTGTAATTGTTAATCTTTGAGAACTTTGAAGATTGGGTTCCAGTCTCTTCTAGCCTGTAGTGATTCTGTAGATAAGTCTGCTGCTATTCTAATTGGTCTTCCCTGGTAAGTAGTCTAACCTTTCTCTCTTGATGCTCTTAGTATTTTTTATTTTTGTACCTACTTTATGTAAGAGAATTACTATGTGTCTAGGAATTGGTTTCATTTGATGCCTTGCAGGGATTCTCTGAATCTCTTGAGTTTGAATGGCCATATTTCTGATGAGATGAGATAAATTTTCTTGGATAATTTCATGGAATGTTTGTTCCAGGGTGGTCTCTATCTCTCTATCTGCCTCAGAAATGTTACATAAGCATAGGTTCAGACTCTTGATATAATTGTACATCACTTGGAGGTTTTGTTCCATCTTTTTAAGCTTATTTTTTATGTTTTTAACAGTTTGGTTTACTTTCATATTTTGGTCCTCATGCTCTGAGATTCTTTCTTCTGCTTGGTTAATTTTGCTTTCCAAGTTTCAGTTTGTTATTTATTTCATTTACTACATTCTTTATTGCCACCATCTCAGTTATTAACTCCTTCATTCTTTCCTCCTGTCTCTCCTCATGTCTTTTCATTCTCTCTATTAATATCTTGATATCTGGGTTTGTGGTTTGAGAGCAGTCATTCTGAGGGATCTTCATTGTTTGAGCATTGAAGTCTATAGTCTCTGATGCTGTCCTCCCAGGGATCTGGACATTACCTGTGTTCTTCCGTTACTTCTTCTTCTCTTGTGATTAATTTTATCCTCCCTTTTCCCCCTTTTTAAGTTAGTCACTCAGTGATGGGAGTATAGCTTTTACTTCTGTTTACTCAATCATCTATCCTTCCTTATGTAGATCATTTAGATTTGTTCAGTTTTGAAGATGGACTGGGGGTGGGAGGCTGTGCTGTCCTTTGAAGTTTTGAGGTTCAGTTAAGGTTTATTGAGAGGAGCTATGGCTCAGAAGCTATCTGCAGATCACAGTATCTACTGACTGGTGTGTGGGTCCCCTGGAACCTACTTCCCATCACCTTAAAATCTGTCCATGCAATGAGAGCATATGCATGCCCCCTGGCACCAAAATGAGATAAGGAAAAGAAAAGAGTTGAGAAAGGAAGAGGGGAGACCAAGGAAAGATGAAGAGAGAGAATTAAGAAGAAAAACAGAAAGACACACAAACTAATGCAATAGCAAACAAAAAAAAACGTACATACAAAGAAAATAAAACCTGATGATGCATTAACCCTTAGAAATGTCCATATGCAAACAGATAAACTAAAAAACTAAAAAAAACACCAAAATATAAAAACAAAACAAATATAAAACATAAACAAATACTGAAGAAAAGCATTCTCTCTTGGGGCCATTTATGGAACTTCAGGGTTTTTTTTCCTTTTTATTTTTTTTCTTATACTGTCAAGTCCCAAATACTACTGCTGCTTTTGGCTGCCACCTCATTAGGGAGCAGACTCTGGTCTCCAGACTCTCCCCTCTGATCTCAGTGCAGGCCAATGGGGTTTCTCTCAATGTGGGTCAGATGCCCCATGGACTGCTGAGGGAGAGGGTTAGTCAGATTCAGACTCACACCAACTCTGCTGCTGCTGCTGCTAGGTTCCCCACTCTGATCTGACATGTCCATGCCTGGTCTGGCATGGGGTGGGGCATCTGTTTCTCTGTGTCACTCCTGAAGTTACTTATCTGAGCCAGTCATGGTCAATCCCAGAGGAGTGCAGAGACCATTTCTTGTTCTCAGGTTGGAAGCTGATCAGATTTGGGTGAGCCCAAGCATGACTCTGCCCATCCTGGGACAGAGAAAATGATGGCAGCTGGCGTTTCCTCTCTGGTGAAGGGGCTCATCTCTAGATTTCCTTCCTGCACCTTCTCCATGTTTCTGCTGTCAGTGTCCAGCTCACTGCTGCAGGTGGTGGTGTGGATCAGCTGCCAGGTGCCCAGGGCAGCTGATCTCTGCTTCCTCCTCCCAAGAGATGCCCTGAGATGGCAGATGGATCCGTATGCCAGGGTTTTCTTTTCAGAGCAGTGGTAGGATGCAGTTAACTCCTGAGGGGAGCTCTGGGTGCCTGATCCAGAGTATCCTTTCAGATGGACATTCACTCACTCACCTGTACACACCCATGCTCACAGACTTGTCTTTATGGTCACTCACCACACAAAGACTCTCACATTCCCACTGGTTCCATCATCATCTTCCTGGCCACACTATTAAAAGTGGATAAAGAATTAGAAGAGCAAGACCTTCCTAAAGGGATAGGACACCATGCTCTTCTTAACTCTCTTCACCTTTGACTGGAGGAAAGTAGTAATTTGTGCATGTTTTATCATTAAGAGGAAAACAAGAAACACTACTTCTTCATTACTTTACTTTCTTGAAATATATTTCTTTTTTTTTGTTTTTGTTTTTGTTTTTGTTTTTTGTTTTTTGTTTTTGAGTTGGAGTCTCACTCTGTCGCCCAGACTGGAGTGCAGTGGCCGCTACCGGCCACCGCAGCCTCGACCTGCTGGGCTCCGGTGATCCTTCCACCTCAGCCTTCCAAGTAGCTGGAATTACAGGCATGCACAACCACCCCCGGCTGATTTTTTGATTTATTGTAGAGATGAGGTCTTGCTGCCCAGGCGGGTCTCGAACCCGCGGGCTCAGGCAATCCACTCACCTCAGCCTCCCAAAGGCGCGGGATTACAGGCTGAGCCACCGAGCCCGGCTGAAATATATTTCTACTTTATCACTCTATAGATGAAGTAACCAAAGTTTGTGTTTTCTACTTTGTCTCTAAGCCAATGATCTTGCTATGATAATTACCCTAACTCAATATCCTTTACAGATATTTATTGCACATTCTATATGTATAGACTGCTGCATTCAACTTGGGCTTTCAAGCAACTTATAATCAAACACCTGTTCTCTCCTCTCTCTCTCTCTTTCTGTCTCCCTCTCTCCAGCACCTAGTACAATACCTTATGCATAGTTATACTACTTTTTAAAATGGCAAATTGGGATGTGAGGTCCTTACATAGCATACTATAAGAAAAGGGAAGTTGTCAAATGCACAACATTGTTTCCCTTATTTATCACATACTATTACAACTGTAGATTTCAAATCATCTCCTTTTGTCAACAAATTTAATTGAGTTAGAGCTAATTATCCAAAGCCAGAAAGCTGTTGGAGAACATCTAATAACACACTAAAACAAAAAGAGTTTTGTCAAAATGTAATTTGTAATCCTGGGCTAGTATGAAAAATAATGCATTATAAATGGCTTAAACACTTTTAGAAAGTTTATTTCGATTCTGTACGAAAGACAGTTGAGAGAAATGCTCTATAGGAGATTTCTTATGTTTTAAATACACATTTCATGGTTTTAATGTTTTATTTGCTGGGCTAGTTGGTAAATCCACTAAAAATTATAAATTGTTATTGTGTAGTAAAGAGATAAAGAGAGAAACAAAGGTCAAAAATATTTTTAAAAATCTTCTGTTTCAATGCATTCATTGCTTTTCACTATGCTATTACATTCTCAATAGACAGAAAATAGACATTCATTATTATAACCCTAAGTGATCACAATGACTCTTTCAAATCCATTATTATCTCTAATGTCAAAGAGTCTTTAATCTGCCCACCTTCATAGCTGAGACACCTCAAAACTAAACTTCCATTTTTGTTTTTTGATAAGTTGCACAAGTACAATTCTAGCGGATTTTCAGTGTCAACTAGTAATCAATCATCTTGGCCTTTTCTCACATTATCTACCCACTATATTCAGTTATACAAGTAGATCTTCATCAATGATGCATGTGCACATATATGTATGTGTGCTTTCATGAGACATTTTATTTTAAAATATATCTTACCATAAGTCATATATAGTATCTACAAAATAGGAGTATATGTTGGATAAGTTGGACTAGAATTGCCCACAGTATGGATATTTTTGCTATAATCAAATGTGATCAAATGAGCAGGAGATTTACAATGTTATTTAATCTAAGGCAGCTGTGTTAAATTTTTTTAACCATTAAATATTTTTCTTCAAACAGAATATGAAACATCAATATAATAACTCAATAAGAGTGGAGACCTTCTAGCCTGAACTATTTACAAATGAGAAACTAAGTACTGAAGAGAGGATGAAACTTATTGAATTTCACACAGCTAATAAGTGGTAAAGCCAATTCAATTTCATTATAACATGTATGTTTAATCCCATTGCTACCATCAACTGGCTGCATGACTTGAGGAAGTTATTTAAAAGTTTCTGAGTATCAGTTTTCTTCATTTGCAAATGAGTGTAATAAGGTACCTACTTTATGTTCTTTTGTAAGGATTATTTATGGAACTCTATGTGAACACTCCTAGTCAACCATAATGTATTTACAAATATTACTTATCATCATTGTCACCATTTCCTAACTCTCAGCACAGTGTTTTTTGTGATGATATATGTAGCTTTTGGCTTTATTTTAGCAGAATTATTTATTCAAAAAAATGTTTTGTAGAGGCCTGCAAAAAACAAAACAGATGAAAATAGAATTAGTACGACAGAAGTTAAGAGAGAGCTCAGATCTTTTCCTGTCAGTCTTCCTCTTTGCCTCATCAGAGGAGACCTGGAGGGTCTCAGCAAACTTAGAGATTACAGTGAAAAGACTCAGAAAACACTGTGACCCTTTGCTTCCCCATCTTTTTTTAACAGATGAATAATGTATTTAGTTTTTTTGCATCTTATTTTAAATCTTCTGAAATACAAGTAGGTAGAGATGGTTTTTATACTTCTAAAAATCAATAGAAGTAACTGGGACTATCTCGTTCTAATGTGGAATAGGTCAAACTTTACAGAAAACATTAACAGCATAGTTGGGGCTATTCATACAGAGTCTTCAATACTTAAAGAATCTTCCACATCCCAGAACTTTGGTAAACAGTTTATAACTAGTGATTATGCTTCATAAGATTTGGCATATAACATTCAAATGCACCAGGGACACATAGAGCTACAAAAAGCCTGTATTGTTTAATAAAGACAGGTGTAATGCTGCAAATACATGAATATTGTTACCACCATTGATATTTTTCTGACATTCATGATCTTATTTTATCCTCAAACTGAGGATTCACGCAGAAGTCATAACCTCCATTTAGAGATAATGCATCAAAGTCTCAGAGAAGTTAAATTCTCTACTCAAGAAAGAGAGCCTGTATTCAAAACCAGTTCGGTCACATTCTCAAGCTCTTGCTCGGTTACACCACAAAGGTTCAAGGACAATTAATTCATTTATTCAAGAAAATTATCCATTGCCATTCTATTCAAGGCGTTGCATAAAAATGACATAAACAAATAAGGATACACTCTGTGACAATTCCAGAATAGTGAAATTAATACACTGGAAAGTTTATGCATGATCTGAAGCTTCTGAATTGGCTTAGAAAAGTATTTTTTAAATCTAGAAAAGCAATGATATATCTGAGAGTCACTGCTTTAAAAAAGATCTTCATTTGCAGAAATTATACATTCTTGACTTACACTTAAGTTATCGAATTCTGCTATGGTTAAAGGATACAACAGCTTGTAAATTTAGAAAATTTTTGCTAAAATACCATGAATATAAAAGTCTTCCAGCCGGGCTCGGTGGCTCAGCCTGTAATCCCGCACCTTTGGGAGGCTGAGGTGAATGGATTTCCTGAGCCCGCGGGTTCGAGACCCGCCTGGGCAGGCGAGACCTCATCTCTACAATAAAATCAAAAAATTAGCCAGGCGTGGTAGCGCGCGCCTGTAGTTCCGGCTACTCGGAAGGCTGAGGCTGAAGGATCGTCAGAGCCCAGCAGGTCGAGGCTGCGGTGACCGGGAGCGGCCACTGCACTCCGGTCTGGGCGACAGAGTGAGACTCCAACTCAAAAAAAAGAAAGTCTTCCAATTACTAAACCGTTTCTATTAATTAAGTTAACTATATATGTTTACATATATACATAATCAACTTTGGCATGTTCAATAATATGTTGGTTTTACATTACAGAAATATAGATTGGTAAATAGACGTATTTAAATCAACTGAAGAATATGGAATATATAATTGCTTTAAAATTATATGAGTCTGATAGTTCAATATTGAGGTTTATGTTTTGAGATATGCTAAACAAAGAGTAAACCTTACAGAAGGAAACTGAATGTTGGGGTCTAGATTTTTCCTTTCTCCTAACTCTAAACTTTAAACCTTAGCAAAGTAAAATTCTTACCATTTTTCCAAAGTCCTTTTTCTAGCTTGTACTAGTCATGCCCTAGAGATTGCTTTGAGACCTAGGAGACCACCTTTCTTCCTTCCTTCCTTCCTTCCTTCCTTCCTTCCTTCCTTCCTTCCTTCCTTCCTTCCTCCCTCCCTCCCTCCCTCCCTCCCTCCCTCCCTCCCTCCCTCCCTCCCTTCCCTTCCTTCCTTCCTTCCTTTCTTTCTTGTTGAGTTGGAGTCTCACTCTGTCACCCAGTCTGGAGTGCAGTGGCTGCTCCTGGCCACTGCAGCCTCAATCTGCTGGGCTCCGGAGATCATTCCGCCTCAGCCTTCCAAGTAGCTGGAACTACAGGCATGCGCTACCACGCCCGGCTAGTTTTTTTGATTTATTGTAGAGATTTATTCTCACCAAGTTGCCCAGGCGGGTCTCGAACCCACGGGCTCAGGCAATCCACTCACCTCAGCCTCCCAAAGGTGCGGGATTACAGGCTGAGCCACCGAGCCCAGCTGAGACCACCATTCTAAACCCAGAAAATCCTCCCCCTTTTACTAATACGTGCCCATGTAGAAAAATAAGGAAACAGATAATCAAGAAGAAAGAAAACTGAAACATACATTTCACTAAATCTCACCACCCCAAACAACCACTTATTAAAAAGATGCATAAATTCCTCAATATTTTAAATATTTTTCACATAGAAGCATTGCATATATATTGATATATACATTAAAGCAGTCCCTTAGCCCACATTGCTAGACTTCTAGAGATTTTTATTTACAATTTATTATTTTAAAAATTGTGTTGTGGTAATCATATATGTAACTATGTCTTATGAGTATTCTATTAGGTAATTAGTACCAGTTGTAATAATTTAAATTAATGGATCAAAACTAACTACTTTTAAATACTTTGGAGGGAAGGGAAGCAGATTCCTGTAACAATGCATCTCACAGTGCTTGGAATGACTCTTCAATAAGAAGAATCATATTTAATCAAAGTACTTGTCTACATTGCAAAAATTTGAGGATGTGCATTTCAACTTACTGATGTCATCATCGCCATTCCAGTTTTCAAGTACTGAGTCAAGTAGTAATAAATAAATACAAGCTAACAAAAAGTGCTTTGGTATGTAACTTTGCATAGCTCTCAAAAAAGGCTGCAATTTTGTATTCGGATCAGTAGAAAATAAAAGTATTGTTTTCTCACATTCAGACAAATACTTGATTCCATTGTTATTTTTATTATTTTCTAATATGATTGTTATTATTGTTATGTAACAATATTCCTGGAACAAGGTAGCACATTCTATCTATAAAGTTGAATTTGCAATTAACTAGATACATTTTTTAAAGTTTTGTCTTTGAGATTGTTTATCTTCTCTTTTCTTCATTAGAGATAACAATTGTGAATATCTTAGATCACTTTTGTTTACTTTTCACATTTGTCATTAAATAAATATCATTAGTTGTATACTTTTACCACTTGAAAGAGGTCCTTAGATATTTTGCTTTTGGGGGTGGGCTAACTGCTTCAGAGAAGGTAATGGTCAGCTGGCTCTGCTCTATTAATAAGAGCAGCAGTAATATGTGTTCTTTCTTGGCATCCACTTTTATTCTAGTCTAAATATTACAACCTTTTAGAAATATTTTTTGAGGTGTGGAGCTATAGCTATATAACAGCTGTTTTCTTATTTTACAAAAGAGAAATATCTCTCTATGTTTTGAGGTAGATTCAAAGATGGGAAAAAATCAAGCTTAAGGCTACAACTATCAACTCAGTTATTAATCATCCATGAAATTCATGTTTTCTATAAATATCAAAAAACAGACATTCACATTTTGTTAGGGTTTTATATTTTCAACCAAATGTAAACTTAAGGAATCTGTTTTGACTAGAATTTGAAAATAAGCATTTATAAGATAAAAAGGAAACAAAAAAATCACCCTTTTAAATGGAAAGCTGTATAGTTATGCTCTTTGCACTATGGGAACTTGACATTCTTGTCAGACTTATTCTCATCTGCTTGTTATGTACACACTGTTTATTTTGAGCGATTTTGAGTTCTGTAGCATTACCACTTCTGAGCTTTGAAAACAAGCACTTTTTGAGATTTTGCTATTTCTTCTCGAGGTAAGACCTCAAATAAGTCCAAAATTTCTCCACGTAAGAATTTTGTATAATGAAAGCAAAACATGAGCTTTTTTAAAATCGAAAATTTAAACAAGAAAAATAATCAGTTATATTATAAGTCAAACTTTTTGATGAATTTTGCCTATTGCTGACCTACCATTTCTCTAAATCATACATCCACATCCCCTGCCCACTCTCCATTAAGTTTGGCATAACTTGGTTAAAACAATTTGCAATTTGAAACATGAAAAAGTGCTCAGCCTCATTAATTATCAGAGAAATGTAAATCAAAACCATATTGAGATACCACCTTACTCCAGTAAAAATGGTTCATTATTAATAAACAAACAACAACAGGTGCGGCGAGGATGCAATGAAAAAGGAATAATTCTACACTGCTTGTGAGAATGCATACTAGCTCAATCTCTGTAGAAAACAATGCAGCAATTTTTAAAAGAATTAGAAATTGACCTTCCACATGACCCATAATTCTCCCTACTGGGAATATACCCAGTGGAACTCAAATAATTCTACAAAAAGATACCTGCACATGCATGTTTATTGCAACACTATTCACAATAACAAAAACATGGAAACAATCGTGCTGCCCATCAAAACTGGAATGGATAAAAAGAATGTGGAACATATACACGACTGAATATTATGCAGCCATAAAGAAGAACCTTTCAGCAACTTGGTTGGATTTAGAGTCTACAATACAGAGTGATCTATCACAAAAACAAAGAACAGATTACCACATGTTCCCACTCATAAGCGGACTCTGAACATTTACCATAATACTATAAAAAGGGATTGGCAGTAGCAGGATACTACTGGCGAATGGGGCACAACATCAATATGGGTAACTGATCTCAAATCAGGCTAAATGGGGACCAAAGGGAGGTCCAAACTTTACCTGTACGTTGTCCATTTGTGTACCTAACCTCGAATTGTACCACACATCTTTAAAATAAAATATAAATTATAAAAAGTATATGGCAAATACACAAGAACAATTGTCTGCCAAATCATTCATTCAAAGACATCTTATACTTCCCAGATACTGAATATTCCTCAAAATTCCAGAACAATTATCTTCCACTGACATTTGCATTCAATACTTTTCATTTCCAGACTGAAATCAAAATAAGGACATACAATGATAATATTAGCAACCAGATAACATATCTAGTATTTGAAATTATCAAGCTAGTTTGCCAAATGCTGCTGGACTTTGTCTAAATATTTGCTGAATATATGCCATATAGTTATTGTTAAATATTTTGCATTTGTATTCTAAGTAAATGGATAAATTGCTCTTCCCACCTTCCTTCCTTGCTTTTCTATATTCTACCTTGACAGTCTCCTTGTAACTTTTAAAAGTGCTGTGCTTCTTTTAATTCCTTGCTACTTTACTCTTACCTCTGCTGGAATGCACATCCCACATATTTCATCCTACTGCATATTTAATTCTACTGACTGTTATTGATTCTTCAAAAGACAGCTCATGAACCATGTCTTTCAGAAAGCCAATATCATCCTGTTACACAAGTTGTATCAGTGTACCTAAAGCCCCTAAGTATCACCCCATCACTATTTCACTTTAAACATTTCTCTATCTGTATCTGTATTACTCACTTGGCTATGAACTCCTTGAGAATACTGTATTCGCAGCACCTCAAACCAAGTATGACTCAGAGGAGAAACTCAGCAAATATTTGATAAATAATTGAATGGAGAGTAGCTTTTGGAAGCATCATGTGCTTAGTAGCAGCACAAGTTGAATTATATCATATTTACAATGCTGTTTTTATTTCATACTCACAATAACTATACAGGGTAAGCAGGACAGGCATTATTCTCATTTATCAGATGGGAAAACTGATCTAAGAGATCAAGTAAATTTGCCAATGTCACTTATTTGCTAAGTAGAAAGTGCCATCATTTCTTTATTCTCTCTCTCTCTCTCTCTCTCTCTCTCTCTCTCTCTCTCTCTCTCTCTTCCTCTCTCCCATCAATCTTACTCTTCCCTCCAACATATTATGACTGTTAGACATTGAAGTTACTGATATAAATGAGATATCATTTATAGTTTCAATGAAAGTCATAGACTTAGAAACAAATCATTGAGAAAGTATAGATGTATGCAAAAGATGTTAGGATATTTATGGAGGATGGGCACACTATTAATTCAGTTTATCTGAGTAGCAGAGAACAAGATGTGATCAAGCACGCAAGTGATTTGTTGTGGAGAGACTTATAAGGGAAAAAGCGAAGGGAAGAGTAGGAACATTGGAAAGAGCCATCAAATTCTGCCACAGGTCTTATCCCCTTGAAACAGAGAGGGTAGAAAGTACAGTTTGATAGGCTGAGTTTTAGACTACAGGGCAATTCTAAGAATGTTTTTGAGGCCAATGAAAAGTCATCGAGGGACTCAATATAAGAGAAGTTGTGTAACTTGCAGGCATGGGTCTGACTTAGTATTACTACAACACTCATTACTTGATTGAGGACAACCTATAGGAAGTGTGACCTCAGTACAAATGTAATGGTGAACTTAGAAAGCAGGTACTGAGGCCATCTGTCAATTATACAAACTTGCAGCTGGAGACATAATTGGCACATTTTCATGCTTACCACAGACTTCTTGATCAGGAGTAGACACAGGAAGAGGTGAGAGACAGTGGATAAGTCAGGTTTATTATATTCCAGTCAGCCAGAACAGGCATATCAAAGAGGAATATGGTTTGTGTGTGTGTGTGTGTGTGTGTGTGTGTGTGTGTGTGTGTGTGTGTATGTGTGTGGGTGGGTGTGTGCATGTGTGGGTGGGAAGGTGAGGTAGGTAAAAGTTATCTTCAGAAAAAAACCACTAAATGGAATGCTTTCATATATTTTACATAGTATTGATAATCTTTGTGAGTTGTTCAGTTTACAATTGCATAATTTAAATGGTTGAATGACAAATCAGCATTTCTCATTGTTAATTCACTGAACACTAGTTTTGTAGAATTTTAATATTGCTAGGGAAGGGTTCTTTCTTGGTTAAATATGTTTTGAAAATATTGAATTAAAGTAAATTTGCATGGTTCATATGTACATGTGTGTGTATGTGTAGATATACACATATTTGCTTCAGATATTTTCAGAGCCTGGAATATGTGTATTTTGATGGTGTGTCTCCATAAAAGGGATTAACTATGTAATGTGTCACAGACATGTTTGACTAAATAACTCTATTTACTTATTGAAGCAATGAGGAATTACTTCTATGACCTGACAGGTGTATTAAAGAGGAGTGGCTTGGATGGTTTCTGGAGTCATGAAGAACCCAGTTTGATCTCCATACCTGCCATTTACTAGCTGTGTGACTCTAAGCTGTGTCATCATTAACACTCTGTGCCTCAGGGTCTTTACTGTAAAATGATGATATTAAGAATAATTCCCTTGTAGAAATGTTGAAAGAATTAAATGAAAGCTATGTAAATCACCTGGTACCTTGTAATCACCTAATAAATGTAAACTAAGCTTTTGTTATTATTCATAGACATTTCATCAGAATTCATTTTTTTCCCAATGCATAGGAAGGCAATTCAGAAATAATTCATCGTTATTAGATGTGGGTCACTCCAGTTTTTCCTTCCTTCCTCCCTCCCTCCCTCTCTCCTTCCTTCCTTCCTTCCTTCCTTCCGTCCTTCCTTTCTTCCTTCCTTCCTCCCTTCTTTCCTTTTCTTCCATCCTTCCTTTCTTCTTTATTCTTCCTTCTTATCTCAGTGTTATCTCAGTTTACACTATGATGTAAACAAGACTAATAAGGACAAGAAGAAAAAAGATGTTCAAGAACTCTGGAACTTAGTGGTTCTGGCGTGTGATATTTGTCTTTTTCAAGAAATAACTCCTTTTAGGAAAAGAAAGGATTGGGATTTGAGGTTGAAGCAAGTCATTCCTGTGAAGAGGGCAGAGAAAAATCAAACTGCACCGGTCTGAAACAGCATACTGGGATGAGTGGCATGTGCATGGTGCTTTGAAGGCAGATATGCCTGGGTTCATATTCAGATGTTGTCACTTAGTTGAGTGAACTTAGACGAGGTACTTAAAATTTAATTGCTTCAGATATGTTTAACTGTGAAATGGACAAATAAAACTTATCTAACTGGGATGTTCTGAAGTTTAAAAGATATAATGTATGTGAAGGGTTTAGTGGATAAAATGCGGTCAGTCGATGTTAGGCCTATTTTTAAGTTTTTGATGTGGGAATTTTCTATGACAATTTACAAAGCATTTGAGCATTCCCAAAAAGATTAATTTGATCAAAATGGAAGCTTTACAAAACTGTTTCTTGCTGGTATTTTGCATGGATCAGGAATGAGAGAGAGAAAAACAGTCAAGATGCTGCCCAAACAAGAAAAAAATTACATGTGAAGTAAAATAATGTTATTTTACTTTTTTTTCTGAAAACTGAGATTTTTTTCAGGAATTATCACAACTATAGCAAGTGGAAAATGAAATGCCTAGACTCAATACCAGTTGCTCCCTAAAAATAAGTTAAAATTGGTAGTCTAAAATAACAACTCAAGGTATAGAATCATATTATACACAAAGGGGGATAGCTTGACTTCCTCTTTTCCCGTTTGGATACCCCAAATTTCTTTCTCCTACCTGATTGCTCTGGCTATAATTTGCAATAATATGTTAAATGGGATGGGGTGAGAATGAACATTCTTGTCTAGTTCCCATTCTCCAGAGAATGCTTTCAATTTCTGTCAACTTAGCACAGCATTGGCTGTGGTTTGTCATAGATGACTTTTACAGTTTTGAGGAATGCTCCTTCTATACCTAGGTGCTCAAGAGGTTTTATCAAGAAGGGATGTTGGATTTTGTCGAATACTTTTTCTGTGTCTAATGATATAATCATGTGGTTCTTGGTTTTACATCTATTGATGTGCTGAATTACACTTATGGTCTTGCAAATGTTGAACAAACTCTGCAACCCTTGAAATATGTCACTGGATCTGATTTGCTAGAATCATGTTCAGAATTTTTACATCTATGTTCATCAAGGAGACTGGCCTGTCATTTCATTTCCTTGTTGGGTCTTTGCCAGGTTTGGGTTTCAATATGATATTGGCTTCACAAAATGAGTTAGGGAGCATTCCATCTTTCTCAATTGCCTGGAATAATCTCAGTATGATTGGTACCAGCTCCTCCTTGTATGTCTTGTAGAATTCAGCTGGGAAACCATCGAGTTTGGAGCTTCCTTACTTTTTTCCTGTACACCAGCAATAAGCAAATAGACTGTCAAGTAAAAAGCACAATTCTATTCACAATAGTCACAAAAAATGAAATACCTTGGCATCCACCTAACCAGAGAAGTGAAAGACTTCTACAACTAGAACTATAAAACACTGCTTGAAGAAGTCAAGAATGATTCAAACACATAAAAAAATTCATGCTCATAGATTGAAAGAATCAATATTGTAAAGATGTCCATCATATCGAAAGCAATTTACAAATTCAATACCCATAAAATTATCAACTTCATTTTTCTCAGACCTGAGAACAATACAGAAATTCATGTTGAAATAAAAAAAGAGCACAAATAGCCAAAACAATCCTCAGCAAAAGGAACAAAGTAGGAGGTATCATATTTCCAGACTTTAAAATTTACTACAAGGTTACCTAAACAAAACAGCCTGGTACTGATAGAAGAATAAGCACACTGACGAGTGGAACAGGATAGACATTCCGGAAACAAAAACTCAATCTCTCAGCCACTTCATCTTTGACAAAGTCACCAAAAACAACCACTGGGGAAAGGAGATCATATTTAGCAAATGGTGCTAGGAAACAGGCTGGCCACATGCAAAAGAATGAAAGTAGATCCCTACCTACCACCATACACAAAAATCAACTCTAAATGGATCAAAGACCTAAACGTGAAACCATAAGAATCCTAGGAGAAAGTGTAGCAAGCATGTTAACACACATCTGAGTAGGCAACCAATTCTTGACCAAATCCCTACAAGCGAATGCCATAAAAGTTAAGATAGACAAGTGAAGCCTAATCAACCTGAAAAACTTTTGCACAGCAAAAGAAACCATCAAGGGAGATAACCCACAGAATGGGGAAAAAAATTTTGTTAACTATGTATCTGACAAAGGCCTAACATCCAGGATCTACAAGGAACTCAAAGTGAAAGGGAAAAAAAAGCCTATTAAAAACCGCAAAGGATTTGAATAGATGCTTTTAAATAGAAGATATACAGCCATGTTTTCTAGCTTTGGCCCACTCCCCTAACTTGGGGAGGTGAATCTCTCTCTCTCTCTCTCTCTCTCTCTGTCTCTCTGTCTCTCTGTCTCTCTCTCTCTCTCTCTCTCTCTCTCTCTCACCTCTCCAATTTACTTTCTAAATAAACTGTATTTTTCAATCTAAATTTTAAAAAGGATATACAAGCAGTCAACAGATACATTTTAAAAATGCTCAGCCTCACTAATTATCAGAGAAATGCAAATCAAAACCACAAATCCTACCTCCAGTAAGATGGCCATCATTAATAAATCAAGAAACAACAGATGCTGGTGTGGGTGTGGAGAAAAGGGCACTCTTCTACACTGTTGATGGGAGTGCAAGCTAGTTAAACTTTTATGGAAAACAGTGTGGTGATTCCTCAAAGAACGAAAAATTGTCCTTCCATATTATACAGCAATCCTTCCCCTGGGAATATACCTGAAAGAAGATAAATTGTTCTGCATAAAAGATATCTGCACATGTATGTTTATAGCTGCACTATTCGTAATAGCAAAAATGTGGAACCAATGTTACTGACCATTGAAAATGGACCAAATAAACAAAATGTGGTACATATACACAATGGAGTATTATGCAGCCATAAAGTAAAACAAAATCTTGGACTTCACAGTAAATTGGATAGAGTTGAAGACCATAATACTAAGTGAACTGTCACATAGAAAAATAACTGAATATTGCATGTTATCACTCATAAGTGAGTCTTCAACACCAGTCACATTACCACAAGGGTGGGGTGGGCAGTTGCAGGGCACTGCTAGGGGAGGGAGGGAGGATGATGGGGGACACATGAGAGCAACAAAAGTACTGATCCACTACCAGGCAGAGTGAAGGCCAGTTAGATGCCCAAAGTTCATCTTCATGCGGCCTACTTGTGCAGTTAATCTTGACTTGTATCTCACATTCTTTAATAGAATAAGACTAAATTTAAATAGTAAACAAAATAAAATAACAATACCTGAGCCTATTGATCTATTGGTCTTGGGTAGAACCTAGACATGATAATTTTTTACAACTTCCCCAGAAGTTTCCCTTGTGCAGCCAAAATTGAGACTCAGTGCTCTAGTTTACCTTGATCTCTCTAAGTCTCAGTGGATATGATATAAAATTTATCTGTCCTTTGGATGTAACCTGTTCCTCAATCAGCATGTAGTTACTTCTCTTTCCATTATGCTGGGTACAGAAATTATCTGCCACTAAATAGCACTGTTTCACTTAGCAGAATGGAATCTACCAGTTATGAAGAACAAAATGAACGGAACAAATTCTGGAAGTTTCTGTCAATCTTTTAATCAGGAACTCACATTTGTAAAACTGTCGTTGTACTGGAAAGTTGATGCTTATCTAGCTGGCAATCAATGAATCCAAGAGGTTTAACATGCCAGGAGGGGTGCCTCACTCCTATAATCCTAGCACTTTGGGAGGTGGAAGTAAGAATATTTCCTGAGCTCAGCAGTTTGAGAGCAGCCTGGGAAACTTGGCAAGACCACATCTCTGCAATAAATCATAAAATGTAGCCTGACATGATGGTATGGTCCTGTAGTTCCAGCTACTTTGAAGGCTGAAGTGGAATGACCACCTGAGTACAGAAGGTTGAGGCTGCAGTAGCCATGAGCATGCCTCTGCACTCAAGCCTGGTCAATAGAGTGAAACTCTGACTCAAAAAAATAAAAAATAAGAGAAAGAGTAAAAAAAAAAAAACAGAATGCATATCATTATATATCATTATATGTTGCAACTCTCTGGGACATCAGATTTTCAGCATAGAAGGAGTCACAAAAAGTAGTAACCAGCAGCACAAGTGGATGGACTCATGCACTGTACATTGAATATATGGAAAATCATAAAATAAAAATTCCAAACCAATAATTAAAAGATGATATTACTGAAATGTGAGTATTCAATTTATAAAGATGAATTCTGTTTCTTGAGCAGAGGAACAGAGTTTGGCTAATCCTTCTTGTAAATATTTAGATAGTAAGCATTTTATACTTTGTAAGTTATAGGCTTTTCTTAAAACTACTCAACTCTACCATTGTCATGAGAAAGCAACCATAGAGAATGAGTTAAAAAATGAGCATCACCATAGAAAAGGCCAAGATGGCTGACTGAAGACATCACACAATTGCCACTCTTGGCAAAAAAAAAAAAAAAACACTAAATGGAGGAGTGGGCCTAGGGCTTTGAGGATCAGCCTGCAATCCCAAGCTGAGGATTATTGGATGGTCACCTGGAGATGCAGAGAACAAACAGTGTCATGACTCAAACACCCCCTAGAAGTGATTCCATCATGAGATCAGGACAGAATTCTTGGAGAAAAAAGGGATGAGTGAAAACCAAAGCTTTTTTCCTACACACCTCATGAAAGTCTATGCAGTCCAAGACAAGAGAGCAACATTCCAGGTTCTCTACTCACACTTCTGTCACACCAGCCAGGCACAGATACCTGCCCCGAACTAGGACAGAAGCATCAACAGGATCCACCCCAGTTTCCAGTGAGCCCCAATGCCAGCGGCCACCAAAGCCCCCACAGAGAGACTCTCTGTGGGAAAAACCCTGCAGGGGTGGTCTGTGCCATATGGAAGCTTATCTGACCCTCTGTTCTTCAACAGAAGCAACATGTCCACTTCAGAGACATTTCTCTGGCAGCTGGCATCCACTGTGGTCCCACATTAGGGCTGAAGAGGTGGTCAGTCCTCAGCATGCCACCATGACTGTGATAGCCCCTTCAATGGAGCAGAGTGGGAACTAGGAGTCAGGGCACCTCTGTGCAGCACAATCATGGCAGCCCCATCCATTTGTGGAATGAAGGGGAAACACCAACTCTCCACTAACAAGACACTTGCTTCCCTTCTACCCCTGGGTGAAAGGGGAAGTCCTGCCTAGATGAGAGGAGGCTACTCCATGCTTCCAAAAGCACTTGTATCAGAGTACAGCCACAGGGCCCCTCCTGGCCTCTTGCCAATCCTGCTGATGAGATGCATGGACTCAGGAGGGAGACTCCACAGCTTCAGCCAACCAGAGCCCCTGGTGCTTGTGCTGGAGGGAGGGAAAGCCTCTGAACTAGAGAAAAGGACTTGCCCTGATCCTGCTAAACTGCACCAGTGAAGCAGTGCCTGATAGTTTACTCCCAATTCACCACCCTTCCTGCTACCTCTGACCCTCCCACAGGTGAGCCTGAGAAAGGAATGTCAAGAAAAAAAAATGCCACTTCAATAGCAACAACTTTATCTAATAATTAATAACAAAACAAGAAATGAGAAAACACCAGGAATCCTCCAAAGCCTTACTTAATGAATTGACACCCACAAAGGGGCTTCCTATATGCCAAGCAATGGAACCCATTTAGAAAAAATCTGTCCCTGATTAGAGACATAGACTATAGACGAGGGATGGCAAAGACCCTCAAGGAGATTCATGAGAAAGTAGGCATTCCAATTATCCAAGAAATGAAAGCAGTGCAGGACTTGAAAGGTGATCTGGCCATTCTAAGAAAGAACCAAACTGAACTTCTGGAAATGACAGATTTTCTCCTGAAATTTCAAAACACAAGAGTAAGCTTTAACTGCAGAATCAACCTGGCAGAGGGAGGACTCTCAGAGCTTAATGTTTGAGTTATTGAACTAACCCAGACTGATATAAACAAGGAGAAAATACTTAGGTAAAATGAGAGAAAACCATAAGAGTTCTGGGATTATATAAAGAAAACGCATCTATGGTTGATTGGCATCTCCAAGAGAGAAGGAGAAACTGAAAACATGCAGGAAAAAGCATTCAAATATGTCATCTGAATAAAGTCCCCTATCTTTCTAGAGAGGTGGCAATGTAGATGCAAGAAATTTAGAGAGCTCCTGTGATTTTTTTTTACATGAGAAGACCATCCCAAAGGCACATAATAATCTGACTCACCAAGGTGAGTTTGAGAGATAAGATCCTAAAGGCAGCTAGAAAGAAGGAAGAACTGTTTACTAAGAAAGATCCATCAGAATTGCAGGAAACCTCTCACAGAAACCCCACAAGCTGGAAGAGACTGGGGTCCCATCTTTAACATTCTTAAAGAGAAGCAATTTTAGCCTAGAATTTTCTACCCTACTTAACTAATCTTCATTAATGAAGGAGAATTAAAATCCTTCTAAGGCATCCAATCCCTAAGAGAATATGTCACCTTCAGACCAGACTTTCAGGAGTCTCTTAAAAACGTTCTAAGCACAGAAATGAAAGGACAATTACACCTATCACAAAAGCATAGGTAAGCACGGAATTTACAGGCAATAAAAATCAACCTACAAAGCCTAAAACTGAAAGCAGTGCCCTAATACAATATGAGAGAAACAAACCCCAACACATATATAAATAATTAACTTAAACATGAATGCACCATTCAAAAGTCATAGAGTGACAAATTGGATTAAAAAGTGAGATTCATCCTTCTGCTGCCATCAGAAAACTCATCTTACTGCAAATTACACTCACAGGTTCAAGGTAAAGGGCTGATGAAAGATCTTCAAGAAAAATGGAAAACTCAAAAATCAAGAGTAAATCAAGAGAAAAAAGGTTTGAAACCAATGAAAGTTTAAAAAGTGACAGGTACTACATAATGACAAAAGCCTCAATACACCCTCAAGAAGTATCCATTTTGAATGTATAAACACTCAATATAGGAGCAACTTCATTTATAAAACAATTGCTAATTAATTTAAAAGAGGACATCGACAACCATACAATTATAGTCAGATATTTTAAAACCTTGTTAACAGCCTTAAACACATCATCGAGGAAAAAACTAACAAGGAAATCTGGAACTTTAATTCAACACTGGACAAATTGGACTTAATGGAAATCTACAGAACACTTTATCCAACAACCACAGAATATAAATTCTTCTCAACAGCAAATGGAACATACTCCAAGATCAACCACATACTTGGACATAAATCAGACATAAACAAATTTTGAAAGTTCAAAATCATACCAAAAATGTTCTCAGACCACAGAAGAATAAAAAGAAATGTCATCCCCAAAGGCAAATCCCCAAAACAAGCAAATATATAAAAATTAAACAATTTGCTTCTGAATGACTTCAGGGTTAAAGCAGAAACAAAACAGAAATAAAAAGATTCTGAGAAACAGATGAAAACAAAGACACAAATGCCAAAACCTGTGGGATACCATGAATGTAGTGTTGAGAAAGAAGTTTACAATGCTGCATACACACATCAAGAAAACAGATCACAAATATAAAGTTTAATATTGCAACTAAGGGAACTGGAAAGATAAGAGCAATCTAATCCCAAAAACAATGGAATCATCAATATAAAATTACAACTAAATGAAACAGAAACCAGAAAATCATACAAAAAAATCAACAAGATGAAAACTTGGTTATTTGAAAGGATAAACAAGATTGGCAGAGCCTTGACCAGAGTAAGAAAACAGAAACAAAAACAAAAACAAAAATGAGAGAGAGAGAGAGAGACAGAGAGAGAGAAGGAGAGGGAGAAGGAGGGAGAGAAAAAAATTGAATAAACAATTAGAAATTAAAAATATAATGTTATATCTGATTGTGAAGACATATAAAAGATTCTTAAAGATGACTACAAACGTCTGTATGTGAGTAAGCTGGTAAATCTAGAGAACATGAAGAAATTCCTGGCAATATACAATCTTCCAAGATTGTCAAATCCAAGAAATTGACTCAGTAATAAGAACCTCTCCCCACCAAAAACCCCTGGGCTACAAGGCTTCACAGCTGAACTCTACAAGATGTACAAGGAAGAGCTGATACCAATCCTATTGAAAGTATGTCAAGCAATCAAGAAGGAAAAAAAATTGTCCCTAGCACATTATATAAAACCAGTATTATTCTGATACCCCAAAATTGCAAACACCTAACTAGGAAAGAAAAATTCAGGCCAAGTTCCCTGATAGACATAAATGCAAAAATTCTGAACAATATTCTAGCAAATCAAGTCCAATAGCACATTACAGGATCATCCATCAAGACCAGGTTGGCTTCATTCCAGGTATGTAAATCAATAATGGAATCCATCACACAAATAAGTGTGAAACCAAGAACCACATAATTATCTTAATAGATGCAGAAAAGGCATTGAATAAAGTCACAACATCCATTCTTGATTAAAAAAAGAAAAGAAACTCAAATACCTAGGGATCAAAGAAACATTCCTCAAAATAATAAGAGCCATCTATGACAAACTTGCAATCAACATCATATTTAATGTGCAGAATATGGAAGCATTCCTCCTGAGAAATGGAGCGAGACAATGATGTGCACTCTTACCCCTCTGATGTAACATGGTACTGAATCTCATTGACAAAGCAGACAGGTGAAAAATTAGCAGAATTCAAATAGGAAAAGAGGAAGTTAAGTTTTTCCTCTTTGCAGATGATATGATTTTACACCTAGAAAACCATAGAGAGAGTCTGTAAAAAAAAAACCAAACCAAAAAAAAAAAAAAACCTCCTTGCACTGATAAATGACTTTGGTAAAATCTCAGGATAAAAAATCAATCAATGCACAAAAATCAGTTGCATTTCTATACATCAACAACAAGTAGGCTTAGAACCAAATTGAAAACACAATCCTATTCACAATAGTCACAAAAAGCAAAAGACCTTGGCATTCATCTAACCAAAGATGTGAAAGATCTTAACAATGAGAACTAGAAAACACTGTTAATAGAAATTGAATATAACACTAACAAATGGAAGAACAGCTCATGCTCATGGATTGGAAGAATCAATACTTTCAAGATGTCCATTCTACCCAAGGCAATCTACAGATTCAATGCAATCCCTTTCAAGGTTCCAGCATCATTTAGACCTAGACAAGACAATACTCAAATTCATATGGAAGCAGAAAAGAGCCCAAATAGCTAAATCAATCCTCAGCAAAAAGAAAAAAGCTGGAGGCATCACATTCTAAGACTTCAAACTTTACTACAAAACTACATTAATCAAGACAGAATGGTAGTAGTACAAATAGACACATAGACTAATGGAAAAAGACAGAGAATCAGGAAATAAAGCTACATACCTTCTACCAACTCATCTTCAACAAAGCCGACAAAAACATTGTGGAAAGGAAACCATATTTAGCAAATGATGTTGGGGAAATTGGTTAACCACATGCAGAAAAATAAAACTGGACCCCCTACCAATCATCATATAAAAATTAACTCAAACTAGAGTAAAGACTTAAATGTGAAACATCAAATAAAAGATGCTTAGAAGAAAATTTAAGGAACATCTTCCTGGACATAGGCCTTGGCAATACATTCACAGCCAACTCCTCAAAAGCAAATGCAGCAAAATCTAAAATTGTAGGTGGGAACTTATCAAGCTAAAATGTTTTGCACAACAAAGGAAATCATTAAGAGAGTAAAGAGACAACCAACAGAACAGGATAAAATAATTTGCAAGTTATGCATCCAAGAAAGGCCTAACATCTGAGATTTATGAGGTACTCAAATCAATTGACAGGAAATAAATAACTCCCTTAAAAAGTGGGCAAAGAACATGAACAGACACACGTCAAAGGATGACATTCAAGCAGACAGCAAACATTATGAAAAAATACTGACTTCACTAATCATCAGAAAAATGAACATCAAAACTACAGTGAGATCCTCACACTGGTTAGGATGGCTATCATTAAAAAGTAAAAACAATAATCAAAAAAACCAAACCAAAACAAAAAAACAGGTGTTGGCACGTCTGGAGAAAAAAAGAATGCTTCTACGCTGTTAGTGGGAATGTAAGCTAGTTCAACCTTTGTGGATTGCAATGTGACAACTTCTCAAAGAACTAAAAATTGAGCTACCATTTGATGTAGCAATCCCACTTCTGGGACTATATCTTGAGGAACACAAATTGCTCTACCCAAAAGATTTCTGTACACATATATTTGTTGCAGCATTGTTCACAACAGCAAAAACATGGACTCAGTCCAGATGTCTATCCAAAATGGTCTGGATAAAGAAAAATTTTGGTATATACACACAATGGAATACTATGCAGTTATAAAGAAGAACAAAAGTAATATTCTTTGCAGATATGTGAATGCAGCTGGAATCATCATTCTAAGTAAACTATTACAGAAACATAATACCTGAATACCACATGTTCTCACTCATAAATGGGCTCTAAACTTTTGACACACAGGCACAAGGGTGGGAGCAACAGAGACTGGGCACTGCAAAGGGAGAGAGGGAGGGAGAGGAGATGAGTACACAGCAATCCATTGGGTACCATGTCCACTACTAGGGGAAGAGAAGACTTTCTAGAAGCCCAAATCTTGCCTTCATATAATCTGCCTATGTAGGAAATCCTCACATGTATCCCATGACTAAATTTTTAAAAAATATGAGCATAATTATTTTCCAATAAAACTTTGCTAAAAAAACCCATAAACAACAACAACAAAAAAAAACAGGAAGCTGACTGGATTAGGTCCCTGGGCTGTAGTTCACTAACCAACGTATAGAGTGTGGTGACATTTATGTTGTTCTGGATTATTACAAAACTAGTACTGTTCACATATGAAATAGAGATATTTGATGCTTGTGACAATAATAATGATAGTCTGAAAAGATTGATATATAGAGGAAAGCACATTTAACTCACTGCTGATATGAGAAATATCTGCGAACAAGATGGTACAAAAATTCAAGAGGCACTACAGGCTGATTTAAAACCCCTGGGCAGGTGGAGTACTTGAGAGCATACTCAGGAATGAAGTGACTGCAATCATACTGGAAATTGCTGAGGATGGTAATTGCTCTGTATAACTAGGAAGCAACCAGAAAATGGGTGCCTGAAAAGCAAATATTTAATCCACTAACCCCGAACACTGATTTTTAAAATGAGAAATTGTAAGTCACCAAAGTTCATGTTGCTAAGCAATGAGGGAGGTGTGTTGGAAATTACAAATAGAACTTGCACGCTAAGCCCATTTTGATGGGGAGGAATCTGGGTATACATAAAAAGAGTAGCCAAACAAAAGTTTCCCAATTTTAATATTCCATAGTTTGAGCCCTAATGAGGAAAGTCAGAAAATGGTAAGTGGGCAGAAGATTTGAGCCATTTTAGGTTCTCAAAATTATACCTTTGTAAGATTCCAACCAGGTCTTATTCACTAGTTCTAAAAAATATTTATTTAAAATATTTTTAACACCTAAAGTGTGAAAGAAAAAATTAAGCACCAAAGTAGTTGTTAGGAGGAATTTTCTGCTTCCATGCCTGAGATGTGTGTGCATTGAATTGAGGATAAGGCACATAAAACACAGCTACAATATACTCAATATGCTGTAAAAGAGCTCACCAATATTTACTAGCTAAGATTTGCACCATATCATAAGAGCTAGTGTTTACTAGCATCACCTTAATCTCAGATTTCCATATTCCAAATGTTTCTCTAATAGATTTAAGATGAAAAATATATCAAGTGAAATTCTAATTTGTACCAGGAAAATAGTATAGTACTTGATAATGTGTTTAGTGAATGAAAGAAGAAGTAAGTATTTTATTCTGAATAAATATACTTTGTTAGCAGTACACAGGGATCCATGATAAAAATTTCCTAGTTTCTCAACCTGCTTTGGTCAACTCAACCAATCTGAGGGAAATGACAACCGAATCAGTTAAAATGGCTCACACTAAAGTGATAGTCAACTTGAAAGAATGGGATCGTATGAGCCCCAACTGGGATGAAATACCAAACTCTGTGGAAGGCATTACAGTTTGATATAACTCACTTTCAGTTAACTTCTACCAGGCTTTCCTGCATTCATCCTCATTTAAACATATTTGCCCTGGTCGGCATACTAAGGAACCCTGGCTTTCTTACTTAGACTTGATGAATATTATTAAATAGTTATGCATAAAGAAGAAAACGTAAGTAATTTCCATCTGTTCTTCAGCATTCTACTAATTTGATGAGCATATCCCAAGGGGACTTATGTAACTTAAGTTACAGTTGTTGACTGAAAAAATGATCAGTGATATTAATTATTTGGAAATTATGGTTTATCTACGATAACTATATACAATATAATATTAAAATGAAAATTTAAGAAAAGAGCCAAGTTTGATAAATTGCAAAAATTGAATCCAGGTCCTAGACTTTGGTGCAAAGCAGGTATGAACAACTGGTCATATAAATTTAAACACCTTGCTCACCCCGGGGGCTGTGGATCCCAATGTCAGCAGCCTGCTCTTCACATGGAGCTTGGCCGTTTCCACCGCTGGAGCATCACAGCAGTCTGGACAGCCACTGCAGACACAGACACAGCAGTCGGTCTGGAGCCATACCACATCATGCCACCCGTGCCTGAGGTGATCCATGACTTCAGTCCTTGAAGCCCCTGCAGGCAAGATCTGCGGGGACCGCTGCCACCTCTGGTGCCACCTTGACGTCCTGCTGGCCGTGGGTCTCCTCCAGTGTGCCCTGAGGCAGGCTTCCATCTCTGGCCTCTGCCCGGCTCCTGTCTGACCCCACTCACCCTGGGGCGAGCAGCTGAGATATCACCACCTGCTGGTGATTCAAGGTAACAACACCAAAATGGGAAAAACAAGCTTGAAAAACAGACACAGGCCAGATTTGAGTGGTGAACTGAGGTTGATTTGAACTGTCCTTCACAGCAGGCCAGGGGCAACTGACCCTAACTGCGAACTAATTTACCAGCTTGAAAAGACAGCTAGAAATCAGAGCTGAAAGGACATTAGATTTAAACGAAAAGTCTCAGAGTGTGCTTGATCCGTTCTGTTAGTTTAATTACTTGATTCTATTCCTATTGTTTTGTTCTTTTTTTTCTCTTCCTTTAATTCTCTTTTCTCCTCTCTGTAAACCATATCTTTGTATAGAGGAACAGCACACCAAAAAGGTAGTTGGTTAGCTTTTATGTTAGCACCATTGCATGTTTTAATTTTTTTTGTGTATGAGAGCTGGTTAGTCTGTAGCCATGGTCTATAGTTTTTATCTGTTTCAGTTTAGGTCTCTCTCTCCATTTGTTGATACAGTCATCGGTTTCCCCCCTTACTCCTCTCTCACTCCACCCCCCTCTTTCCCCCACTGTCTGCTCCATACTCTTCCTTCTGCTAACCTCATTTTATTTCAGGGAGTAAACCTACAGCCCCACTGCATGGACAGATTCCAAGGCAGTGGGAAGAGGGTCGCAGATTATCCATACACCTGTCAGTGGATACCAGGATCTGCACATAGATTTTGAATCACAGCTCCTGCCTTAAGTAAATCTCAAAACTGTGAAAAGGACCACCTCCAACCTACAGTGCAACTCCTGAATTGAACAGAATAAGAGGGCATACATAAGAAGAATAGGAAATTGAACAACCAGAAGTAAAAGCAATCCCACTACCCCTGAATAACAGAATTAAAGAAGACAGTGACATGGAGGGAAAGGAAAAAGAAGGGAGGGAAAAAAACTGCAAAAATGAAGAGAAACCAAAAGAAGAATATAGGTCTCAAACAGACCCCTGGGAGATCAGACACTGAGAAAGCAGATTCCGGAACACAAACAATGAAGAGTCCCCAGGATGACTGGTCACATGCAACAAACCCAGACATCAAGACATTAATAGAGAGAATTTTAAAAGTTGCACAGAGATAAGAGGAAAATAGGAAGGAGCTGATGTCAGAAATAACAGCAGTAAAGAATACCGTGATGGAAATGAATAACAGACTAATAAACATGGAAAGCAGAATCAGCCAAGAAGAAGAAAGAATCTCAGAGCTCAAAGACCAAAACACAGTACTAACCCAAACTGTCAAAAGCATAGAAAAGAAGCTCAAAAAGACAGAACAAAACCTTCAAGAGATGTATGATCACTTCAAGAGACCGAACCTAAGAGTAATTGGCCTTCTTGAGGCAGAGAGAGAAACAGAGGCTACACTGGAACAAACATTTCATGAAATCATTCAAGAAAATTTCCCACATCTTATCAAGGATGAAAAAATTCAAACACAAGAGATTCAGAGAGCCCCTGCAAGGCAACAAATGAGAAGACCAGCTCTCAGACATCTAATAATTTGCCTAAACAAAGCAAGTATAAAAGAAAAAAACCTAAAGGCTACAAGAGAAAAAGGTCAGAATACCTAGCAGGAAAGACCAATTAGAATAGCAGCAGATTATCTACAGAAACCATCCAGGCTAGGAGAGATTGGAGCACTATCTTCAAAGTTCTAAAAGACAAACAATTTTAACTGAGAATAACCTACCCAGCCAAGCCAAGCTTCATCAGTGAGGGAGAATTGAAATCTTTCCCTGATATCCAATCCCTAAGAACCTACGCTGCCACCAGACCACCTCTACAAGAAACACTTAAGAAAGTATTGAACAAAGAAGGAAATGAAAAAAGGACAACAACGTACTTCACAAGAGTACAGGCAAAAGATTAAAAATGCGCATGATCCAACTCTAAACCAAAAGAAAGACAACACACAAACAGGAAGCACAACAACTCTGTAAGAACATTGTGATAGGGATCAACCCTCACATTTCAATAATTAGTTTGAATGTGAATGGACGAAATGCACCACTGAAAGGACATAGAATGGCAAAATGGATAAAATATCACCAGGCAACAATCTATTGCCTTCAAGAGACTCACCTCACTAGAAAAGACACACACAGACTCAAAGTAAGAGGATGGGAAACAAATTTTCAGGCAAATGGAACACAAAAGACAGGAGGAGTCACAATCTTAATCTCAGACAAAATACCCTTTAAGCTATCAAAAATTAAAAAAGATACAGTGGGCCACTACATAATGATAAAAGGTTCAATCCATCAACAAGAAATATCCATCTTAAACATATATGCACTGAACATAGGAGCACTGACTTTCATAAAGCCGCTCCTAGGTAACTGGAAAAAGACATTGACTCCAATACCATCATGCCTGGGGACTTTAATATCCCACTCACAACCCTAGATAGATCATCAGGACAAAAAATCAGCAACGAGATCCAAGACCTCAATGTGACTCTTGATCAAATGGACTTAATTGATACCTACAGAACCCTCCATCCAAAGACCACAGAATACACATTCTACTTATCACCGCATGGAACGCACTCTAAGATAGACCACATAGTTGGCCATAAATCAAGCATAAGCAAATTTAACAGGACTGAAATTTTACCATGCACCTTCTTAGACCACAGTGGAATAAAAATAAACATTAACACCAACAAGGTCTGCCCAAAACCCATAAAGACATAGACACCAAACAGCATGATGCTAAACAACTCCTGGGGCAATTTGAAATCAAAACAGAGATCAAAAGATATCTGGAAACAAATGGAAATGAAGAAACATCTTACCAAAATCACTGGGATGCCATGAAATCTGCAGTAAGAGGAGAATTTATATCCCTACAAATGCACATGAAGGAAATGGAAGGATCACAAATTAACAGCCTAACAAGCCACCTAAGAAAGCTGGAAAAGCAAGACCACAAAAACCCTAATTTCAGCAGAAGAATCCAGATCACTAAAATAAAAGCCCAAATCCAGGACATAGAAGACAAAAAGATAATACAAAAAAATCAATGAAACATAAAGCTGGTTCTTCGAAAGGATAAAGAAGATCGATGGTCCCCTAGCTAGAATGACCAAGAAAAAGAGAGAAAAAGCCCAAATAAACACAATCAGAAACACAAAAGATGAAGTCACATCTGATCCTGAAGAAACACAAAAGATCATTAGAGACTACTATGTACACTTGTATGGAAACAAACTTGAAAACCTCAAGGAAATGGAGGACTTTCTGTCATCACACAATTACCTAGGTTGAAACAAGAAGAAATTGAGACCCTAAATAGACCAATAACAATCAAGGAAATTGACTATGTAATAAGAAAACTACCTTCCAAAAAAAAAAAAAAAAAAAAAAAGCCCTGGACCAGATGGCTTTCCAGCTGAATTCTACAAGGCATTTAAGGAGGAGCTGATACCAATCCTAATTAAGGTATTCCAGACGATTGAGAAACATGGAACTCTTCTCAAATCATTTTATGAAGCTAACATCATATTGATATCCAAGCCAGGTAAAGACCCAACAAAGAAAGAGAACTATAGGCCAATATCTTTGATGAACATAGATGCTAAAATTCTCAAAAAGATCCTAGCAAACCAGATTCAACAATACATCTCAAAAATCATCCATCATGACCAAGTAGGTTTCATTCCTGGGATGCAAGACTGATTCAACATTCATAAAACCATAAATGTAATTAAATACATCAACAGATGTCAAAACAAAAACCACATGATTAAATCATTAGATGTAGAAAAAGCTTTTGATAAAATCCAGCACCCATTCTTGATAAAAACCCGCGAACATCTAGGCATACGGGGAACATACCTCAAAGAAGTAAAAGCCATCTACGGGAAACCCACAGCCAGTATGCTCCTAAATGGACAAAAACTGGAACCATTTCCCCTGTAAACTGGAACAAGACAAGGATGCCCACTCTCACTCCTCCTGTTCAATATGCTATTGGAAGTCCTGGCTAGAGCAATCAGAGAAGAGAAGGCAATCAGGGGTATCCAAACAGGAAAAGAGGAAGTCAAGCTATCTCTCTTTGCAGATGACATGATCATGTACCTTGAAAACCCAAGAGAATCTGACAAAAACTTCATTACACTGATAAAGGACTTTGCCAAAGTCTCAGGATATAAAATAAATGTGCAAAAGACAATCACATTTCTTTATACCAATAATAAACACACAGAAACCCAAATAAAAAGCACAATTCCATTCTCATTAGCAACAAAAAAAATGAAATACTTTGGCATCTTCATAACCAGAAAAGTGAAAGACCTTTACAATGAAAACTACAAAACACTGCTCAAGGAAATCAAAGATGACACAAACAAGTGGGAAAATATCCCATGCTCATGGATTTGAACAATCAACATTCTGAAGATGTCCACCTGCCTAAAGCAATCTACAGATTTAATGCAATACCCATCAAATTACCAGCAAAATTCTTCTCAGACCTAGAAAAAACAACACAGGAATTCATATGGAAACACAAATGACCAAGAATAGCCAGAACAATCCTCAGCAAAAACAAGCAAACAAACAAACAAACAACAACAACAAAAAAAACAGGTGGTATCACATTACCAGACTTCAAACTTTACTATAAAGCTACAATAATCAAAATAGCTTGGTATTGGTACAGGAACAGGCATATAGACCAATGGAATAGAATTGAGATTCCAGAAACAAAACCTCAATTTCTCAACCAACTCATCTACGACAAAGCCTCCACCACCTACCACTGGGGGGAGGAGAACCTATTCAGTAAATGGTGCTGGGAAAACTGGCTGACCACATACAGAAGATTGAAACAGGACCCCTATCTATCCCCATACACAAAAATTAACTCCAAATGTATCAGAGACCCAAATGTAAAAGCTCAAACCATAAGAACCTTAGAAAATGAAGGACGTACCCTCATGGAAATTGGAATTGGCATCCAATTCTGAGCAAAACCCAAAATCAACAGGCCATAGAGAAAAGCTAGACAAGTGGGACCTCATTAAACTGACAAGTTTCTGCAAAGTCAAAGATACCATCAAGAGATCAGGGAGACAGCCTACAGACTGGGAGAAAGCATTTGGCAACTCCAGGTCTGACAAAGGCTTAACATCTTGGATCTACAAGGAACTCAAACGTGCTGAAAAGAAAAAAATAAACAACCCCATTATAAAATGGTCAAAAGGTATGAGCAGACACTTCTCAAAGGAAGACATCCGAGCAGCCAACAGACACATGGATAAATGTTCAACCTCACTAATCATCAAGGAGATGTAAATCAAAACCACACTGAGATACCACCTAATTCCAGTCAGAATGGCAATTATCAATAACTCAAAAAATCACAGTTGCTGGAGAGAGTGTGGTGAAAAGGGAACACTTCTACACTGTTGGTAGGTGTGTAAACTAGTGCAACCTCTGTGGAAAACAGTACGGCGATTCCTAAAAGCTCTAAATATTTACCTCCCATATGACCCCGCAATCTCCCTACTGGGAATATACCCTGAATAACTCAAATCACTCTATAAATAAGATACCTGTACAAGTATGTTTATCGCAGCATTGCTCACAATAGCAAGAACCTGGAAGCAACCATGCTGCCCATCAAAAGAGGACTGGATTAAAAAATGTGGTACATATACACGATGGAATACTATGCATCCATAAAAAAGAACAAAATCATGAATTTTGCAGCAACCTGGATGGAACTAGAGTCTATAATACTGAGTGACCTCTCACAGAAACAAAGATCCGAGTGTCACATGTTCTCACTCATATAGTGGACCTTGAACATCCAATATAATACTATAAGAAAATGACTGACAGTGGTGGGAAACTATGGGGGGGAGGGGAAGGGAGATGGGATCAACGGTAGTAAATATCTGTCTGGGTACAGGGAGACACCTCTTATCAACGAGGGTGCCTGAACAAAGCATATTTGTAAACCTAACCCTTAACTGTACCCCACACTATCATAATAAAAATATTGATTAAAAAAATAATAAATAAATAAATTTATACACCTCAAATATACTGGAGACTATAAATTGAGTCATGAGTTGAAGATTGAGAGGTTTTGAGAAAAGAATCATTGGAGAAAAATGCGAGTATGCAATGAGTTGTTTATCAGAGGATGAGAATTAGGTGCTTTCCCCTCACCTCAAGCTTAATGGGAAGGACTTAAATGGGATGACTGAGCACTTAAGACATGTTCCTGACACTCGGGTGGGAAAACAGTGGGTTGAGAAAGAGCAGTGAATAATTTACTAAAGGAGTGTGTATAGACAGCTTCAAGGAAAATGCAACTAGAAATCTTAGTAATGGGAGAGAAATATCTCTGATGGGCACAAGCAGCGCTGGATAGTGTAGGGAATAGGTACCCCCAAGGTACTTTGATTACCTTGTATGTATCCTTATAGCCATATAGACAAATGATCGAAGTACAGATTTTCTGAATCTTGGTAGGATGTCGTGTGATGCTCCTGGAACACAAAAGGAGAGGAAATAAATGAGGAGCTGTTTCAAGATGATCTCCCATTTGCCTGTGTATCTCCCCTGAGAGACTATTATGTGACAATTTTTTATCACTCTCCAGATTATAATGAGATAGGGTGTCTTCTTGCCACAATAAAGTATTCCATGACCCACACTGCAGTCATCCAGATCTTTTGTTTCAATGTCATCCCTTCTTACTGTGCAAGACAAAGACCATGGGGAGCTGATATTTTTTGCTATTCTTTTCTTAACTTATATACATAATAAATTATCTGAATCTAAAAGTTTATGATTGTATCTATACTAGTTGAATCAGTCAGTCCTTGGCTATGGCCTTTTGTGTATGCTAGGTGCCGTATACAAGAGAAAGATTGGCTTTAACTACTTCTCAGGTTCAGAGAATATACCACTGGTAGTTCATTTTAGTAGAAGTAAGAATGTGCCTCTACCACTTATCTTCAATACTTTACCTTCATCTCAGGCCCTATGTACCAAGCGGGGGAAGGAATGTGAAAATGGAAAGTAGGCAAACTTGTACCTTACAACTTCATAATGAAATAAAATATTAAAATAAAGAAAGTAGGCTAACAAACAAACCAGAAAAAGCCAACTATACTTTATTCCTTGACTGGAGTCTTTAGTTGCAGGAGTGGAGAGTAATTCCAACTTAAAATCATTTGAAAACAAAAGACTGCAGACCCAAGTTAGTACCTCAAAAATAACCATAAATTGGAGGGAATATTACATTTTAAGTCAGGGCCATGGAAAGACAAGCACAAAAAAAAAAAAATTTAAAGGGAAATAGGAGTCAAAATAAAGTTCTTGCCCTTTTCATTCCCCATTCTGGTGGCTGAGTGCACTGTTTTCCCTGTCTTTGCCAAGAGCCTAGAAAATTAATAACAATGGGTTAAGGCAGCAAACTGCCTGAGATAAGTAAAGCTAGAGTTGCCTGTAGAAAGCTGTCCATTTTTCAGGAACATATTAAATCAATAATCACTGAGTACCAATTAGATACAGATATTGCTTATATGCTAAGGATATGCTGGAGAAGAGACAATAAACGAGTAAATTAACACAGAAAATAAATGTAGATAGTGGAAAATATTGTAAACTAAATAAAACTAGATGATGGCATGGAAAGATGCCGGGGGAGGGGCATAATTTGTATTGGATGAGCATGGGAAGCTTCTCTGGTGATTAGATGTCAGTTTAGATCTAAATACTGAGAATGAGTCAACTATGCAGAAAGCCTGGGCAGAGGGGACACAAAGAGTAAAGACTGAGGTTTTGAGGTGTTGTAAGAGGGAAGTTAAAGGAGATGTGATTGAAAGGTGGAATTAATTCATTTTTTTTTCCGTAAATATTTATCCACGAAGGCTTACTCTATTCCAAGAATTATCCCAGATACAATGGGTAAAGCACTGAAGAAAAACAAGTCCTAAGTTTTACTGGATTTTATTCTAGTATATGGGGCAATCAACAGCTGGGAACCCAATAAATCTAGGCAAAATCAGGTTTTGGAAGGTGTTGTATAAAATAATTTCTTAAATGGGATGAATCATAGAGGGTGATCTGTGGGTGACATAATCTTGCATATAGTGGCATTTAAGTAGACACTTGAATGAAATACATATCAAATAAAATAAATATCTGCAGTAAGAGCTTCCCAGCCAAGTGAACGATTAGTGCAAAGGCCCTAAGGAGGGAAGGCACTTGACATGTTCAAGGAATAGCAAGAAGGCCTGTGTGGCTGGATGCAAGTGAAATAAAGGGAGAGTGAGTGCACAGAAGGTTGGAAAGGTAAATAGAAACCTTGTATGCTACTATACAAGTATTGGCTTTAGTTAAGCAAAATGGGAAACCATCGGATGGTTTTGTTTATAGAGTATGATCTGATGTGTATTTTTAAAAGATAGTTCTGGATGCTGTGTAGAGAATAGAGTGAATGGGGGAAAGAGTAGAAGCACAACTGGTGCATTGATTCAGGTGATGGTGGCACAGGATGGAGTGATGGTAATAAAGATGGTAAAGATGGCAAAAAATAATTATATTTTAAATATATATTTTAATATATTTTACAGACAAGGCCAACAGGATTTTCTAATGGATTGTGTGTGGGGGTGAGAGAAGGACATAGCTTAAAGATAACACAGTGTTTTCTTTTTGTTTTTTTCTTAGCAATTGGTAGAGTGAATGTGACCACCTAGGGTGTTGATATTGCTAGAGAAGAGGTTTTCAGAGAGAGCCCAGGAACACATTTATAATCAGAAGTCAAGAGAGTTAAACAATAAACAACAACAAAGGAAACTAAAAAGCAGTGACCAGAGAAATAAAAGTGGAACTTAACAGAGCAGTGTCCTGAAAACAATGGAAGAAAACATTTCAAAGAAAGGATGATCATTTGTATCAGACGCTGTTGAAAGGGTGAATTAAAAGGGAACTGAAGATTAATCAGTGCATCATTAAAAGGGACAGAGAAATAGGAAATAACTGGAAAGGTATGTGACATTGAGAGAGTTTTTATTTACTTTTTTGTTTTAAGAGGGAATCTGTTTCAACATACTTGTGTGATGTTCAGAATTAGGCCATAAAGAGATGAATAATTGTTAACGCAGAAGAAAGAATTACTAAGGTGACATTTTTGAAGAATCAAGAAGGGTTGTAATCCGTTGTACCATTAAAGAGATTTGCTTATATTGATGTAGGTAGTCGATAGGTTTGATGATAAGAATATATGGGATTTCTCTTCTGATTGCTCATATTTTCTCAGTGAACTAAGTATCAAGGTCATCAAGTGAGATTAAGAGTGGAGAGGTACAATATAATGGATGAGAAAATAGCATGTAAGCATGAAAGCACCAGAAAAAAAATGCAATAAGATTGATAGAGAAAGAGAAGGTCAACTTGAAGGTCCTGGCCATGAATTTGAGGTGGAATTGATCTGTGTTTTTCTCCAGTTACACTTAGCTGCTTGTATGTAAGTAAAGAATGGGTGGAAGACTGAATTTAATGATGATTGGGTATTGGCAGGAGTTTTAACAAACCCTGAAATGAATTCTACTACTACAACATCAGGCAATATTTTGTCAATTATTAATAATTAAAAACGCATGAGAGTTTGTTGACACTAGAAGACATCTGCAAAACTACTGGAGAATTATTAAACACACAAACAGAAAATATTTAATGACATGAATCAGAGTTAACAGGTAAAAAATTATTACTATTATTATTATTATTATTATTATTTTCAAGAGTCTCACTCCGACGCCCAGTCTGGCTAATTTTTTTTTTATTTATTGTAGAGAGGAGGTCTCTCCAAGTTGCCCAGGCTGGTCTCGAACACCTGGACTCAGGCAATCTTTCACAGCCACCTCACAAAGTGCTGCTCCCACCTGCTGCACCCGGCCAGTAAAAAATGATTAGGAAAAAGGAGTCCAGTGACCATTTAGAAGTAAAATCTTCCCTTTTCGCTCCTGGAAATTGATGGAGGGAGGTCTGTGAAGGCCTAGATTGTAACTGTAAGTTTCGTCCTACTAATTGCTGATTCTGACAATTTTTAAAGTTTCCATTCCGATTCCATTTTGAGGGCAGAGGAACTATGCTTTTTGAAGTTTCAGGGAAGAAACTTACAGTCTTTAGAACTGAAGACTGCCTAATTGAAAGGTTCAAAACAAGTGTTCACAGATATAGATGTTCTGGGTTTCTTTCCAGGTGTGGAATGCACTCTAACCCCCTCCCAATGAACTTACCAGTGCCAAACTTTAAGCATTGGTGCTGTACCAGGTAGCAGCTCTAGGAGACGTTACTTTAAAATTCACTCCAGATCTAATCCCAGCAACAAGAGGGCTGGCTCTCACCTCAGCTATAGCCACAAGCAACTGGAACTATCTCCGGTGAGAAAATTAGGTACATCTGTAATCCCCGAGAGAAAGGACACTGTTTTGCCGGAGACCTGGCAGAAAGCTTGGGGCTACCTTCAGAGATGGTGTGTGCAGTGAATGAGGAATACATGACTTTGGGAAAATTGTTATTAAAAACAGTGGAGAATTTCAAGACTATAATGCACAGACTCTGAATTAGAGGAGGAAGCCCAGATAAAAAGCAAAGATTTTGCAGTAGTAAAAATCAGAGCTGCTATGAACTAGAATTCTTTAATGGTGCAAAAATTCCTAGTTTCAAACCAATAGAAACAACTAGAGTTACTCTAAGGAGTATGTTTCTCTGTCTTTGAATAATTTTGTGAAAAGTAGGCAATTCAGGCACATTTAAAAACGTTGAAATTGATATGGGTCCTAATACAGTGTGAGTATTTTTATCTGAAATGCTTGGGACCAGAAGTGTTGCAGATTTTAGATTTTTTTCAGATTTTGGAATATTTTCACTTTACTTACTGGTTTTGCATTCTAAATCCAGAAATCCAAAATCTGAAATGCTCTAATGAGCATTTTTTAAGTGTCATTTTAGCACTCACAGTTTTGGATTTTCATATTTGGGATGCTCAATTTGTAATACCTTAAGGTTTTAACTCCATCTAACGAAACATATTGCCATTACAGAAAACAAACTGCCTTGCTAAACAAAACATCTTATCTGAAACTCAAATGAAGCACCAGAGTTGATCTGAATAAACTCTGTGGACTTTGAACTAAAAAATACAATATTTGGAAATTGCTGTTATGCAAAAGCAAAACTCATCAGGAATCAGAGTACATATATATTTACATAGGTGTCTTAGAAATTCATTTTTGAATCAATCAAAATCTAGATAATGATTTTGAGACATGGTTACTACATGAAAAAGTCTAGTGGGTTAATATACAAAAGACTGCATCTGACTCCTATAAGTTATATAAACCTGTAGCCTGACTGAATCAACTAAACTTTATTAAACATTCTGCAGACATTGTCACTTAAGCAGTGGCAAAACCATTGTCTCACCTATTGTATCATTTCTGTTGCATGATATTAATGCCACATAGATGCTGCTACCAGATTCAACCTAGGATTCTGTTTTTGTTTTTTGTTTTTTTCTCTAACCTTAAGTAGACTCCTTCAATGCCTATGGCCATCTCTTTGAAACAAGTAATACAGGGTGGATTGGGGATGTCTTAGAACTCAGAATTAAGTGATTTTTTAAAATAAAAAACTCAGAGGGAAAGACATGCATTGACTCCTGTTTACTCATTCACACCTCCAATGAGATGTGATTGTTCTCCATCAGCTACTAATCCAGCAGACAACGAAGAAGCCAGAGTCTTCGTCCTCAATAAGCTGGCAGTGGTAGAAATCAGTCCCATAATTATTGTCTCATCACCATTACGTACCTTTTGCTTTTCTCTTTACTAAGAAAAAGTATTACAAAAATAAATGACTTCTAGCAATACGTAATACCAGGACCAACAGCTCAACAGGCAGCTCTTACCTGCCTAAAAATGCAATTTTAAAAATTTATAATAGTAATCAGACCCATAGAATTAGGACAATCGTCAATAATAGTTCAGTTCTGCTGTCAACACTTCAAAAGAGACATAACTGCAAAAAATAAAAAATGAAGTTTTGTGTTCATAGCATTTATAGTTTTTAATGGCATATTTTAAAATCAAGGCTTGGTTAGATCAGTCTTTGTACTGAACATTGAAGAGCAGACCAATCAAGCCTACGTTCTATTTCTCAAGTTAAATAGAAACAAAATAACAACTATATACTGAAAAGCATTGCTCTTTAAGAAACAGAGAAACTGCTGATTGAATTCTTATCTGTGAAGATCCAGTGGGTTTAAATTTTGTCATACAACAAGTTGTCATTGACGATTATCATCAGTATAGAGATTTTCTACCAAAAAGCCACTTTTTCTTGGTGTGAATTCATCTTCTGCCTTTCAGCAAAACTTAAAATATGTTTTCAAATGTGCAGTATCCAGTGCCTCTCATAAACAACTAAGGGACCCCCAAAAGAATTTTATTCCTAAGTATAGTTAATGTGAGGATGAATCAGATTTCCAAGTGAGTCTTTGAAACATTCTTGCAAAAAGTGTGATCAGTCTGTAGAATGAGTCTGTAGCCCTGCACAAAATAAAAAGTCCAAATTTTCATTTGCAAAATGTGGCAGTTGCTAAAGATATCAGTTGCATCAGTAAGCAGGTCCAACTCTATTTTTTTATTCTGAGTTGTAAATGAAAAAAACAAAATAAAATGAGGGAAAACTGTATAAAATGTGTTGCTGTGTCATCTAATCTTCATTACGCATTTCTGTTAATGTATGTGTGAATGGCTTAGAGGAGAGTGTTTTGTATTGGGAATCACCTCTGAGTTCTAGTCTCTAATTTGTAATTTTAGCAAGCCACAGTGGAGAGCATATATATCTGTTCAGATATTTCTTTTCATCCAACCCCACTCCAAGCATAAATAAAATTTTCAATAGCTTTACAAGTACAAGCTGCTTTGGGTTACATGGATATATTGTACACTGGTGAAGAAGAATGGACTTTAAGTGTACCCATCACCCTAACTTGTACACACTGTACCCAGTAGGCAATATTTTGCTCCACCCTCCCTCCCTCCCAGACTCAGTTGTCTATTGTATATATTTCTTTAGCCCCTTATATCTCTAAGCGTATGAAACAAATTTGTTTATCTATTTAACCTGTGAACTATTTTTCATTATCTATATAAATGGTGGCTAATGCAAGATCACACCATCTTAGAGACATTTTCTTTATCCAGATTTTGGTTTCTAAGCTACATTATTATTTTTCTGATCTTATAAACTTATAATCATTCAGGAACTACTTTCTGCGTCTTGCATTTCAGCTTTGGATATACATTGACCAATGTCACGTGTTTACACATGATTTCTCAATAGTCATACCATAATACGTTTCTTTCACCTCCAAATGAAGAGAAAATAACAATTTGAATTCGTGTCATATCCTGCAAGAACCAAAAATAAGAACTTCTGTTAGTCAAAGCCAGGCAAGTTGTAACAAAATTGGGGCAAAAGTATGAAACCATTCCACCTCTCTCTCCTTTTTTTAACCTCTCTAGGGTATTAGATTACCCCATAAAGTAGATATTACTATTATAATTTATACAGTCATTTTTAAAATTTTATTTTATGTTTACTGTGTTATTTCAATCATATGAAATTCTTTTTTTAACTTTTAAATTTTTAATTTTAAAGATGTGTGGTACAATTCAGGGTTAGATACACAAATGTTCACTATGCAGGTACGCTTGTTGATGAGATATGACACCTCCCTCCCCTGGCAGAAACCAGCACATCTCTAAATCTTTCCAAATTCACACATTGTTACCACAATTTAAAAATTGTCTTTCTTATACATAGATGATAGCAACAATCTACAATCTGTCAGGATCTGTCAAGCTCCTAGTCCCTTTAGTTGGCCAATTTCCATAGTGAGGACCAGTTAGCAATTACCTGTCAGCTTGACATCACAGCAAGCCCTGAGATTAAGTTAACCCATTTTCTGGGAAAGAAGATATTTTAAGGCATTCTGTACCAAGAACTCTAAATTCAGATGTAAGCCAACATTTATGATGAATTTATTCCAACCAGACCTTTTACACACCTGATCAACCTTTACACTTATGGGCATACCCTGTAGAATATTGCTGCTAGAGTTTCCCTCATTCTGTAGCCAGCCCATCTGACTATAGTAGCAGTAAGATGGCTCAAACTCTTCTATAGCATCTCCCTACCCATAATAAAGGAATGCATCCCTGTTATGCCAAACACTGAGAATACCTGCTTCGCTGTAGCTTCCTCCTTTCTGTTCAGTCCTTTGTTTCCAATTTGCATCTCTCTTATTCAAATAGGCATAGGGACAAATCAGTAAACCAATGCATATGTCAGTGGTACAAAAATTTTAATGTTTATCAGAATCACCAACTGGGTTTGTTAAAACACAAATATCTGGGATCCATTTTGACTTAAAGTTTCTGATTCAGTAGGTCTGACACGGGGTCCAGCAATCTGCGTGTCTAACAAGTTATCAGGAGCCGATGATGGTACTGGTCCATTAATCACCCTTTAAGAACCATTAAGAATAAATCTAACAAGGTAACTAGATACCTGTCTTCCTCAATTAAAGACACCGCCAGTCTCTGTGAGTGAATTTCTTGGATCTTCTTCACTTATCTTCTGAATGAGAAAATACCTTTCTTTTCCCCAACAGGGTAAATTTCCAGAAGGCTATTGATGCATGCTTTCTAGCATTCAGCACTTTTTCTCTAGTCTTCTGCTTATATGCACTGGGAGCTGCAAAGCCTATTTAGCTGATTTTTAATAAAATCTGCAACGGGTGTGTATATGTTTGCTAGAGCTTATGTAACAAAGTACCAGAGATTAAGTTACTTAACAAATTTATTGTTCCACATTTCTGGAAGGTAGATATCCAAGATCAAGATGTCAAAAGAGTTGGTTCCTTCTGAGAGCTTTGTGGAAGAAGAATCTGTTTCATGCCTCATTCCTAGCTTGTGGTGGTCTGCTGGTAATCTATGGCATTGTTTGTCTTATAGATAGATCACCACAATTCCTGCCTTCACGTTCACATGGTGTTCTCCCTGTATGCATGTCTGTGTACAAAGTTTCCCCTTTTATAAGGACATTAGTCATACTAAATTAAGACCCAACCTACATTATCTTAACAGATTATATCTTCAAAGACCCTATTTCCAAATAAGGTTACATTTTCAGGTAGTGATGATTAAGATTTCATTATATTAATTCTGGGAGGACACAGGTCAATTAGTAAGATAGTGTCAGACTTCCATGAATACCTGGGCTTCTGTAAATTACGGGTTGTTTAAAGACTCTGCCCTTTTCTTTGGGTCTCAGTCATTAGTCTGGGGCTATGGGTATTATTGAATTCCAAAACAATTTATGAATACATGCATAAAGAGAGACAGAGTGTTACTGGTATCTCGAATAACTCTATAATTTATAATTAATTACCCTGAAAAACAGAATGATGTCTCTTAAGGTAAGCATTTCCTCATTGCTCTTATTTAACTAAAATTTCCTTGGCCATTATTTTTCTATATGATCATCATGTATTATACTGTCAACACCAATAATCACAAAAATAGAAAAACCTACAATTTGCAAGATTTGGATTTTATAGCTTAATGTGAAGAAGAATTGACATAGTTATGATATTAAGTCTTCTTATTCAGTAATATAGCATATCTTTTCATTTATTCAAGACTTATTTTATGTTTCTCTGCAAGTGTTTATAATGTTTTACAGATAGCTTTTATAATATATTGTTATATCTCTCCATCAATATTTATGTTTGCAATATAATGGATTAAATCTTATTATTATTAGCAACAATATGGCAATCACTCTCCAAAAACAGCTCTTATTTTGATAGATGAGTAATTTAATAAACACATGTGGAAACCTGGACAACAGGACATATATTTAATAGGCATATAGCAATGCGAGCCGACAGATCTCTCTGCAATGAGAGAAGAACATATTTGTTTTAGAAAGGACTGCATAACAGAATAGGTCAGGGAGAAAAGGAGAATCAGTTGGCAAAAAGACTATAAGTTGACTAAAATAAGGTAGTACTTATTTTGAATGTACTACATTTTGTGTTTGTGTCCTCCAATAAAGAGATGTCAAGATTGGATTAAACACACAAGAGATTTTCTGGGGAAAACACGTGTAAAGGAAAAAAGTGGAAAGACCTGGAAAAAGTTGGTAGCAGCTTCAAACCACACTACTGATCTGACACATGAGAAAGAGAGAAGAAAGGAAGGAATGACTGGATTTAAAAAAGTCTCAGAATGCAATGCAACTCTGAGAAAGTCTCCATCAGGCTGATATTAATGTTCTAGAAGATATTGGGCTAATTGTTGATATTCCTCTTTGTTATGATTTGCATTCTAGATTTAAAAATATTGACCTACTTGATTTTCTTGAATTAAAAGTATAACATAATGGTTCAGAGACTGTACTCTAGGAATTAGAACACTTGAGGTAAATTCTTATATCTGACATTGAGTCAGTTATTTTGTCTTTTTATTCTTTATTTTTCTTTTATATAAAAAGAGAACAATAGTAGTATCTGTCTTATAAATGTTTATAAATCTTGAATAAGGTAATGTATGCAAAGCACATAGCACCAGTCTCTACAATAATGGTGTTTCTTTCTCTTCATAAAAATTCACTAATCCCATGATGAGACCTCCACTCTCATGACCTCATCTAAACCTAGTATATCACAAAAGCTCCATCTCCAACTATCATCACATTGGGAGTTAAGGTTTCAATATATGAATTTTAGGGGTACATAGGCATTCAATCCAGCTGTCAGAAATTATATGATTATTTTACATAGTAACCTGCACATACACACACCAACTCTACCAAACATATGAACCAAAAAAATCTATGGAGGGTATGAAATTATTTAAAAATATACAAGAAGCCCCCCCCAATTCAGAAGTATCTTTTGGAGAGTGGGCCCCTTGTAGTACACTCAAAATGTGTTCCTCTGGATTAAACAATCAAGTTTTTATCTAGAAGTTTTGAGATGGTTGTGTCACAATTTGTGGAAGAATTGTCCTAAGTTGTGGCAAACTAGTGAGTGGTTCTTCCACCATGGCAACACACTTGCCCATACCAAGTGTTCAGAAGTTTTTGACCAAAAATGGTATGATCTTCATGCCACATCCTCCCTATTCACCAGATCTTGCCTTAAGAGACTTTTTTGTTTCCCCAGATGAAAAAATTCCTCAAAGGAAGAGATGAAACAAAAAAACAGAAGAAGCACTAATAGGCACCAAAAAGGGCTAGTTTAAAAACTGAACAGTGGAAAAAGCATCTTGATAGGTGTATTGCATCAAATGGAGAGTACCTTGAAGGTGACTGAAGTTTAAACATATAACAATAAAGATACAATATTTATAAATATATTTTTGGGGTTCCCCCATATACATATATATTTATGAAATATATACTTATAAAATGTAATATTTAGAATAATATATAATCATTAACACTTATTTGTGAATTGAATAAATGTGTCAGAGACACCATTTCAAGTAAATGTTCATGTTTTATTATAAATAAATACATTAGTCCCCCCTTATCCACAATTTTGTCTTTCATGGTTTCAGTTACCCATGGTCAATCGAGGTCTGAAAATAGGTAAGAAAATTGCAATAAGATGTTGAAAGCGAGAGAGAGAATGAGAGACTATATTCATATAAATTTTGATATTATTGTAGTTGTTATATTTTATTATGAGTATTAATTTCTTAGTGCAACTAATTTATAAATTAAACTTTATCATAGTTATATATGTAAATAAAAAATTAGTACTGTATATATAGAGTTTAGTTTATCTATGGTTTCAGACATCCACAAGGGGTCTTGAAAATTATTCCCCATGAGTAAGGGGGTACTACTGCATATTAATATAAACTACTATTGAAACTGGAATAGCTTTTTAAAATCTAGCATTTACTTTTTAATTAATACTTATTAAGCTGTAATATAAGTGAACTACTAGAAAGAATAATGTCCCTAAAGGCCTTTCCAGCAAGGATACTTTATTAACACATAATCTAAATGTTTTTGATGTTTTAAAGAGAATATGTGATAGATTTCCCACAAACACTAGATGAAAGGGTGTTTTTTTCCAGTTATCATTATGTTGTGAGAAAACATAGACTGAATATATAATTTAATGTTACACAGCACATATTAAAGGAAAAAAATAGCTCTTGTGTTGGTATTAAACACATTATGTCACCTGAACTTTTTGTTCACTATTTATTCAAATTATGGTTTTGCATACATGAAGCTTATGAAAGAATTGAATATGTTCTTTATATATGTAAGAGAAAATGATTTTATAATATTTGATCCTATTCATAAATGCTTACCAAGAATAGTTTGAAAAGTTTAGGGATAGAAAAATTTGTCACACTGTGAGTAGGTTATCTGACTATAAACCAAAAAGGAGTATAAAAAGTTAAGCAAAGCACTGGACTAGAAATCAGAAAACCTGGAGTCTAGCCCTGACTTTGCTATTATATAGCCATAAAGCTTTGTCTAAGTGTCCCCATCTCTAATATAAATAAGTCATTCAGGAGGAGGGTGGCCCTAAAGGCCTTTCCAGCAAGGATACTTTAGCACTCTCAGATTATAAAATAATGGTTAGCACTTTGTTAACTCAGTTGGTTAGGTTACAGTATAGTAGTAAAAGATTAACTAATGGTTTTTATCATTCTTTAGGCACATTACCTTCATTGCTAAACCATTTAGGTCTTTTATCAAATATTTATTGGACACCTACTATGTGCTGGGTACTCTTAAAAACACTACATACACCATTCACTATTCCAAGTGGAGAGAAAGACAGAAAGGCAGAGAGAGAAAAACAGAATTCCATATTGTCAAGAAGCTTATATTATACTGAGAGAAAACAGATAGTACTAAATTAAATAAGTAAAATAAGTAGTATTAGCCAGAATTAAAAAGAAATATAAAGTAAAGAAGAAGGAAAGGGGGTGTCAGAAGGCCTGGAGATTGCAATTATAGATAGTGACCAAGGAAGATGCTATTGATAAGTTGATTTTACTTCAGTAAGGGACTGCACAAAAACAGGTAGAAGCTATAAAGATATCTCTAAGAGCAACATTCTAGGCAAAAGAAAAAGAATGTGTCAAGATCTAGAGATAGGATTGTGTCCGATATCTTTCAGAAAAGGAAGAAGGCCAGAGCATCTAAACTAGAAGAAACAGGAACAAGAGTAATTTGAGAAAACATCAATATGGTGATTTTGTACTGGGTGAGGGGATTACATAGAGACGTATACGACATTGTAATGAATTAGTTCAATGTGACGAGAAATAGGAGAAAATATGAAGGGTTTGGGAGATATTATTAAACTCAATTCAGAAAACCTCTAATTGGATAAAGACAAGTGCTTGAGGAAAACAGAAATTAAGGATGGTTGAGAGTTTTAACTTGAGCAAATAGGTAAATGGATTCTGATGCCATACCTTAGTTTGGAAAATATTTGGAAAAATAACTGGTTTAAGTGGGAGACAGGATTAAAAATCTTTATTTGGCGATGTTTAAATGTAGATGACAGATATTCAAGGAAACAGCTAGTTGTAGTAATTCAGGGATAGACATATAAATCCTATTAAGCATACAGATTACATTTAAAGCCATAGGACAGTCATATTACTCAAGAAGAGAGTTTATGCAGAGAAAAAATGATGTTGGAGTCTGTCATATTGTGAAGTCAAACAGAGAGAGCTAGCAAAGAAGACTAAAAAGAAACAGCCAATTAAATAGAAGGGAAAAAAAGAGCAGATGGTTTCCCAGAAGCAATGTGGAAAAAAAAAAAGTTTTAAAAGAAAGAATTGTCAATTGTGTCAAATGAAATGAAACCCAATGATTAACCACTGGATTTAGCAATGTGCTGATTATTAATGATTTTGCCAAAACACAATTTCACTGGCGTTTTTGAGATGAAACCTTGAAGGGGTAAATTTAAGAAAGAAGAAAAATAGAATAAGCAGAAACAACGATTTAGACAGTTTAAAGAGTTTTACTGAAAAGTGGAGCAGGGAATAAGGGAAGAAGATGAAGAAGGGTGCCAGCATTTTTTTTTAGGTGACATATATTGGGGCATGTTGATGTTCTCATTAGAATAATACAATAGAAAGGGGAAATTGATTATGTGTGAAATAAAGGCTGTTAATCAAAGACTGAAGTCCTTAACCAGAGGAAGAGGTTGGGATTCAGTGTGCAAGTTAGTCTTAGATAGGAGAAAGTACAGTTGATCCGTATAGACTGATGAGGATGTGGGTATAGATACATAAAGCTAAAGGCCATGTATACTCTCCCTTCCTATTGTTTCTGTTGCTCAGTGAAATAGAAAGCAAGGTCATCAGCTAAGAGTGATAATAGGGTTTAAAGAGAATGGAAAAAGTGTAAAATCGTTGCTTCAGAGAAAAGGAAAATACGTGGACTAGAAACATATTGTAAGACAGTACTAAGGGCTCACTTGAGATTGGTAGCCATAAATTTAATGCAAGATCAAACAGTAGGGTTTTGTACACTGTTCCAACCACACCTGGCTCCTCAGGTTATAATTAAATGTTAGATTTAACTAGGGTTTAGCTTTTGAATTATATTCAGATTAGGCCTCCAGCTATAAATATGGAAATAAATACGAATCATCAAACATTTGTGAAAACCAATGCCATCAGCAGAAGCAAGGACAACTAAAATAACCAATCCCTGAAGAAATCATTGTAATGAGATTAAATGAGTTAATATATATTGATTGCTTAGAATTGAACATGGCAAAGAGTTAGTATTTAGAAATATTTATTGCCATTATCATTATGAAAACAGTGTCAGATAATCTATAAAATAAATGAAATGAATTTTTTCAGGGTTATTCAGTGACTATTACATGAAAAAAACAAAGTTGATATGAAAAAGTAAATAATTTATTAGAAATTTAAAACGTGATTTTGAGAAATAAAATATGTCTGTAGATAAGATAAATATCAAAGAGGCTCACAGTTAAAGATGTATTTAGTGATGGACTTCCAAGAATAATATCGTTTCTTTTATGTGTGTGCAGTTAAAATTTATAATGTGAACTTTTTGGCATTTTTATTGATATAAGATGCTCAACATAATATATATGATGGCCAACCTAAACAAAACTAGCTTATTATATATAACTAACATGTAAAAAGTTGTACATATTTAAGGTATACAACTTTGTGACTTTGAGGATAAGTATACACCTGTGAAACCATCATAACCACCAAAGCTATAGAAATATTTATTTTCTCCCACAGATTCTGCCTGCTCCATCTTTTTTAAAAAATAAGAATACCATGTCTTAGTCCACCTAGTTACTATAACAACATCTCTTAAACTGAGCAATTTATAAACCATAGAAATATATTGCCTAGAGTTCTAGAGATTGGGAAACACAAGATCAAGGTACCAGCATATTCAATGTCTGGCTAAGGCCTATTTCCATATGATGCCTTCTCCTTGTGTCCTCACATGGTAGAAAAGGAAAAAAGACTTCCTGGGTTTTCTTTCATAAGGGCACTGCTTTAACAACTCTCTCATACCATGGTTTTCCTTCTACTCTCACACCGTAACAATCATCATCATAGAAGACTTCTGTGACTAAATGTGAGGGTTTTTCCCAAAGGATAAGCAGTCAACATTAGCTAGGTGTCCTCCAAATCAATTCCAGCACTATATACCTATAGATAATATAAGATCTCACAGGTTGAGGGCACAGTCCCCAAGATCACCCCTAAACCCAGACATCAGTTACAACTCCCAGCTTCTGGTACTTCCAACGCACTGGCTTTAAGTTGAGATTCCCACAACTCTCACTTTGAGTTTGATTCATTTTGATGGAGCAGTTCACAGAACTCAATGAAACACCTACATTTACTGCTTAATTATAAAGGATAATACAAAGGATATAAATATAAAGAATATTATGAAGGATACAAATGAAGAGGGCGAGGTATAAGGGAAGAAGTGGGAGCTTCCATGCTATCTCTGGATGTGCTATCCTCCAAGCACCTCAAAGCGTCCAGTCATCTGGACGCTCCCCAAACTCAGTTTTTTTGGGGTTTTTTTTATGGAAACTTCATGATCTGAGCTTTCTTTCCTCCAAGATGTAAGACAAGATCCTCTCGAAGGAGGGGCTTAAGACCCACAGTCAGAAAGTGGGAGAAGATTAGAGTCCTGCTTTGAGGCGGGTGAAAGGAGGACAGGAGAAAGTCAGAGAGATTCTGTTTCCTAAGTTCTGATTCCTAACATGACCAGTATTTTAACAAAAGATTGTCAGAAGAAGTATGGATGTTATGAGTCAGGAACCATGGATAGAAGCCATTATCTATAACATAGCACCAGAGGCACTAATTCCATTCACAAAGTTTCTACACTCATGACCTAATAAACTCTCCAAAGGCCCTAAGCCCTGATACTATCACCTGGGAGATTAGGATTTCAACATATGAATTTTGAGAAAACGTACACTTTCAGACCATAACATTTCATTCCCATCCCCAGGAGATGCACGTACCACTCACATGCAAATTACATTAATTCCATCCCAATAACCCCAAAAGTCTTACCTCATTTCAGCATTAACTCAAAAATCTAGTTCAGTGTCTCATCTAAATATCATCTAAATCAGAATTGTTTCTGCAGGGTAGCAGCAAGATGGTGATGAAACTGGTCGGAATATGTGAGTCTATGCATGGGTGAGTGTGAATCTGTGTGTGTGTGTGTGTGTGTGTGTGTGTGTGTGTGTGTGTGTGTGTGTCCGTCCAAGTGGGTGAGTGAATTTCCAGCTGAGGGAGAACTGAGATCAAGCACCAGGGGCTCCCCTCCAGAAGTAGTTGCAATTTACCACTGCTCTGAATTCAGGGCCCGCAGAACTCAGGAACATCTGACATCCTTGGGGCATCTTTCAGGAAAAGACTGCAGAGATCAGCCACCTGTTAGTACCTGGCACCTGGCCCAAACCACCACCTGTGACAACAGGCAAGGTGCTGGCAGTGGGGACCATGAAAAAAAAGTGGGGTGGAAATCTGGAGCTGAGCTCCACTGGAGGAGAAGATGCAGGCTGATACCATTTTTTCTGCCCCAGAACCTGGGCAGAGACTTACTCGAACTTGCCTATTCTGAGCATCCTGCATCCTGAGACTGAAGGGTGGTCTCTGCACCCCTCTGAGATGGACCATCATTGGCCCAGAGAGGTTACTCCAAGTGCCCAGTCCTGAAGAGACAGATGCCCCACTCCCCACATTGGACCAAACACAGACACGTGCAGTCTGAGGGGGAGACCTAGCAGCAGACGCATTGGGGTGAGTGCTGATCTGATTCACTCACCTTTCCCCAGCAGTTTGTGGGATGCCCCACACCCATGGTTTTGCTTGGAACAGCCCATGCTGCAACTACCACAGGTTGGAGTAAAATGACTTCATCTCTCCCAGGCTTGACTTGCAAGGCCATGACTCTACTGTTCTGGGATCTCAGAAGTGGCCCCACCTATGGCTGCACTAGGCATTGCCCTTGTGTGGAATTTCTACAGTGGTTTTGTCCCTGTGGCAATCCTCTGCCTGGGCATCAAGTCTCTCCGGGGCATCCTTTGCAATCTAGGTGGAAATAGTCATGTTTTCACAGTTTTTGCACTCAATATACCTGAAAGTTGGCACTGTGTTGATGTCACCAGGGTTTACTACCCGTGCCCTCCAAAAGGGTAGCCTAAGCTGCACCTTGGCCAACTTAGGCCAAAGCTGGAGTAGTGAAGGAGTCCTGTGGCAGAATGCAGGGAGCAGAGATTTGAAATTTTTATGCTGTCAATTCAGAACTGACAGTGTCTCTTCAAAATCTTGTTTTCAATTCCATTGAATAAATATGTAAAATTAGGATTTCTGGTGTCATCCAAAAGACCACCAGAATAATAAAAAGAAGAGTTTTATTGGCAATATTGATTTGCAAACCAGGAAGAGATCCAGGAAGAGACAGTCTCCAGCATGTGCCAAAAATGCTATCTCACTTTGAAGAGAAGAAGAGGAAGTTGGTTAAAGAAAATGCAGTATATGTACACCATGGAATATTATACAGCCTTGACAAAGAATGAAATCATGTCCTTTGCAGCAACAGGGATGAAACTGAAGATCATCATCCTAAGAGTACTGACTCAGAAACAGAAGACCAAACAACACACGTGCTCACTCCTATGTGGGAGCTAAATGGTAACAAAGATGGAAATAACAGATACTAGGGACAGCAATAAGGGGGAAGCAGGGAGGACGGTAAGGGTTCAGAAACTACCTATGGGGCATATTGTTCACTATCTGGGAAATGGGCCACCTGAAACCCAATCCTCACCACTACACAATACATCTATGTAATGAACATGCATGAGCACCTCTCTGAATGTAAAACAAAAATAAACAAATAAATTTTTTAAAAAGTGAGGGTATACACTTTTTTGCTTTGGCTGTCATGCACATGCTCTTGCATTTCTGTCTTCTGTCATGGGATGACATGGAATGATATCTCTTGCCAGATGCTGGGACCTCGATATTGGACATCCATAACTGTGAGACAATTAAACTTCTGTTGTTGTTGTTGTTGCTGCTGTTGTTTTAAATCTATTTATTGCCTTCTAATGCTTACTGAAATTTTAATTCTTTTGTTTTGCCTGCTTATTTATTTTTCTTTCTAGAATATATGCTCCATGAGGAGAGGATATAATGATAATGCACCTGGCACAGAGTTTGTTTCCTGGCACAGAGCAAGTGCTTTATGAGTGCTTGTAAAATGGACACATGAAAAAGAATAAGATGGACATCAGAATTTTCTTTGACTACACTCAATGCTACATTTCATTGGAAGAATGTCTTTCTCTCATTTATTCAACAAATATTAAGTGAGGTCCTACTATATACCAGGTACTGTGCCTATTGCTGATAATTTGGTATAAATTGTGTCTTCTATTCTGAAACTCAGTAATATTGCATTTTATTGAAAGAAATCCTCTATCTTCTTGATCCTAAGTGACACCTCTTGGTCAATGTTTATTTTCATGGGCTCTCAAAATTATTTATAGTTTCAAATATATATATCAAATATATATATATATATCAAATATATATATATATATATATATATATATTTCCATTTGTTTTCCTTTCCAGTTTACTCCTGAGATAAAACTGCTTAAATTAAAAGTTTTAGAGAACCATGATAATATACAAGATCTGAGTCCATTTCTTCTGAAATAAAATTACATCTAATATAAGATTAACTGAACCTTCTTGGTGAGTATTCTCATGTGGGTAATTAAGACCATATGGAGAAAACATGTTATTCTGCACAGTTCTCCAGGATTCCTAGGCCATTAAATCCAAGTCATCTCACCATTTAGACATCACAATATTAAAAGCAATTAATAAATAAAGGATCATCCAAGGCACTTGCATTCTTAACCCAGTCCTGACTCTGAACTGCTTGTGCCTTACTTTTAGTCCTACTTTCTTTTCACTTCTTGGTTTTCCTCCCATATATATAGCCTTCTTTTGCAAAATTATATCAAGTATACTCATTACTATTTTTCTGGTAATTACCTTCTTTTTTTACAGTATTCTTTCTCTCTCTGAATCTGTGATGTTAGGTTTGTCTGGGAACATAACATGTGATCTCCTTTCTATTGTCTGCCGGCTTCTCTGTGTGCTAGGTCTTGACAGAGTTTGCCCAGACCCATAAGTATAAAGCAGACATCATCAAAAGTTTATTAAATAATATAAGTTCCTTAAATGTTGAAAAGTCTGGCATTTTGGTGAGTAGGTAGTTTGGTGGTGAAAAACAGTCTGGCAGTACCCTTCCTGACTCACTCTGTGGGTGGTATCTAGTTGGGAATACCTGGCCCAGTCAGCCGGCCCAGAGGAAATATTTCCTAGTATAGTATGTAGATACAATCTTTGATTATCACTTTGAAATGGTTAGTCTTTAAAACATAGCAGCAGGCCTTAACAGGTCAAAATGCTGATAGCACAAATTAATATCTCATGAGTTGCAGCTCTCAGTCAATTGAATACCTCAAAAAATAAATAACACTTATCATGTTTTCACTCTCCATTCAAGATGTCCCCTTCTTTAGCTTACTCTTCTTGTTTTTGAATGCTGAACTTATGAGTTATCTTTGACTTTTCTCTCAACTTTCTTCTTCCCACACTCCATTAATCACCTAGTCCTTTCAGTTATGTATATTCTGTATATTGGAACATATACCCTTCTGTCTGATACTCTTGCCACTTCCTTAACATTAACCCACTTCACACTAGGTCTCTCTGCTTTGTGACTCTGCTCATTCTACCTGGTATTGTTTTTTGCCAAATTAATTAGAATCTTTCCACTTTAGCACAAGAACATATATAAACTTTTTAATTTTTAATTCCATATCTTAATTCAACTGGCATTCAGGGATTTTTCCCACCTGGATCTATCTTACTTGAATTTTATTCCCATATTATAATATAATGTAGAGTTCAATTATAAAATGCCTTGGGCTAAAATAACTGCTCAACCATTTATTAGTTATATGATCTTGGGGAATTTACTAAGCTTGTGAATGCTTTGGTTTCCCCATTTGAAACACTCATATAAAAATGCATGTACATCATAGAACTATTGTGAAGTTAAATTGGATGATACATAAAAAGTACCCAGAACAGTGTGGTAAAGTTTCAATTGATGATGATGATAATATCATCTTGATCACCCTTCTTTAAATCATTATGCTTTTATATTCATTACATGTTTGATGATTTGAAGTTTTTATTTTTCCTTTTAAAATTGTCTTCTTCTCTGGCATTAGTTTTTAAGGAAAAGAAAATTTCCCAATCTCAGCTATAATCCTCAGTAGACTCAGATGCCTTTGGCACTCCTGATGGTCGTTTCAGGCAATAAATAACTGCCACTTTAGAGTTTGTTACTCTAACCTTTTTGGTTAAGGAAATTGATATATTAAATCATTGTTTTATAGCATTTCCTAACATACTAGTTCATAGAGAAAATTATTTACTGCCTGTGGGATACCCTCAATAATGATTGGTATTGATTGGATCATCAGATCAATTACAGCAATGAGTTGGAGAAATGGTATTGAAACATAGGAAAGTCCCTGAAGATCATACTTGTGTTACTCACTGAACATGATTTGCTAACTTGTATCCTTCAAACTATAGCCTGGGAGGAAAACCAGTTGCAGCACATTAAACATTCTGGCTTAGTTTGATGAATGTTGGAAAATTCAACATGATGTTCTGAAATGAGGATTGGACTTGAATCAGACGTTTTAGCCTTGGCTTTGCTATGAAGATGTCAGGATTGGTCAAATCCTCTCTCTCTCTCTGATCTTCAGTTTTCTCAACTATAAAAGATTAAAGTTGTACTAGAATATATCAAAGGATTTTTCCGGTCCTAATGTTTACTTCTCCGAATTTGGAGAAACACCCCTATTTTGTCAGCATATTTCATTTCTAACTGAATATGTTTAATATATAAGAGAAGTAACACTAAATGAAGCAAAGACCTTGGGATTGATTTCTAAATAGGCTTAAGATTTATAAATTATTTTATAGTTACAAATAGGAAAAGGGTTAAAAGTGATGTATTGAAGATGATAATGCAACACTAATACTAACTAGATAATATTTACATAGAGATTTTAGATCTGTGTCTCCCTTTATTTTTTTCATTCAAAAATATGTATTAAACACATACATCATATTAGATATTGCCCTGTATGCTGACATAACAAAACAAACACAATTTCTCATAAAATTTTAAATCCATTGAGAGATAAAAATAAAGCAAAACATAACTAAAAATTAAATACTCTGAATTGTCAAACTCTCTTATGTACATTTCTTCATTTGATCTTCTTTAAATCCTCGTAAATTATGAGTTATCTTTCATATTTACCAGTGAAGAAAGAGTACCTTTGCTGATAGTTTGTGCTGATTTTAGCATACATAAGAGCACCATATGAAATGCCTTTGAGTTGGCCCAAGAATTAAGGAAGCATTTAGAATGACAAACTATTGGGAAAATTTTGAAGTATTTAGATGCACAATTCTTCATCAGATCACTTGCATTTTCTCATGTATTTTAAACACTTATTCACTTCCATTTCTAGGATGACAGCATTCAGCCTTGTGTGAAATCTTACCTGCTATGGTTTGAATGTTTGTGCGCCCTTTAAAATTCATATTGAAACTTAATTTCCAATGCGATGATATGTGGCCTTCTAAAGGTGTATGAGGGCTCTGCCCTCATGAATGAACTAGTGCTCTAATGAACGGGCTGGAAGAAATTATCTAGAACTCCTGTGCCTTTCTGCCTTCCGCCACGAGGGGACACAATAAAAAGGTGCCACCTTGGAAGCGGAGAGCAGCACTCACAGGGCACAGAATCTGCTAATACTTTAATCTTGGACTTCCTAGCCTCTAGAACTGTGAAAAGCACATATTTCAGCTTTTACAAATTAAAGTATTTTAGATATTTTGTTATAACAGCACATATGGACAAAAACACTGCCAATCTTTCAGAACACAAGCCAAACATCACACCTTAGGGGATATATCTATAATCAGAACAAATAATTGTTTCTTCTACCCTCCTACATAACATTGTTTGGATGTTAATTAAAGCACTTATTGCATTCTACTTAATGTCATCCTTGCTTGTGTCTCATGGACTCCATTTCTACTCTACAATTCCTTGAAGGGAAGGATTATATTTTATGACTCTCTATGTCCCTCATAGTGTTTTTTAATTACTGAATGCCCAGTTAAATATATGTTGACTAAAGAGTAAATAATTACTCTGATATAATCCAGTCTTAGGCATTTTCATATTTTGGGGAATATTGCTTTCCATCCTCACTCATATCTACTTTCAGCACCTGTTCCTTAATAAAAGGAAAAAGTAGACCATGGGAAAATGTATCTAAGCAAGCAGTCAGGTCATATTTTGAGGTCTGAATACACAGGAAAATACTTAGGCCAAAGAACATTAAGATCAACATTTCTGGAGATTCTGGGGCCCTGCTACAAGAAGAAGACAACATGAGGCTTATTTATCAGTGTATCTAATCTGAGGATGGGAAAGACTATAGATAATGAAGCAATAAAACATTAGTAATTATGACTCAGGTACTCAGATATTCAGCCAAGATGCTGACATTTGTTAAAAAGGAAATAGATGGAACCAGAGCACAGAGGACAGGGCTTGCTTCAATTATGTAAAAAAAAAAAAGTATTTTTTTTTTTAAAACTAGGATTTCACAGTTAAACATGTGATCTTGCAAGGAAAAATGAAAGGTCACTTATTATTTAATTTCATTATCTTTTTTCTGAATTTATGGAGATACATTTTGAGGATGTGGAGTAAGGTGGCAGATGGTGAGGTGGAGCAGAGCAATATTGCAGAGAAAGATGGAAAATGCAAAGCCAAATATCCTGGGTTTCAGAGCCAAAAAGATGACCACTCTGACCTAACTGGAGGGAAATATGCCCTTGCAGTATAAATTGAGTCAGCAATGAAACTTAAGTAAACAGTAATTAATATTAACGCTATTGAAGTGTATCTACATGTGAGCACACCCAGGACTATAACATCATATACCCTTGATATTCTGCATACAGTGGACATCTGTCCTAAAGCTTAATTAAAATTATAGATTGACAGATAACCTCCACTAATAAGAAGAAATACTGACACTCTGACTTGATTAAAATAAAGTGTCTTTCTGAGTTTCTCACTAAATACATTGGTATAGAAACCTCACAAGTAACTTCCCAATGAACCTTTTTTCTACAGCAGATACATAAATTCTATCTTTTTATTTAGGTCAATGGAATAGTCATTAAAAGTAATTTTACCTATGTGCATTATTTCTATGAAAGGAATAATAATTTGAATTGTATTGGGTCATAATTTGACCTTACAGTAGTACCTTGTACTTTCTAGAGTGATTTCTAACTCTAAGTTTACGTATTAAGGCTAATTATATATAATTGCACGGAAATGGTTTTAATTTAACACAGGCATACTTTCAGCAACTTCTAAACTTCTTTAAATGTAAGAAGTAATTTAGCTAATGAGAAGCAAGTTTCACGAATTATGGGCAGCCAGCTCTATCTGTTCACTGTGGGCAGCAAGCATTCAGGTTAGCACTGCTACTTTCTGAGTTTTGGCTTCAGAGCTATTGACCTGGACCTCAGTGTCCTTTTTTTGCTCTCAGCCTTATTTTCACTGTCTTAATTCTTTTTCATTTTTCATTGATATATTTTCACATATTACTGGAGTACATGTGGTATTTTGTTACTTGCATAGACTATGTAATGATCAATCAAGGTATTTAGGGTGTCCATCAACTTGAATGTTTATCATTTTTATGTGTCAGATATATTACAAGTTCTCTCTGTTTGCTATTTTGAAATACACAATACATTATTGTTGAGGATAGTCACCCTACTCTGCTATCAAGAATTAGCATTTATTCTGTCTAACTGTATACTTGTAACCACTAACCAACCTCTCTTCTCTACTCTCCCCCCACATGTCACCCGTTCACACATACACTTCTTTCCCAGGATTAGGGTTCCAGTCCTAGTCAGCAGTACTCATGGATCTGAATTTGTTTGGAAAAAGGGTCTTTGTAGATATAATCTGATTAAAATGAGGTCATTAGGGTGTGCCCTAATCCAATATGATGGTGTTTTTATGAAAAGGGGATATATAGACAGAGATAGACATGTACAAGGGAAGGTGATGTGAAGACACAGGGAAAAGATGGTCATTTACAAAAAGAGAGACCTGGAAGACATCCTTTTTTAATAGCCTTCAGTGGGAATCAATCCTGCTGACACCTCAGTTTTGGATTTCTAGATTCCAGAACTGTGATATAATAAATTCCTGTTGCATAAGGCAGCCAGTTTGAGGTGCTTTGAAATGGCATCCCCAGGAAACTACTACAATTGTGATTCTATTTTCCTTAAGGGAGAAACACAAAAACCAGATATAGGTTTTGTTGGGGCTCAGAAACCGGTAACCCAAAATATGACATTTTGACATTCTGTACTGAAAAAGTCTTAGGGTCTTTCTGACCTCCCTACAATGATCTCTCTGAAAAGAAGCTGCTCCCCCTCCCTGTTATCTCATCATCTATTGCAGGAAAGCAGAAAAATATAACCAGATCTGACCCACCTGCATTAAAAAATAATGTCTTTCTCTGTCTCTTGGCTTCATTCAACTTCCAAAGATAACCATTTACAAGTCAATCTCTGTCTCCCTCCCTTGTAAGTTACCCCTCAATAAAATTCCTCTTCCCTCCAAGCCCATAAACTGTGTTACTGGAATCCAAGCCCTCATTCTTTCTGTAATCTCGAGATGGCATTTAAGTTTCTGTAAATCATTGGGAATGTTGGATCTTCGTTTAGAAGGCGCCTGTGTATGCAAGCTAAATAAACTTGTATGTCTTTTCTTCCATTAATCAAATCTGCTTTATGCCAGTGATTTTTTCAGTGAGCCTATGGGAGAGATCAATGGCCATAACCCTCACAGCTATCCATAGTCGAAGTGCTCTTAGATGAGCCCTGAGCTAGTTTGGATAAGTCATCATGCCACTTGACTACTTAGAATCTGTTTTACAATACACATATACATACTCATACACATACATACGCTTATACATTTATTTCTTAATAGCCGAATGCCACATGCTATACATTATTTATTTTCCTTTTGACTATAAGGTACAAATTACATTATTGTATTTTACAGGTTAAAGAATAGATTATCAGAAAAATTTAAAAACATTTCCAAGATTACACAGAAAAAAAATAAGAGAGCTATGATTTGACCTCCATTTATTTTGACTGCATTGTCTGAATCCTTAATCACTGAATTACAGTAACTTGAAAAGAAAGTGGAAGTAGAAAGCTATGTAAGATTTTGTATAAAGAATGTGACCACAGGATAAAATTAATGTCTTCCTAATGGAAAACATTTGAAGAAAAACACATTTAATTGAATTTGATCAGGACATAGTGTAGGAGTAGATGGTACTATGTGATGGAAATGGAAGAGGAGGCTGGATCTGCATTGTGGAAGTTTTTCAGTGTGAAACTGAGGACTTTTAAAAACAAACTTATGGATAGTATTAATCAACTTTGTTTTCACATCTCTTACTTCATCCTTTCTTAGTGAACCATCAGTAAGAAACCTCATTGGGTTTCACACTTGGCATAACAATATAATCAGCCAAGCCCTGGACCATTCCAACACTGGATACGCACCCGCCTTACTTATTGTGCCTAAAAATGATGTGCAACACGAGAATCCAGCAGAGTTACAAAGCTGTGTACAAACAGAGTGAGCCCAAGGCAGTTTCTAGGATTTCCCACTGTGTCTTTCAAACCAAATTTCAATTAATCCCCAAATGCAACATAACTAAGTTTATGTCCCAAAGTCTAAAGCAATTCTGATTTGCATGATAATCACTGTATGTTTTGGTTTTACATGCCAATTTTCTTCATATCCTCCCAAATTTTTGTTAAAATACATTGCTGGAAAGTCTGACATATTTTATTATACAGTGTCTACTACATTTGACAACAGTTAAAACCGCTTTTAACAACAGCAGTATGTCTATTTATATCAAAGTTATATATCTAAACACCAATAAATATCTCAATTTTTGTGAATGAATGAGCTCTCAGTAGGGATACAGGGATGCCCTTACCAAGGTGCTTATCGATCTGGTATATTTATAATAGTTTCACAAATTGCATATGCATATAACTATATATATATAATCTCTCATTAACATATCTGCCTCCACAAATATACATTTGAAATGTAGATTACTTATGCCATTTTAAAATATGTTGCTATATTTAATTCATTGCCATCTGTTCCTCTGGTTTCTCTTTTATACCCTAAAAATTCCCAGAAAATATCATGAGAATCTGGAAGGATTTCTGAAGTTCTATATGTGTTAAATTATAGCATTTACATAGTGGATGACACTAGCACACCCAAAAGAGCACTGCGCTAGAAAGAAGAACACTAGGAAATTCTTGGTGATTCATACATTATTATACTATCTAGTTGCTTTGGGACAAATGCTTTAGCAGCTCTGAACCTTGATTTTCTCATCTTTAAAATTAAAATAATAAGCTTCACAGTCCTGCAAATTAGGCAAATTTTATCAAAGGTGATAATGATAAGAGAGGTTTAAACTCTCAATGTGCTAAATAATTTCAAGTTATCATTATTAACATGTTTAGATGTCAGAATAAAACAAATAAGAACATGGTTATAATAATTAGGAAGGAATTTTCTCCTAGCGTTTCCAAAATTTTCTCCTAGCGTTTTTTTTTTAAAGTGAGAGATGACCAAGTGACTGTTTTTCAGTGTCTGAATATATACTTCAGTTCAGTTCACCAAATTTTTGCTGAAAATATGATATCTATAGAACAGTGAACAAATCAAAGGTCCATGCCCTCGTGTAGTACCTGGGTGGGTGAAGTCGATAGAAACAGACAATAAACAGCATAAATAATAGATAAGTTAATCATATTGTGTTGCATTTATGATGCCATTGATTGTAAGGCACACCATGTTTTATGTACCACTAAGACAGAAACAAGAAAAAGTCATTTATAAATAAATATAAAAGGCTATTGGTTGCAAAATTCATTCCAATTTCAGAGATGGTAAAATGTGAGAAATAGCATTATATATTGGGATCAATAAACTATAGTAAACAATTAGTAGGTCATGAATAATAATAAGAAAGGGTAAAGGGAAGTAAAGTCTGTGTTAGGTGGTTTTGTTGCAGCATTAATATATTGGTCAATGTATTAATTTTCTACCACTGCCATAACAAATTGCAACAAACCGGTGGCTTAAGATAACAAAAATTTGCTCTCACGTTCCTGGATGTCAGAAGTCCAAACTCAAGGTATCATCAGAGAGGTATGCTCCCTTTGAAGTCTCTACGGAAGACTCCTTCCTTGACTCCTCCTAGATTTTGGCGGTTTCCAGCAATCCCTGTGTCCTTTGACTTGAGGTAGTATTAACTCCAATGTCAGTCTCTATATTCACATGAGCGTCTCTGTGTGTGTCTTTGGGTGTCATCTCCTCTTCTTGTAACATCACAAGTCATTGGATTTAGGGCCTTCTCTCATCCAGTATGGCCTCATTATAGCTCATAACATCAGCAAAGATCTCATTTCCAAGTAAGTCCACATTCTGTGGTTCCTGGTGAATATGAGTTTGGGAGGGGGATGCCATACAATCCACTAAATCGTTTTTATGTTGATAGGAAATGAACCTAATAAATAGTCAAAAGCAAAATTAAGAGAGGTGAAGAAAATAACCCTGGTGATGTCACATCTTTAGTACTGTTTGTCTGACCTAGGTGAAACTCTACTCTCTCCAATAATTGAATGTCTGAAATCTTAAAGTATTGAGCCAACATATTTTTATTTTTACTGATGCCAATTTTAAACTGAAGCATGTTTATAGCAAGAAATCTACAGTAGTTCCATTTGGGTGGAACATGAATTGTGATACAGGAAATGACAGTGATCCTGGACATAAGCATTGAACAATTCATAAAGAGCCTCGTGTGCCATGTTAAGAATATTAGACTTTATCTTTGAGCAAAAGGGATCCATGAAAGAGTTTTCATCAAGAAATCATGCGTGTGAAGACTGGAGTTACATGTTAAAAATATCACTCTAGCTTTTGGATAAAGAATAGATTGATCATGAAGGAAAAACTGGAATGATTTGGGCAGATGCTACACATTAACTATTGTTCCCAAGGGATTATAGCCCTATCTGGACTCCTACTTTCAGACTTTTCTGCTGCTAGCAACTATCCCTTTCTGAAAAACTGTCCTTGTGAAGACATTGACTTTTTTTATGGCCTGTAACAATATTGAAATCTTGCCAATAACAATGTGTTTTAATCTGCTGCTTCACTTTGGTCATTTTCCAGCAAGTGGTTCAAAATTTGCTGCACCAAATCATTCTTCTTTTTTTTTTTGAGTTGGAGTCTCACTCTGTCGCCCAGACTGGAGTGCAGTGGCCGCTCCCGGCCACCGCAGCCTCCACCTGCTGGGCTCCGGCGATCCTTCCGCCTCAGCCTTCCGAGTAGCCGGAATTACAGGCATGCGCTACCACGCCCGGCTGATTTTTTGATTTGTTGTAGAGATGAGGTCTCGCTGTCCAGGCGGGTCTCGAACCCGCGGGCTCAGGCAATCCACTCACCTCAGCCTCTCAAAGGCCCGGGATTACAGGCTGAGCCACTGAGCCCAGCACCAAATCCTTTATCCCCAATAATGGACTTAATTTCTCTTTCCAACTGTCCAGTTACATGGCTTATATGCAAAAAAACATAATTATATCTTATGTGTTAATCAAAGCATACTCAAAATTTTCCTTGCTATGCTTTCTTCTTCTGGATGGATATCTCTGAATCTAATTTGTTTATCAGTGTCAAGACCTCAACATCCTTCTGAACACAGGGAAAATATTCGCTACATAATGTATTATTAAATATTTCATTTGTTTTCCCTAAAACCTTTGGCTTCCTATGTAATGACCATTTATATTTTAATTAATAGGTTTACATAATCTCAAAAAGTATTTTATGTTGGAACAGTTGTAATATGTCAATAGCTTGTAATTCATAGTTTGTGCATGATTAACTAATGAAACTAAATTTTTATAAATACAAAATAAAAGAATAACAAAAATAACAATGCTATTGAAAAAAGTATTTACTCAGCACAAACTATGCTTTAATCGTTGTTCTATGTCATAATGACACAGAAATAAACACGGTCATGTGTTGCTTAATGACTGGGATATGTTCTGAGAAATGCACTTTTAGATAATTTTGTCATAGTGCAAATATCTCAGAGTGAACTTACAGAAATTTAGATGGTATAGACTACTACACACCTAGGCAATACAAACTTGTATAGTGTGTTATTATACTGAATACACTATGGAATTTAAATAAAATAATATTTGTGTATCTAAACATAGCTAAACCTAGAAAAGGTACAGAAAAAATTCAGCATTATAAACTTATGGGACCATTGCTATATATGAGATTCATCATTGACTGAAACACTGTTATACGGCAAATGACTACATGAAAAAACATCAGCTTTCAAATGTTTATTGTAATAAGGAAGAACAATACTTAACAATAATAAATTTGGGAGGTGCTCAGCTATCATGGTAATATGCATTTCACTTCACTAGGAGGCAAAAATATAAGTTTGTGATTAAATCTGTTTGGGAAGCTAAGGGTGTATTCATTTAAACTGGGACTTGAAATAAGAGAATATTTCTAGGTAACTTATGAGTTTAATATAAACTGAATTAGATAGTTGAAGTTAATAGTCAAGTGTAATGGATAAAGTTCAAAGTCCATGAACTCTAGTAAACAAAGGAATAAATACTCTTACATTTTATTAGAATTGATTTTGAAATCAAGCCTTTAGACTGTCATACAGGTAAAAATTTCATCTGAGATCACTTTTGGGAATCTTTTCCCAGGACAGTAAAAATCTATACAGGGAATTACTTAGCAACACAGCATTGGGGAAGCTTTTCTGGTCACCAATTATAGGTCAGGAAAACATTGTCTTAATGCACATGTTCCTTTCAAGTACGGTGGCTCTGTTGCTTTTACATCATGATTGGGAAAAAGGGATCAGTAATCAACATAAGGAGCACATAACCACTTTTTAAAATCTCATCTTTTCCCTAGGGTACAAACTGAAAACAGATTTCCAGGCCTTACCGTTTATGGGATAAAAAAACAAAACAAAACGATTTTTCCTTTTTATTCTTTGGAAATTTTTATTTCCAGGGAATTAGATTTCCAAAATTTGCTCTTTTTCCCCCTCCACTTTCCCCTACTTTGCTTTCTTCTTCTGGATGGATGTCTTTAGTCTAATTTGTTTATCACTGTCAAGACCTCAACATCCTTCTGAACACAAGGAAAATATTTGCTAAATAATGTATTATTAAATATTTTTATTTGTTTTCCCTAAAGCCTTTGGCTTCCTATGTAATGACCATTTATATTTTAGTTAATAGGTTTACATAATCTCAAAGAGTATTCTATGTTGGAACAGTTGTCATATGTCAATAGCTTGTAATTAATAGTTTGTGCATGATTAACTAATGAAGCATATTTTTTTCAATAGTCTTAATCTTTCTGGAAAGAAAAGCTAAAAAAGATATTTTACTGACAGTAACTTCTATTTTATGCTCAATTTCATTCTTTCCCTGAGGCAAAAAAGAAGAATGTGATATATGTCTGAAAAAAATGGAAATGAAAAGATCTGTATATTGAATACTATAAACATTGATAAAAATTTTAAGATAACACAAATAAATGAAAAGATCTATGTTCATGGCTTGGAAGGATAAATATTGTTTAAATGTCTATACTACCCCCCAAAGATCTACAGATTGAATGTAACACCTATCAAAATTCAAATGCAGATATAAAAATATAAAAAAATTCTAAAATTGATATATTACAAAAAAAATTCCTTAAATAACCTAAGCAATCCTAAGCAAAAATAATAATGCTAGAAACATCACACTCCATGTTTTCAAAATACATTATAAAGTTATTCCAATCAAAACCTAAAAATCAGTTCATCAACTAATGTAACAGAATAGAAAGCCCAGAAAAAACACATGTATTTATGTTCAATTGTTTTTTTACAAAAGTGTCAAGAATATAAAATGCAGAAAAGACAATCTCTTTAATAAATAATACATAGAATACTGGATATTCACATGCAGAAAAATGAAATTGAACTTTTATTTCACACCATATGCAAATATCAACTCAAAATGTATTAAAGATATAAACATAAAACATGAAATTGTAAAAACTACTAGAAGAAAACAAAAAATAATTTATTGGCAACAAGTACAAAAATAGATAAACGAGATTGCATCAAATTAAAAACTCCTGCACAGCAAAGAAAATAATCAACAGATTGAAAAGACAATTTACAGATTAAGAGAAAATATGTCTCATCTCTACAATAAATCAAAAAATCAGCTGGGCGTGGTAGCGTGCGCCTGTAGTTCCGGCTACTTGGAAGGCTGAGGCAGAAGGATCGCCGGAGCCCAGCAGGTCGAGGCTGCGGTGGCCGGGAGCGGCCACTGCACTCCAGTCTGGGCAACAGAGTGAGACTCCAACTCAAAAAACAAAAAAGGAGAAAATATGTGCAACAATACTTCTAATAAAGATTTTATATCCAAAATACATAAGAAACTCCGTGACAAAAAATAGCAATGGTGAATGGATGCAGAAGAAAATCCTAAACATCTATAACTATCAGGGAAATGGAAAATAATTTACAATGAGAAATTTCCTTACACCTGTCAGAATTACTGTTATCAGAAGAACTAAAGATAACAAGTGTTAGCAAGGATATGGAGAAATGAGAATTCTTGCAAATGGCAAATAGTATGGAGGTTCCAAAAAATTAAAAATACAATTATTATATGATTCAGCAATACCACTTCTAGGTATATAGCTAAAGGAATTGAAATTACAATTTGAAGAAATATCTGTACTGTTTTATTCACTGCAGCAATATTCACATTAGCCAAAATATGGAAAGTAGCTAAATGTCCATCAATGGAAAAATCCATGAAGAAACTGGGATATCTGACTACCTATCTATCATCTGTCTGTCTATCTATCTATCTATCTATCTAATCTATCTATCTGTCTGTCTAAACACACACACACACACACACACACACACACACACACACACACACACACACACACACTGGAATATATCTTATAACCCTAAAAAGAATGAAATCCTGACATTTGTAACAACATAGATGAACCTGTAGGACATTATGCTAGGTAAAATAAGCCAGACACAGAAAGACAAATAATTTATCTCACTTAAAAGTGGAATCTAAAAACAGGTGAACTCATAGAAACAGAGAGTAGAATGGTAATTACCAGAAGTTGGAAGAGGAGTGAGGAAAAGGAAAATGTTAGTCAAAGTTTTATTTACTTTGGACAGCAGGAATAAGTTTTAGTACTTATTGTACACGGTGACCATGTTTAATAAGAAGGCATTATATATTTTTAAATTGCTAAAAGTATGAATTTTAAACATTCTCACTACAAAATAATAAGTAGTGAGGTGATAAATATGTTAATTAGCTTGATTTAATCTTTTGACAATATATATCAAAACATATTGCATACCAGAAATATATTCAAGTTTTATTTGTTAATTAGAAACAAAAAGTAGAAAATAAATGGAAAACAACTTAATTTTAATATAATTTAAAAATTCTCAAAAAGCTAAAGAATTTGTTATTTACCTTATAGGCAAGAGAGAGGCCATCAAACAGTCTGAAAAAATAAGTGGCATTTCAACATATTTCTTCAAGAAAGTTTATCTAACAATTGTGTATACAATGATTGGGAAATTGAGAGAATGGAGGCAAGAGATCAGCTAAAAAGTTATTACTACAGCTAACAATTCACAAGTAAAAGAATGAAGAAGCTGCTTGTGGGCCAAATGTTTGTATCCCATCAAAATGTATACGTTGAAACTCTAATTACCAGTGTAATGGTGTTTAGAGACAGGAGCTTTGGGGGGTAATTAGACTATGGAGATAGATTTTTCATGATAGGATTAGCTCCCATATAAGAAATGATGGAGACAGTTTTCTTTCTCTTTCTCTGTTTTATCTGTCATGTGAGGACAAAAAAAGACAACCATAAACAGACCAACAAAAGGGTTCTCAAAAAAGTCCAACTAAGTTAACACCATTATCTTCAACTTCCCATATTTGTATGAACTGTAAGAAATAAATTTCTGTTGTTAAATCCATCCATCCTACGGAACCTTGTTATTAGCAACTTAAATGGACCAACGAAGACATCCATACTCAGATACATAGTAAAAATTCTAAAAGCCAAAAGCAAGCATAAAATCTTAAAATCAGCAAGAGAATAAAAAAAGATCACTACATACAAGGGAACACTAAAAATAATAACAACATCTGAGTTATTATTATAATGAATGGAAGACAAGGAACAAAAGGAAGACATATTCAAAGTAGTGTGGGAAAATAGCTGCCAATTCAGAATCTTATACTCAGGAAAACTGACTTTTGAAAATGAAAGAAAAACAATATTATCTCCAGATTAAAAAAAAAAAAGCTGAAACAATTTGATGGAGCAGACTCGCCACATAAAAGCTATCAATGAAAGTGCCTTTGGCTGGAAACAAGTGTTTGGAACAATAATTTGAATGTACTGGAAAAACAAAACAGAACAAAATACAAAGATCATCAGAAAAGGTAGGCAATTATACATAGGAAAGCATCAGAATAGCATATTTATTTTTATTTCTTCACAACTGATAAAAATCAGTTTTATGAAATACAATTTTCTATAATAGTTTGAACTACATCAGATAGCAATATATCTGATGATAAAAACATAAAGGATGTGCCTAGGAGTAAAGCTGCATATTAGTAAAATGATAGCTGGAATGCAGAGGAACAAATGAAGAGAAACAGAAATGGCTCTCTACATAGGTACTTTAATATAATAAACTCTAAAAATATATACTTTTTGTCTTTCAGTTTCTTTAAAGAAAAAAAAGCATTATATAAAGACATAGGTTCTCACTACTAAAAAATATTGTACCATTAAGTTATAGCCAGGACAATTGGGCAACAGCATTTAAGAGACATTCTGATGGGAAAGACAGAAGTAAATATATATTTGAATATATCATTATCTTGTATATAGAAAATTAAGACTAAAAATTATTAGAGTTGACAGACCAGTTCAACAATATGGCATGATAAAATATCAATGCACACAGAACAATTATACTTTTATAAACTAACAACAAATGATCCAAAATAAATTTAAGAAAATAATTCTATTTTAAAATATATCAGAAAGAATGAACACTTAGAGGTAAATTTAACAAAATGAATGAAAAGCTTCTACTCAGAAAATGACAAAACATTGTGGAAAGAATGCAAAGAAGTCCCAAATAAACGAAAAAAAAGTTTGTATTCATGAATTGGAAGACAGTATTTTTAAAAGGCAATAATCCCCAAATTGTTCAACATAATAACACAGTCGCTGTCAAAATATCAACTGTCTTTTTTTGTAGAAATTGACAAGCTCAACTTAAAATTTATATGCAAATTTAAGGGACCCAGTTGGCCAAAATAATTTTGAAAAAGAACAGAGTTGGAGGACTTACATTTTCTGATTTTAAAACTTACAATAAAGCTACAATAATCAAGACAGTGTGTTATTTCCATAAAGATAGAATTACAGATGAATAGAACAGAATTGAGAAATCAAAAATAAACCTGTACATCTATGGTCAATTGATTTGCGACAAGAGTGCAAAGAAAGTTCGAAGAGGAATGAATTGTCTTTTAAACAAATAGCGTTGTGACCAATGGATATCAAAATATAAATAAAAAAGAAAAAATTGAACTAGAATCCTTTTTTTTAACACATACAAAAAAAAATTAATTCAAAACAGATGATAGACCCAAACATAATAGCTAAAACTATATGTCATAGGATAAAACACAATGTGTAAATCATGGTGTTCTTAGATTACATATTGATTTTTTTAAGATATATCATTGAAATTACAAGCAACAGATAAAAAATTAAATACATGTGACTTCATCAAAAGTAAAACAAAAAATGTTTGTGCTTCAAAAGACATTCTTTAAAAAGTAAATAGAGAACCCAAAGAGTGGAAGAAAATATTTTTATGTTCTCCAATAATATACTTGTGTGCAGAATATATATTTTAAAAGATCTTATGGTGACTCAGCCTGTAATCCTGTGCCTTTGAGAGGCTGAGGTGAGTAGATTGCCTGAGCCCGCAGGTTCGAGACCCTGGGCAACTTGGCAAGACCTCATCTCTACAATAAATCAAAAAAAAAAAAAGAAAAAAAAGAAAAGAATCTTACAACTCAGCAAAAAAGGACAAGTAATTCAGTTTTTGAATGAGCAAAGTATCTGAACAAACATCACTTGAAAGAACACATACTAATGATTATGAAGCTTATGAAAAGATGCTTAAAATCATCAGCCATCAGGGAAATGCAAATCAAAACCACAATGAAATAACACTTCACACCAACTAGAATGACTATAATATAAAAGACAGCAAATAGCAATTGTCGATTGATGAAGAAACTGAACCTCTCATTACTCATGACTATGTAAATGGTGTAGTTTATTTGGAAAAGAGTTTAGTAGCTCCTAAAAATATTACAGCGCTACTATATGACCCAACAATTCTACTCCTAGGAAAGTACCAGAGATAAATTAAAATATATGTCAACACAAAATGGGTCCACAGGTGTTCTTATCAACATTCTTTATAACACAGCCCAAAATAAGAGCAATCCATGTGTCCATCAGCTGGTGAATGGATAAATAAAAAGTGGTATATGCACACTATAAAATATATTTGGGAATGAAATACTGTACTAATACATGCTCCAGCATGAATAAACCTTGAAAAAATTACCATAGTGAAAGAAGCCAGTAATAATAGAAAACATATATAACTTAATTTATATGAAAAGTCTACACTAGACAAATATATAGAAATCAAAATAGATTAGGGGCTGCCAGGACCTGGGAGAAAGAGTAGAAAGCTAGTATTGGGGTCTGCTGTCAAGTATGGATTTTTGATGAGGGTGGTGAAGAAAATCTTCTAAAAATGATTTATGATGATGGTTGCAGAACTCTGTGAACATACTACCATTAAATTGCACACTTTTGATAGGTGAACTTTATGGTATGTGGATTATATATCAATGAAGGTTTTTTTTTAAAAAAAAGAAGCAAAAGGAGCCAACTTTTAGCACTATCATCCAATATTATCCTGTAAGTTTCAGCCAATGCTAGAAATAAGCATTGTGATTTTGGGAAAAGAAGACACATTAATCATATAAATAATTCAGTAGAGTAAAATTATGATTTAATTATACAAAAATCATATTATTTTCTTTAAACCATCCATTACCACTAAAAATAAAGAAAAAAAATGAGACAAAGATTCTTGAATTGGAAGATACAGCATGCTCTAGAAGAGGAAGATCAACTTTGCTAAGATTCAAATTATTTCCAAAGTTGTGCCCTCTTAACTGAATGAGCAAAGAATCTGAACAAATATCACTTCAAAGAACACATATTAATGGTCAACAAACTGATGCTAATGATATATATTGGGTTTTGAACAGAATAATTCTGAAATTTATCTGAAATTAGAAGTTAATTTAAATATTTTTCTATTTTCATTTCACATCAATTTATTAAATAAACATGTATTTTGTGTAACAGAGGGATTTTAAATGCTAAAATATGTTAATATATGTTTAATGAGAATCCCAAAAGGAGAAGGTAAAAATATGATTTATAAGCATTATTGGAACTATTTGAAAGACAGTATGTCTATAGAGTTTCCAAAATTCATGAAGTATATTAATCTGTACGTTTGGGAAACCCATGGAGCCCTAAGCAGGAAAATAAAAATAAAAATAGATTTAAGCCGGGCTCGGTGGCTCAGCCTGCAATCCCGCGCCTTTGGGAGGCTGAGGTGAGTGGATTGCCTGAGCCCGCGGGTTCGAGACCCGCCTGGGCAGTGAGACCTCATCTCTACAATAAATCAAAAAATCAGCCGGGCGTGGTAGCGCATGCCTGTAATTCCGGCTACTCGGAAGGCTGAGGCGGAAGGATCGCCGGAGCCCAGCAGGTCGAGGCTGCGGTGGCCGGGAGCGGCCACTGCACTCCAGTCTGGGCGACAGAGTGAGACTCCAACTCAACAACAAAAAAATAGACTTAAATACATCACAGAAAACAAAAACTAAAAGAAAACAAGTCAAAACAACAAAAAAAAACTTTTTAAAATACTCATAAAAAGAAAGAAACAAAAAACCAAAATTTATACTACTGGCTGACTCATTAACAGAAAAATGGAAATCAAAAAACTTATATTTTTACTCAAAACAATATCTTTGGAACTAGAGTCTATAATACTGAGTGACCTCTCACAAAACAAAGATCCAAGTATCACATGTTCTCACTCATATAATGGACCTTGAACATCCAATGTAATACTATAAGAAAATGACTGACGGTACTGGGAAACTATGGGGGGGATGGGATTAACAGTAGCAAATATCTGTCTGGGGATGGGGTAACACCTCTTATCAACAGGGTGCCTGAATGAAATGTAATTATACACCTAACCCTTAACTGTACCCCACAAAACCATAATAAAAAATATTGATAAAAAAAAGAAGAATAAAGAGGACAAATTCATGAACTTCACAGCAACCTGGATGTACTTAGTGTCTATAATACTGAGCGACCTATCACAGAAACAATGTACTGGGTATCACATATTCTCACTCATAAGGGGGCCTTGAAAAATTATTGTAATACTATAAGAAAAGGATCGACAGTAGCAGGAAACTGTCAGAGGTGGGGGAGAGGCGGGATTGGCAGTAATGGTAATCTGCAGGGGGTGAGGGGGCACACCTCATCAACAAGGGTACCTGCATAGTGAACATGAATTGTACCCCACATCTTTAAAATTTAAAAAAAAAAAGAAAAGAGAAAAAGAATACAGAGGAAATACAGATTTTTTATATTAAAAAACTTGACAGAGTTCAACACCAGTAGGCATGCATTATGTATACATATCTATGTGCAAATACCCATGCACACACATACATATACACAAAGGTTATTCTTCAGCCATTCAATCAGAAAAAAAATGATTCTAGATATAATGTTGGAGATGAAGATGGGAATAAGGAACAACAATAAATTAAATATATGTGTAAATTTCAATAAATGCTAAGAGTTTTAACCATTAATATTAATAACCCCTCAAAACATGACAAGTGCAAATAAGTTTAGAGTGAGTAAATGGAATTAAATGTTCTCATATTTCTAATATTCTCATGCAATTCCAAGTTCATAGAAATGGTTAAAATACAAATTAACATTAGACATTGATGAATCACAGGTACATGTTGTAAAATCTCTGCTAATCAATAAGAGTTCTGTAAGAATGTATAGCTTCCAAACTGACTAACAAGGGAAAAGAAAGGAATTATAACCTTAAATACTTTATCTATCTAAAAAATAGCAAGACCTTTAGAAAATAAAATATAAATCAGTTTAAGATGGGACATATATATTCAAACATATCAGTAATTTTATTAAAATACATATATATATAGAGAGAGTGTGTTCAATTGTAAAATAAACATTTCTCCTCTGTTTAAATAAGCATATTTCTTCTCAGGGTCAGTAAGAAAACACATTCAACTCTAAAAATTGCAATAAAATTCTCACATAAAAACCATGAAAATTAAAGAAAGAATTTTAATTTCAATGTCAAGAGATGAAATTGATAAATGAATCCACAGATTTATATACTATAGGAAAAATAAACAATTAAAAAATGCTTATTTTATACAAAAAAATTGAAAAATGTGATAAACGCCTGAACAGAGGGAGAGAGAAAGGGAGAAAGGGCGAGTGAATGAAGTAGAGGAGGAGAAGGAGGAAGAGGAGGAGGAGGATAAACAGGAGGAGAAGTACAACAAGCAGAGAGAAGGCAAAAATAACATACATAGTTATACACCCACACACACACACACACACACACACACACACACACACACACACATGCATCACTACAGATGCCGCACAGATTTAACAAAGAAAATATATTAATAGCAATTCTATGGTAAAACGTTGGTAAAAACTCATGTAAAGAGAATAAATTCTTAGAAAGCACAACTTCCAAAATGGAGACAATAATACATATAAATCCTGCATAATTATATCACCATGGAAGACATTGACTCTATAGTGAAAGGCATTACTACCAGGAGAATGCCAAGACTATGTAATTTTAGAAGAAATTTTTATCAAAGATTTAAAGGAATTATAACCAGAAGATTAACTAAACTCTTCTGTAGAACGAGCAAAAAAAGAATACAAAATTCATTTTATGTAACCACCCTAACCTTGGTATCTAACAACTGACAAATAAATTCCATGAAAAGAAAATTATAGGCTAATATTACTTGTAAACATACACACAAACATTCTAAACAATATTAGCAAACACAATTCAGCGTTAAAACTGCAGGAATAAGTTGTGGTTTTTCCAGGAATGCAGAGCCAATTTGAGGGTGAGCCTCTCGTAGTACAGTCTTCCCCTGCTAGGTGAGTATTCTGGGAACTCATCAGTATTTGTGTATCAGTTAGTGTTGTGAGAGGCTGTGTTCACCTTTAGCAATTCGTTGTTAAGATTCTTTAAATGCATTTGCCCGTTTCATCAATCGTGGTTTACGAGGGCACCTGCCCTCACTGCGCTGAGAATTCAGCACTTTTTGACCCAAAACGGCATGACTCCCTTGCCTCACCCTCCTTATTCACCAGATCTGGTCTCAAGCAACTTTTTTTCTCCTCCAGATGAAAAAAAGTCCTCAAAGGGAAATGTTTTGCTGATGTGGAAGAGTTGAAACAAAAACGACAGTGGTGTTAAATGGCATCCAAATTGACAAGGTAAAAAAAAAAATGTTTTGAGAAGTATATTGCGTCACTGGATAAGTGTATTGCATAAAATGAAGAGTACTTTGAAAGTGACTGAAATTTAACCATGTAAGAATAAATAAACTTTTTTTGTAAATAAATTCTGGGTTTTGGGGGTCCTCCCTTATATATCCATGTTCATTGCAGCATTATTCACAATGGTCAAATTATGGACGAAATACAAGTATCCATCAATTGATGAATGGCTAAACAAAATGTAGTATATCCATATTTATACAATGAACATACTACTTAGCCTTAAAAAGTAGGAAATCTGAAATAGGCTATAACATGAATGAAACTTGAGGACATTATGCTAAATGATAAAAACCAGTTACAGAAAGACAAATGCTATATGATTTGACTTCTGCGAGGTACTTTAAGTAGTCAAAATAATAGAGACAGAAAGATTGATGGTTGCCAAGGACTGGGATGAAGGAGGGTAGTGGGAGTTAATATTTAATGAGAACAGAGTTTCAATTTTATTAGATGAAAATAGTTATGGAAACTGATGATGGTGATGAGTGCACAACGTTATGATTATATTTAATACCTCTGACTGTACACTTAACAAAGCATAAGATGGTAGGATATGCTATGTGTATTTTACAAAATAAGGAAAAATAGGGAATAATCAATGGACTGTATCTCACTAACATAATAAAGGGGAAAATCATGTAATAACCTAAATGTTTACATTTGAGAAACTCAATAACCATTCAAAAAAATACTTAGCAAACTAGGAATAGAAGGGAAAGTTCTTAATCTGATGCCGGATACTATTAACAAACAAAGTCAATATACATTATAGCTAATGCTAAAATGTTCAAATGTTGAAATAGTTCCATCAGTTACAAAAAGAATGTGCCCATTATTGTTTTTGTCCGGTCTAACAAACCAGTGCTATCCCTTGTGATCAATCAACAATGACGTTAAGGAACCGGAAGAAAAAAGGGTTTAATTTCTGCAATGACATTACCAGGAGACGGGTTGGCATCTTTACCAAAAACCCTCTCAAAGTAACAAACTTATTCCCAGTATTTATACCCAGAGTTTATTGTCCTTCACCTACCTCGACTTAAGATTAAGAAGACTACGCGTGGTTTCAGCATGACTCAGAATTTTTTGACCATGCTTTTATTTCTTGGTACTATACCACTGACGAGACTTAACATCTCCTGGTCATCTTGACATTTTTAGATAACATTCTGGAATTTACAACATGTTCTTTTACAGTTATGAGAGGAAGGGGCAGACAATTGCAACATTTGGAAGGAAATGAAAGTCACAACATTTAAAATGACTGAAAGTCACAACATTTGAAATGAGATCTTTAAATTGTTTTAAAACACAATTCTAACAATTCTGTTTCCAGAGTCCTGGCCTATAACATTATCATTATTTTTCAACATTTTACTGCAAGTTCTAGACAGTGCAGTAGAGCAAGAGAAATAAAGTATATAAAGCTTAGCATATAAACAAACTAACATATTTTCAGATGAAAAGATTGTACTGAAGACTTGAAGAATCTGTAGATATATTATTTTAATTACTTAGTTATTTTAACTAAATCACTGGATGTAATGTCTTTTTTACAGCAAAAGCAGAAAAAATGAATTTAATAGTATAATTTCAGTGTATCAAATATATCAAGTACCTAGAAATAAGTCTAATTAAGTATGTGCAAGATCTCTGTACAGAAATTCACAAACTATTATTGTGAGCAATTAATGAACATTTAAATACATGGAAGAATATGCTATGTTCATGGATTAGAACACTCAATTTTGTTACTCAGGTTTCCAAAAATTGATCTGTAGATTTAACATAAGCCCAACAAAAATCAACTTGATTTGTTTAATTTGACAAGCTGATTCTAAAATGTTTATGAAAATGCAAAGATATAGGATAACTAAGAAGATTTTATTGAACAAAGTGAAAACTTCTTTTACTGGACATCAAAACATTTATAAAGTGATAGTAATCAAAACAGCATGGTATTGTTAAAGTAAGGAGAGATAAATCAACTCCTGAAATGAAATACAAAGTCCAGGAAAAGACTCCATACATTTTGGGATGCTTGCTTTATGATAGAGATGGCACCCCAAACAGAAAGAAAAGAACTGCCATTTCAAGTGAGAAAATTGGATAACTATCTACAAATAAAATTAGACCTTTACCTCACCCCATAAATATACAAAAAAGTAAATCCATGTAGATTGTAGACCTAAATATGAAAGGCACAGATATAAAGATAGAGCTAAATACCTTTTTTTAAAATGGAGAAATTAAGCCACGAAGTGGAAGAATCTATTTTGAATGCATATAATTGAAAAAAGGCTTTTATGCCGAATAGAAACTCCTCAAAATTGATAAGACAAAGACAGTCAATATAATTCTGAAAAAACTCATCACAAAAAAGGATTTTGTAAATAGCCAATAAACATGAATAGTACCAAATCCACAAATAACCCAAATACTCGTCAACATCAGAATGGATTAATTGTGTATATTTTTAAAATAGAATAATAAACAGTAACTAAAATGAATGAACACATAGCAGCAGTGATATAAATATCATGTTGGATTGAAGAAGCAAAACACAAAATAAAACATAAGGTAGGGTTCCGTTTCTATAAAATACAAAATTAAGAAAGCAAAATTATAGTCTTTAAAATTGTAAGTGGTAAAAATACAAAGGAAAGCAAATAAATTATTAACACAAAAGTCAGGGGGGCAGTAACTTTTATGGAGGAAGTACATGGATGTTTCTGAGAAACAGCATGTGGGGGGTTCTGGATTGCTAACACTGTTCTATTATTTACACTTTGTGGTAGGCACGTAGGTATTCACTTTCATTAAGCTGTATATTTTTGTTCCATGTACCATTCCAAATGTGTGTTTTATTTCATGATGTAATGTCTTAAAAATAAATTTCGTAGAATAAGAGATAGATATTTGAGCATATTTTTAATGAATAAAGATAACAGAATAATTAAATATATTATAATCAGTAATGTTCTTTAGAAAAAAGAAAGACAGGAAATGAAAAGTAGCACAATTAAGCTAAATCCCCCATCTTTCAAGCATGAAAATTGTCTAAAGAAACTAGAGTTCTAATCCTGTAATTTATATTGACTGTAACCACCAAAATTGTGTGTGTGTGTGTGTGTGTGTGTGTGTGTGTGTGTGTGTGTGTTTGTGAATGTGCAGGTATGTAAACTGTTACCAATGAAGAGAGGGCCAAAGATGGGACTCATGCTTCTTTTTTAAAGTTATTATGTACCTTGACTTTAACTGTCTGCATGTATAACTAAATAATGTGATAGCAATAGAGTTAGTTTAAAAGTACCAGAGAACCCTGGGTAAGATTATACTAGTGAACAATATGTAATGATAGATTGATATCATTCTTTAAAAATTAAATTATGGTGATAATAAAGAATTAAATTTCTGTATCTATCTCTGAACTTGTGAAACAACCCCTATTGCCTAAGCGGCACTAAGATAAATCATTTTTCTTGCATCTCACCCTGTGTTCCAGCAAAAGGTGTTGACCACTCACTCATTCCTTGAACTTAACTTTAGTAGGTACACCTTGCTAGATGGGAGGTATTTGTCTTCCATTCCTACTGCGACATTTCTTTCCCTAGTCAGGCCTTCTCATTGTTATCCTCTGTCATTTTCCTCTGTTACTGCTTTCACAGGCTCACTAGACTCTTAACAAGTTACCCTCATTTTATTCTGGCTTTGTATTACAACTACAAGTTTTAGAAGGTAAAAAGATTAACAAATGATTATTTATACCCAAGCAGAGATATTTTTTGAGAAAATGGGATTACTATCAATTAACTACCCTGGGAAATAGAGGCAGCATTGTTGTTAATACAGTGTCTGCCTAGAGATCCTTGATCACTCATTGCTAAAAATGAATCGTGTTGATAGTTTTAGTTTGCAACGCATAGCATCCTTATGTTTGATTAAAACATATTTGCCTTCTGAATTTGTGGGGAGTGTTCCATTCCTCATTGATATAAATTTCAAGGTAAAAACCATAAAGAGGGCTTACCAGATTTCTCAGGATTCTACTCCACAGACAAAACTTAAGTCTTTTTTTAATGCACACCAGGTTACAAGCAAAAGGTAATTAACTCATTGGAAAGCAAAGCAAATGCTGCATAATCTCCTGTGTTTGAAAATGTGGCACACTGGCCTAATTTAAAATATTATTGTAAGTGTGTTTATTATTTAGAGCACAACAGCATAAATCAAATGTTTTACCAGAAAAAAGCAATGGCATGTATGGGCATGCAAAATGGTGGCCCTTCTACCTACTTATAGCATATTATAAAAATGCTGTTTGAATAACTCATAGTAAGCTGCTTATTCTTTTGAAATTTATGTAAATAGAAAGTTGCTAATAGTATTTGTATTAATGAAGATATACAACGAGCTGCATATAATTGGGACACAAACATAACAGTAGCTGAAACTAGATAGAAATTTATTTTTTCTACAAGTCCAAGTCTGAACTAGTAGAGTGAATCCGCCCCACAGAATACTTTGAGTTCTTATGCTTGGACTATGATTCATGGTGCCAGAACTTGAACTCTTTTTATCTTCTTTCTCTGTCTTTTCTGAGATGTTGTACCTCTCTTCCTAGTTGAGATAACTCTAAAATGACTCCCCTTTTGACTTCTAGTTGTATAAAAAGAAAAATAGACTGATAAAGATACATCATTTCTCTTTAATGGAACACCCAGAAGTTATAACTTATATCCCATTGGTCAGAACTTGGTAATTTGCCTAAACCTAACTACAAAGGAGGCAGGGAAATATACCACTTTTCTTAGTGGCCATAAGCCCAATTAAACTTTCATTTCATTGGGAAAAGGGTAAATGAATACTGAGGAGATTGTTATTGTCGGCTTTCAAAGCCTTCTTCAATAAGCGTTAACAATGGTGATTCATGTTCCCCAGGAACATAAAGTCTAGAAAAGGGAAAATTGCAGACTTTTGAGTATGGTCTGTGTTATGATGTGATAAATAATCCAAGAAAAAAGCAAAAACAAAAAAATATTATGAGCACATGGAGTATATGAGGAGGAAATAAATTCTGGTTGGGGAACAGGGAAGACTTCATGCATTTGAAAGCATTTGATATAGGGGCTGAGAACATAAAAACTATTAATTATAAACAGATGAAGATTGCATAGAGGGAATTCACAGGAGAAATTATAGTCAGAGAAAACTTGTCTTGGTGGAAAAATTCAGGACAGATCTTATTTTGTAAGAGTTTAGGTTTCATTCATCATTTCAGCACATCTGCATTTGTGTTGAATTCTTGTTTATTCTACATTTTTATTTATTCATTCTTGTATCAATTATTATTTACCCTTTTCTGCATGCTGTACTGTGTGTTCATTAGCCTTGAAAATACTGACATAATCTCTGCCTTCAGGGGGCTTATGGTACAGTGCAGACAAAAAACAATGACAGGTGTTTACACAGGAAAATTATTGCAATTGTTATATTGAGTGTTGTTATGATTCAGATTATTGTGTCCTTCCAAAATCATAGGTTGGTGTTTTAACTCCCAATATAATGGTGTTTGGAAGTGTGGCCTTTGAGAGGTAATTAGTCCAAGAGGGTAAGACTTATGAATGGAAATAGTGTCCTTGTAAAAGAGACCCCAGAATGCTCTCTCACCCTCTTTCCACCATGTGAGGATTTAAGATGTCAGCTGTCTTCAACCCAGAAGAAAGTCCTTATTTGGACTCAATCATACTGGAATACTGGTCTCAGACTTACAACCACCAGAACCATGAGAAACACATTTTTCTTTTTATAAGACTCCCAGACTCTGATGTTCTCTTATAGAAACCCCAAATGATTAAGACAGAAATTGATACTACGTGGTGGGGGTGGAGGGGATGCTATAGTAAACACCTACAAATGTGGAAGCAGCTTTGCCACTGGGTAATGAGTAGAAGCTGGAAGATTTTTTGTGGTGCATACTGGAAAGCAAAAACAAACAAACAAAAAACTAGATTGCTGTGAATGAATTTTTAAAGGCAATTCTGGCGAAAGCTTAGAAATAAAAGAAGGAACCTGTAGAGAAAACTTTTGTCTTCTCAGATAATACCAAAGTAACTATGAACAGAATGTTGGTAGGGATATGAACCCTAAAGGCCATTCAGATGAAGTCTCAAATGGAAATGACAATGAAGCATGTTATTGGAAAGGTGGAAAGGTAATAAATTGTCAAAGAACACATCTGAATTGTGTTCATGTTCTAGTGTTTTGTGGAAGGTAGAATTTGCATGTGATGTAAATGGATATTTAGCTGATGAAATTTCTAAGCAAAGTGTTGAAGGAGTGGCTTTGTTCCACCAGACTGCTTATATTAAAATGTGAGAGGTAGGGAGTGAAAACGGAATGGTTATGCAATAAGGAACCAGAAATTAAAGACTTGAAAAATTATGTCTGTTCATATCACTAAAAGCAACAAAGCATGTTCAGAAAAGAACACGAAGGATGTGGCAGACAGATCATTTCATAAAGAAATTGATGTGAGTGTTAACTACCAGAGACATAGGACCTAATCTAACACCTCAACAAAAGCCAGAAATAGAGAAAGGATTATACAAGGGAACCCAAAAAGACCCATTATTATCTTTTTGGAGAGTGACCCCTCTTGTAGTACAGGCTTTCCCTGCTAGAAAAAAATTTGCTAGAAACCAATCGGTGTAACAGCTAAAGTTGTTGTGAGAGGCTGCATTCAGCTTCAGTGATATTTTAAAATTCCTTCAACAGATTTGCCCATTTCATGATGGGTGATTTACATAAACAACCTGCCCACACTAAGTATTCTCAGTTTTTGACCAAAAACAGCATGACCCCCATGCCCCGCCCTCCCTATTTACTCCATCTTGCCCTGGTTGTCTTATTTTGTTTGTTTGTTTCCTCAAAGGAAAACGTTTTGCTGATGTGGAAGACGTGCAGCAAAAAACAGCAGAAACACTAAAAGACATCAAAACTGATGAGTTCAAAAACTGTTTTGAGCAGTGGAAAAAGTGTCTTAAAAGGTGTATTGCATCAAATGGAGAGTATTTTGAAGGTGACTAAAGTTTAAACATGTAAGAAGAAATACACAATTTTTAGTAAAGAAATTCCATTTTCTTAGGGTCCCCCCTAGTACCAGCAAAAACACTACCAGCTGAGACTAAAGAAAACGGAAAATCGGACAAAATGAAGGAAGACTTGCACTTCTTGCACCCAAAACGACTGGATCATAGAGTTGCAGTGGCTGTGAACATGTGATATTCTTAAAACAAGAGAAGGACTGCAAAGGAAATTCAAACGTCATCAGTTCTGCCACTCCCACATAGGCCCAGAGTACACAGGCTGAGAGGAGCAGGGCTGCCTCAATCTCTATTTCCAAGGGTAAAATCATCCTGCCATGTTCTGAGGGCATAATAGACATCTGCAGTGGATAGCACCCTGCTTAGCTGTGGGGATGACATTTCAAACCCAGTGAGTCCAGAAGGCAGGATCTCCACCCCAGTGGGTCTAGATGGCAAAGTATTAAGCTGAAAAATTATTTTCTAGCATTAAGATTTACCTTAAGTATCCCTATTATACACTTTGATAAATTGTTATTTAATGGGAGACTGCAAGAATAATTAAATTAGAGTGATGGTATGTATGTGAATAAAGAGTGTCCCAGACAGAAATATAAGGATATATGAAGGTTATGAAATGGGGAAAAGTGAAATGTTAAAGGAATAGCAAGACTTGTGCAACAAGAATAAGAGAAGTGGGCTGGTATCAGATCAAGTGTGATCTTCATGACTATATTTTGGATTTGGTACTTTATCCTGAAGTCAATGGAAAGCCATTGAAAAGTTTTAAGCAAGGTACTAATATGAGTTAATATATTTCATTATTTTCTAAGAAAGTAATTGGCAAGAATGAGAAGAATGAGATGTACAATAATTCAGACACTGTGGCACTAAAAACAGCAGAAGATGGTTGACATCAGATCAGGGAGGGGCTTGAAAGTTATGTGTAGAAGTATGGACTTTACTCTGGGGTCAGTGGAGAAACATTACTACATAAACCTGATTTATTCTTCTAACCTGTTGTATCCAAAGTGAAGACTTTATTTTTTTATTTTTAATATATTTTTTAAAGCAGGACTTATTGAGAGGCTAGAAAAGCTCCCACAGTGGGAGCGAACCTGAAAGAGGTTGCCCCGAAGTAAAGACTTTAATGCCCCATTTACCACTTCGAAACTTGAGAGAAGTAAGTTTAAATCAGAACTGCTGTCAGAGCCATGATCCAATGGACACTTGCAAATATTATTCTGAAGAAAGATCACATACTGAGAAGAAGGAGTCAGAATTGCCCTCTTCATGATTTTGTAAGACTGAGAGAATATTCAGGGTAGACTGAAAACAAGGCAACAATATACTTTCAGGCAGCATATCAAGACAAATGGCTCGCTGCTGGCAGATATTAAATGGCAAATCAGCTTAATTCACAACTAAGAAAGCAGAAGGCTATAAGGGAAAGAGAATATCCTCTAGTTGGCTATATTTTTGCATGCTGCAAAATGAAAGCGGTGACGGCACTTAGGCATCAGAGGCTTTGATTAATACGAGCAGTTCTTGTAATTTCACAAGATGAACAACACTGGGTTCTATCATTACTGCCTCCATACCTACTTTATATAATTTTTGATTTTGAAATATCCAGTCATTTGCCCAGAGGGATCTTAATCTTGAAATTAACACCTTAGCCTCTATTTCTTATTGAGAATCTGCTATAGAATGATATTAAATCCTAGGGGTTTTGTTGTACACCTAGAAAGATGAATCCTTTATCCCCTCTCGTTCCCTGTCCCTATGCATAGAAGGTGCTATAAGAGTACTAGGAAAGGAGTTATATGAAGTTTCAAATTCTGGTTCTAATATTTGATTCTACTTTGGGATGCTTACCTGTTTCAGTAAATTAGATGCATAAATATGCAGCTTAGTTACCATCTACAATGTCTGGGAAAACCCTATGTCGTGGTACTGAGAAAAGGGGTAGCAACTGATGTTCAATCACTTAATGGTGCTCTTGTGCATATATAGGGCCTGTGGGCAACAAGTTGAAGCGGTCTTCAGAAGAGCAGATCATAGAAGACCATAAGGCTTAAATGTCCCCCTATGCCCAACAGTGGAAAAAACAAAACCAAGACAAAACACAACAAAAACTTTAGATTGAATGGTTCAAAGGTGTAAACAAATATAGAGAGATCTACTGCAGTCGCCTTTTATTTTTGTCTCTAACTATTCAGCGTTGCCCAAGTAGAAATCAATAAATTATAAAACTCCAGAGGTATAGTAAGAAGAAAATAATTCAAAGAGCAAGTTAGCTATATGCCAGAAAACCTAGGCTAAGGTACAAACACTAAAGATTACCCTCTCTTGGGCAGCCTTTTTGTACAAGCTATGCCTATAAAGGAATGTGATTTTCTGCAGGTCACACAACATGCATTCCTTTTTAAGTGTGTCTTCTATTATAAACAGCTGAAACAAATATATCACAAGCAACTTCTCTGACATTTCACATGTAAAACTCATGTGTATCAGTGCTGTGTTGTATGCTTGTAGTGTATATGGGTATGAGGAAGTGTTGAAAGGAAAAACAGAACCTGCGTATACATACATACATACATATATGTGTGTGTGTGTGTGTGTGTGTGTGTGTGTGTGTGTGTGTGTGTGTATACTTAATTGGGTAATTGCATTTTCTTTTTCTTTTCTAGTATTGCAGTGTTATGCTGAAACAGACTAAGTTTATTAATATACAGTGGATTTTTTTAAATAAAAGAAAAAAGTAAATTGTATTTTTTTGTTGTAGGTTAAATTGATCATTTACTTAGAAAATGGTATCTTTGAGTTAGAAACATTCGAACATTACTAAAATTTACTATTTTGTTATTTTCTACTTAAAGCTATTTCTTCTTTTGATATGAGGGTCTCACAATTGAATACAGCTCAGTTTGAGTATTGTATAATATTCAAGCTGTTTTTATGTGGTGGTTAAATAGAAGGGTTTTTTTATACCTTAATGAATAATTTCAGCTTCCTTCTTGAATAGCTGCTACTAACTAAATATGCCATTTATTTGTTCCTTTTGATTTTTGAGAAAATTGCCCAGGTTTGGTTTCCTAGGAAATAGTTCTCTGTCATGGAGAAATGAATTTGGACTGATTAGCTGCTTTACTTATTTGTCCTATCATTTTGTCACAGGATTTAATAGTCTGCTATAAAAAGATATGTGGTGGTATGGAGGAACTTGATTCATTTATATAATAGACATCACTAAGACATGGAAGTGAGGGCACTGAAATAAGAATCAGACCGTAATCAGTTCTAGAACGGACTTATCCCACTAACTCATTGTGTAAACTTAAGAAAGTCACTTAAATTGCACTGAATATCAGTTTCTTATCTGTAAAATGAAGGAAGGATTCCTGCCTCCCCTACCTCAGAATTGTTGAGATAATGGATGTGACAGTGTTATAGTTACAGGAAAATTATTCATTAATATTAACTAATCCAATGGCCATGTTAGATTCTGAGCATACAGAAATGAATATTCTCCATTTCTAATTTCATGCAACTCACAGTCTAGTAAGGCAGTCAGTCTTGTAAATATAGGCATTAACAACACCCAGCTTGGAAGGTGCCGTCATAGAGGTGAAAAAAGACACAGCATTTGAGAATAAAGAGGTAAGGGGTAAGGAAAGTCAGGAAGGCACTATGGAGACAGCAACCATTGAACTAATTCTTTTTTTTTTTTTAAGACAGGGTCTTGTTTTGTAGCCTAGGCTGAGCTGCAGTGGATAGCTCACTGCAGCTTCAAATTCCTGGGCTCAAGCGATTCTCCTGTCTCAGCCTCTCAAGTAGCTGGGACTACAGGCACTTGCCACCACTTCTAGCTTATATACATATGTATGTAAAATACACACACACACACACACACACAGACACACACTTATGTATATTTATAGGGATGGGGTCTCACTATGTTTCCAAGGCCGGTCTTGAACTCCTGGCCTTGATAAATCCTCCTGTCTCAGCCTCCATAAGCCCTGGAATTACAGTCATGAGCTGCCTCGCCTGGGCCAAACTAAATCTTAATATTTAAGTTAATGTAGGTGCTCACCAGGTAGACAGGATGGGGTAGAATATTCTAAGCAGAAGGTATAAAATGAGGAAAAGTAGGAAACAGCAAAGTATGAGAGGGTCAATAACAAACTATTAATATCTGGTGTTGCTGGAGCATAGAATATAAGACAATGGGGATTAAGAGGTAGAAAGGGGTCAGATCATGGTAGTTTATCAAATCTCAAGGACTTGATAAGAGGATAAAGAGGTAGAAAGGGGTCAGATTATGGTAGCTTATCAAGTCTCAATCTCATCAAGGAACTCGGATTTTATTCTGCAGAACATGGGGAACCTTGTTTTGGGACCCTTTTCTGAATGTTCACATAGCATCCTTTCTTGCCGATGGTGGAGCATTTCTTCTAGCATACACTATAATGAACTATATTTTTGTTCATGTGCTGTGATCACCTCTTATCTCCAGCACCTTACAGTGTGCAGGATGTAGTAAGATCTCAGCAAATACTGATTTAATAAATGAATTAAGTAAGAGAAGTTAGTGGATGTGAAAGAAATAATGATGGCTCCCAGATTTTGTATGTTTCTACTAAAATTTGGCTGCTGACAGTCAAGTTTTATTGGATTGCCCAACCATGAATGTTACAAACCATAAATATGATGTCAATTTATTCATTGACCATGCAAAGTAATAAATATCATGTGGAAAGGAAGCCATAGTAAATTACGTAGCAATAGCACTCCTATTTAGTAAAACCTATTTATTTGATGCAACATTCTTAATTTTTTTAATTAAAAATCTTAGAGTTCATAGAGCTTTTGTTATAAATCAATGTTATAGCAAAGGAGATATATTTTTGGAGTATGCTTGTTAGAGCTGTGGAGGGAGTTGCTTAGAAGGGTTACAGAACTTCATTTAGCTTCTCATTTTGAAACTGTCTTCTTGTAACATTGAATGTACTATCACGTCTTTTTTCATTCATGACTATATTTTGATGATAGATTTTCATGTGTCAATATTCACTAGCTATTCAAAAAAATCAGTGAACAAGACATCTTATCTATAGCTTCTCTAGAGTGAGGAGAATGCTGCATAAATATAATTTCTGGGGTTACGTTCATTTTTTTCCAATAACACTATCTCAGCAATTAAGCTGCCTTAATTATAAGAACCTTTACCTATCTATTATAAATATCATAATATTATGATTTTTAATTCTGGAAAATGAGTAGTTTATTTCTACTTTACAGTTTTCTACTCTGCTGGTTAGGTATATTTCTTTTAAACTACTGCATTATAAATTCTGTACTTAGAGAGAGATTTGAAAAAGGAGAATTTAGTTTAATACATGGACATTAGGCAAATAAAGATTACATTTGAGAAGAAGAGAGAAATATTTTGACATGAATTTTATTAAATCGATTGTCTTTTAAGTAGATTCTGTTTCTAAATCCTATCAGTTTTGAAATCTGTCTCTGTCGTAAATTTATAACTAGTTTAATTTGAGGAAGTCTAAATGCAGTCCAGAGGCCAAGAAAAAGAGAAATGTGCTATTAATATAAGGAACTGATCAACACTTTCTGACAATTCAGTGTAGGAATGTGACCAAAGGAAATTGCTAAAAACTAAGAAGCACACACAATCTCAATTATGTTACAAACACTGGCACATATCTTACAGGATGGCTGATAGTCTTGTCACCTTAGTCACTGAAGCTTGATGTCATAATTCTGTTTGACAGTATAAAAAGCACATGCATATTCAACTTTGTCTTCCTAATCTAATCATCCTAGTTTTCTATGATGAATACAGCCGACAATCTTTAGCTTAGAGCTGCCTGAATCTGATACCATAATGTAGAAAGTAGGCATTACAGGTTCCAGTTTATACCATGCCTATAATTTATTTTCCTGTTAATATTAAAAGTGATGACAATCTGAGAGACACATTATATACTAAAAACTTTCCATATTCAATCTCCCTTTATTCATTCTAATGCTATTCTTAAATTGAAAGCCCTATTATTTTTCATGGTTTAATAAATCTAAATATATATCTGTATCTTAAAAATCTACATGTGGAGACTTGATTTGATTACTCTCTGCTTCCTACAAGAAAGGAACACTCGAATGATTACTTCAAATTCTCTATGAGTTCACTGAAAAATTGGCAAAATCACAGCATTCTCTGTCAGTTTATCTTGAAGCATTTGCATGCCATGAAATTTTCCAATTCTAAACAAAACAGTCTCATCCATTTAGAGAAGATTTCGGTTTTACTCTAGTTATGTTGCTCCATGTGACAGGATCATAGTCAAAGCAGCAACATAGTACAATGGTTAAGACCAAGGTCTTCAGAGTCAGAAGGTGAGTATTTATATACTAGATTTCCCAATACTTATCATTATGACCTAAGGCAAGAAAACTGACCTCCACGAGCCTTAGTGTACTTACTTGTGAGTAGGGAAAATAATTATGTCCCTCAAAGAGAATGTAAGATTAGTGAAACTATATATAAAGGACCTGACACGCTGGCTAACACAGAGTAGGTGCTTGACATGCAGTAGCTGTTATTGTTAATGCGACAGTTTTAAACCAACACTATATTCATTTATATATTGATAGCCATAATTTGCCTACCATTTCTGCAGAGGAAAAACATTTTTTCTTCTACATATAATATGCCTTTTAGGCTGCCATTGTTGATGTCACTTTATGTAATATATTCTGGCAATATTTATCCAGTACTATTATACAGGTTATTTACTGTCCATAATTGGCTTTTGAAGGCAGAAGGAGAAAATTTAGAGTGCTTCATTATAAGACATTCAACAAATAGTAGAAATTAGTATTCATAATGCAGTGTGGTGCTGACTTTCCTGATACTTTAAATTCATTACCATGTATTTTTATGTTTCACTCTGCTTTTAGAAGCTGTGTTGAAGCCAGATGCTTCTACCTGAAATTAATTCAATTTTGTCTTTTTCTATAGATACATCTACTAATCCTTGCTGCCTCTGATATTTCAGGGCTAGTCATTAAAAGGATGGACAGCCCAGACACTCTCTCATTGCGATTTCAGATTTGATGCCATTACATTAAAATGGTTACCAGTTCCCTATGACATTCTAATTAGCCAGGGCACTGTTGCACTGTTAGTGCTGATAATAAAGCAGTCTAACAAGAGATAAATTATGCCAACAGCTCTAGCAACTGCAACTGTCAGGGTTCAGACCATCAGATAAATATCACCATATAATTATTTCTTCACTACGCCAATCTCTGATGTGATGTGTGTGTGTGTGGTGTGCGTGTGTGTGTGTGCATAATAGAGAAAATTATTGAATAGAGGACTACTTTCCCCAGTAGGTTTATTATCTGATGTATGATTCAAGAACAAAGAAAATGACTCCCCTAAAATAAACTTCCACTTAATTTACCAGTGTGCCTGGAATAGAGTAGCGATATTGTGGAAAACTATGGTATATACAAATTCATGTTTGTATATTTTTATGACTAATACAGGGATTTTCTTTCATTCATCATAAACTTAATTAGAATGAATAAAATTCAAAAATGAGGAGAAATGAGAGGTAAAGTAGGATTTTCTGTAATAAAACTTTGTGTTAGAAAAACTGAATCTGGACTATGAAACATAATACAAATACTCAGTGTATTTTAATGTTATAACTTGTTTATTTCTACCTTCTTTACAATGTCCTGCCCCTGAAGATATTCTTGTTCTTTATACAGTTTTTCACTTATCACAGAGATCCTGACTTTAAAAAAATGAAATGATTCAGGAGAATTTAGAGTGTCTCAGAGAGGAGATAAGTGTATTTTGGGTTGTGTGATAAAGAGTTGCATCATGTTGAGAAGGAAATAATTTTGGGGAGAATGAGGAAAAGAGAAGAAAAAGGTATGGACTCCGTTGAACATTATTATCTAGTGACTGCAAAATAAAAAAGAACATCTTTCTTTTGGGAAATTTTCTCATTGTGAAGAGATTCATTGGTAGGGAATTTCCTCATGTCTGATTCCTATTGTACAGGACAAAGAGTAAAGACCCTATTGCTACTTAAAAATCAATTCTGGGACCCTGAAATTTCAACAAATAGTACAATGACAGAACAAACATTTGGAAGTCAGATTCATCAAAATAAAAATGAGGGCAACACACTAAGTACAAAGAAAAACAATGGAATTTTTAATACCTTAAGTAAATAATAATGGGAGCTCAACAATTAATATCCACTTACCATTCATTATTAGTAACAGACTTTTCAGAAATTTTCTTTCCTTCCAGAGAAAGCAATCGATCATCCATGTGAGATTCACGTGGGCTACAAATACTCTCACATTCTGAGAGTGTTCTAAAATGACCCGTTTAGTATCTCTTCCCCAAATCTCCTTGTCATATGTCCTCAAATCTTGTTCTTTCTAAGTCCCTGACCATTTGACAAGGGAGGACATTAGCTACAGTCTTTGACTTGATATAGATTCATACAAGAGATCATGTATCATTTTTTCTCACTCCACCCCATGATTCAAGGACCCATGTATTCTGGTGTGAGTAAAACAACTCTATACATTTGTTTCTGATTTACAGTTTATAAAATATTCTGTAGGATCTAGAACCCAGAACTCCACGAGTTATCTCCTTGCTGCTTCCTTAAGTGGGTCTTCACAGTTTATTTCATAAGAGCAGAGTTAGCCATTGTTTTGGAAAGTGTCATAGAACACAAAAGTCATTTCTAAATTTACATACAGGTAGGGTAACCATATGCAAATCCAGAATAAATTCTACTCCAAGGTGAGTATTGTAACTTTACAATAATAAAAGGAATGTTTGCAGTGCCAATATAGATATCATCTTGGTGAGGGGAAATTCAGGTGATTTAGCCCATAAATTACCTTTGTCCTAAGTATTGTGCTCTCTTTGCTCATGAACCCATTGAGCAAGCAGGATGCTCTCAACATATGCAAAATGTGCTATTTTGTCAATCTGTGCTATTGAGACACCACTACACTGGACAACCTTTGGTGAGTTTTTACAGAGGACGGATATTTTATGTTCAAACTAGGCACCCATTCTGAAAGGTCCATTTATACACTTCTTCCACAGAACTCCTTGTCACCAATTTTCCAATGCTATTTTTTCCAAATTACTTATCATCCAGCAATGACCATTAATTTATATTTTCAGCTTTATCTCCACTAGAAAAGCTGGACAAACAGATGTACTGTTTAAGCTTATATCTACTGGGAGAATTTCACTCACCTGTGTTGTTTGGGACCACCCTTTACTTTCTACTAGTGTCAGTAAATCGTGTAGCTCCATTTGTAACAGCCACAAACATTTTCCCCTCTGTAGCCACCTGGTCATTAGAAACTAGTTTAGAACACATTGGTGTGGGTCGAAAAAGTTATAGCCATCTAACAGATGTAGTCACATTGGGAATATAAATTATCTGCTCCTATAACTTATTTTTACCTGCTGGTTCCTCCCAAGGCTTGTCCTATAAATCATACTTCTACCTGATGGCAAGTTATTTATTGCTGGGTCTGCTTTTTAATCACTTTGAGTTTGAATAGTATACAGGTTATGGAAGGAAATTGGATTGCATAGTCATATAATGCCCTGTGGTCAAACTTTCAATCTCTGCAAGACCCCTGTAATATGCCAGGACTTTTTCATGAAAGAATATTTGTTGAAAGTGTCATAATCCTGCTAAAAACTCAAAAGACCTCCACTCTAATTCTATTGGGACTTGCCTTAATTTTCATTCAGCATCACATCTGCTCAGATACTTCTGAAAGTTGTATTAGAAGGATTAGACCTCTATTATTTAGTCAAGCAGGTGATGTTTTCTCAAATTGGTCAATAGAGAAAAGATTTTTAAAAGTTATTTTGGGATTTTGGACTCAGAGCCTAATCTGCTTTTTAAAATATGTGTATGAATGTGTGGCAGTCATAAGAATAGGACATAATTATGCCATGTACATTGACATTATTGTATGATATCAAAACACTGTTTGCTTAAACTATTTCAGTGCAAGCAAAAGTTAAACATAGCCTCCTCATGGATAACATGTGTATAGTTGATCCTAGCTTTTAATGAATGTGAAGCAGGGATAAACGTTGGGTGGGAGAGCCGATGAAGAATACAGAGGGTATACTTTTGTTTGTACCTTACAAATTTCCACATCTACTCTTGTTTTATTTGTTTTTACTGACTGTAAAAGAAAAAGCTGAATTGCAATCTCCTTGTCAGACTTCTAATGGAGAATATACATGATCAGCCCTTCATTAAGAAAGAAAATACAGAAAAGTTGCCTTATGAAGTGAAGCAGAGAAAAGTAAAATTACAACAGCAATGAAACCAGGTGATTAACAGAAATTAACACATTTTCATGACAAATAAAAGAAGCTGGAAAGTGGAAAACTGGTTGGAGTGTATTCCTATCATGGTATATTTAGCTGGTGCCAGGCTGTTCCTGATTGTGAATGCATCATTTTCAGTATGTTAATTTACAAATGAATTTTCCCAATACAGAGCTGAACAGCTCATGAACTTTTATTCCTTTTTTACTTGAATATAAGACCTTGTGTCACATTTCTGTAATAGTATGCAGCAAAAAAAAAAAAAAAAGCCAAATCCGAAAAACAAAGTACCAGCAAGAACAATAGTGGACTATATAGATATTTCACACTGGCTCCATTCCTGAATCAAACATGTAGGCGTGTCAAAGAGTAGCTAGCTACTATCCCAAAATGGACTCACTTCCAAATGTAGAGTCTCTAGCTTCCCTTGATCTTCCTACTGGAAAGACAATAGTATGCCTTTTGGTTTGTTTCTGTTTTGTCTAGCTTCATACAGTGATAAATGCTACAAAAAAAGTGATGAAAAGGCCCAATGTTAATAATGACTGGTTCCAGTAATGCTCAGAGAGAACTTCTTCTGCCCTTCAAGATGGGCAATGCAGTCATTCTTTTATGAAAGATGTTTGTCTCATTGAACAAGTCCCCAGAAAATTACTGTGGAACCTTTTGTATGTGTGACATATACTAGTATGAAACACAGAATTATAAATGAAAGGGTCAGCACTTCCATCAGAGTCCACATTAAGGGAACACAAACTGTTCAATAATTGGGATAAACAGTGTGTTCACTAGGCAAAGAAACTGCGAGTTAGTGAAGCCTGCATTTGGACATACAAAAAGCTCTCCCAGTGATAGCACTAAGGAGGTTTACTTTATTTTATTTTATTTTATTTATTTATTTCTTTTTTTAGATGTGGGGTACAATTCAGCATTATGTAGACAAGTGATCACCATACAGGTAAAGTATAGGCTTCCCTTTGGTCGCCTGGTTTGAGATCAGATACCCTTATTGATGTTATATGCCCCCTCCCCTCCCCTGGCAGTTTCTGGCTACTGCCAATCCCTTTCTTATAGTATTATGGTAAATGTTTAGGATCCACTTATGAGGGAGAACATGTGAGAACAGCTCTTTATTTCTGTCATAGATCACTGAGTATTATAGACTCTAAATCCATCCAAGTTGCTGCGAAGTCCATAAGTTTGTCCTTTATGGCTGCATAATAACAACTATTCACACTATAATTTGGATTCTCACTGCTGCGTCTTTCTTTTTTAACCTTCTATCACCTGCCCTTTGTCTTTTTGTTGTTGTTGTGCAATTTTCTTTAACTGACTGATATCTTTCTTCTTTGCATTCACAGTCAATTTAATCATGTTCCCCCCACCCAATAATGCTTAGACTCCAAAGTCTCCAGGCTTAAATGTTAAATTTCACTGAAAAAGTAGGTTAAAGTGATGGAAAGAAAATGGACTTTGCAGACACACTGGCCAGAGTTTTATCCCTGAAGCTACCGTTCACTAGGAAAATAATACTGATGGGGTCTCAGGAGGTGTTCTTTAAATTCACTGAACCTCAGTGCCTTCGTTTTTGTATTAAAATGACACCTTTCATAGTTCTCATCATTATACCTCTATGCATATGCTCAGCCTGACCTTTCTTCCTGGAATGCCCTTCCATTATATCTGCACGTATCTAAGCCCTACTCATCCACCATTCAAGTCTCATCCAAACAAGTCACACTTCCTGGTGCCCATACATTGAGATGTGTGTGCTGCTTCTAAGCTCCCACTACACCATTTTCCACATTTATATCTAAGCACTTAATATAGCATATCCGAATTATGCATGCGTGTGTGTCTCTCTGGATCAAGGGCTCCATGAAGATAAAAACCATGTCATCTTACTCTTGGTACCCCAGCCTCCACTGTAATGCCTGTTTCTAGGGAGCTGCCTAGTAATTAAATGTTTGTAAAACCGAATCATTTTTTTGAGCAATGAATTGTCATGAAGATTAAATTGCATGTCTTATATAAAACACTTAGTGTATCTGGCACATAGTTTGTTGTCACTTCTGTTTAATCTAATCTTAACAATCATAATGATAACTCAATAAGAATATCTTATTTCATAGACTGCTGTTCTTTTTAGGATTAATGTTAGTTACAGAGAAGATGGCCATGAGGCTTAAGATGAGTTCTGCTGCCCTAGAGTTAAATGAGTGAAGGTTATTGCTTAGTATTCCTGCCTAGTGTTTAGTGGACACAAATTGATTATCTACTGAATGAAGTAATAAAATGCCGTCCCCCTGTTAAGTTTTGCTTTATTTTTCTTGGCATATTTAGACACTTTCTTCTCTGAGGTCTCACATAACTTTTCCCGTATTATTGTTACAATGTTTTTCACACTATATATGTCCATTTTCTCTAACAAATCATGAGGTATTCCACATGTCACATTCATTCTTAGTGCCTAGCATAGTGTCTGATAAAGTAGATATTCAATAAATATACAAAAAACTAGGCTTGCCAGGTGTAGTGGCTCACGTCTGTAACCCTAGCAGTTTGGAAATCCGAGGCAGGAGTATTGTTTGAGCCTAGGAGTTGAGAACACCTAAACAACATAGCAAGCCCTCATCTCTACGAAAACATAAATAGATAGATAGATAGATAGATAGATAGATAGATAGATAGATAGATAAATTTGCTGGGCATGGTGGCACACAACTGTAGTCCCAGTTACTTGTGAGGCTGAGGTGGAAGGATCACTTAGGCCCAGGAGGTTGAGGCTGCATTAATCAGGGATTATGCTACTGCACTCCAGCCTGGAACAGAGTAAGACTCCTACTCAGAAGGAAAAAAAAGAAAAAGACTAGACTTCATTAATGTTAACTGAACTAGTATTTTTAAAGTCCTGTTTATTTCATTCATCCAATATGTCAAAAATCTAGCAAATCAAACTTTCTTAGAAAGTTTTAACGTTATCCACTGCACTGCTGCCACCTAATTTATTCCATGAACTACTCATTAAATACTAAAAATTGGTATCTTCTTATATGTAAGTTTAAAATATTAAAAGTTTTAAACCAATGAAGTGGACAACAGTTTTTCCTATAAATATGTCACCTATTGTAGAATTCCACTTGATAATACCTGTCTTGAGATAATATTTGAATACAGTACTCCCTTCTCATTCTGCTTGATAGTGGGAATTATAACTCACTGCAATCAGGCTCGTGCTCTGTGGTAGAAGAAACTCAACCTGGTAAGTAATCTTCTATCGATGACTCTTTATGCAGGTAACTTTTGCTAAATAACTGCTGATTTTAAGTTCTAAGTTTGAGAAGAAAGAAAAGAAACTGCTGACAGTTTTTCATTTCCAATACCATTTCTATATATTCCTTGAACAGAGCTATCTAGGTGATTTTAGAGAGCTACTCTGCATTCACAATGTATTCTGTTTGCTCCAAACGTCTGTGTCTATTATCAGTAGAAACAAAGATAAATGAAACTTCCTGGAGATCTTTTAGGTTGAGCCAGAGGCTCAAGTTCAGCTAATTATGGAGCGTATTCGCTTAAAGCCAATAGGAAGGTAGAACATGTGTAACCATTTTCATTGCTGCTTTTGGATCAAAGCACTGGTCTGACTGGCATAGTGGGACCCATTTGTGTGCCTTCTGTTCAGTGTGACAACATGGAAAATTACAAAGATCTTCATTGTGATTACATAGCTCACGAACTTATGACATCTGATGTGATGTTAAGTGAAGAATGCAATAGTCAGCAATACAAACTAGTTGAAATTCAGATGAGCAAAAGAAGTTAAGATGATAGAACATTGAAAACATTGCCATTATTAACTGGAGAATAAAGTGATAAATCAAAGGGTCAAAAAAGTGAAAATAAGGAAAAAGTTTATGGTCACTTTGAAATCAGTAATCAGATGTAACGTGAATGAATGAGAAAAATGAGAGGAGAGAAAATTTCAGTTAAATGTTGAAATATTTCAATATAATTTTTCAGTAGAGAAGTACCAGGTTATTAACAAGGCAAGAATGTGAACACAGGAATTAATGGGTTAGGTACAGTGGAAGTAATAAAAAAAATCAGAAAACAAAAGAGGTTTGAAAACTTTGAGATAAAACAATTAATGACTCATCTGAGTGGTTATAAAACTTAGAGTAGAACTGAGACTTTTTAAAATATAGATATGAGTATAAGTTAGGAGTCACTACATAGGTAAGCTGCATACAGGTAACGTTTGGGCTTCCAACTGGCCCTCATTCCTCTGGTAGTGGACCTGGTACCCTTGTTTTCACATGCCCCCCACCATCTTCCATCCCTCCATCCCCTAGCAGTGCCCAGAGATTGACTGTCAATCTCTCCCTTGTGTTCAAGTGATTATTGTTCAGGGCTCACTTTTGAATGAGAACATGCAGCATTCAGTTCTTTGTTTCTATGATAGATCACTTAATATGATGATATCCAAATCCATCCAATTTGCTATGAAGTCTATGATTTTGTTCTTCTTTATGGCTGTGTAATACTCTATTGTGTATATGTACCACATTTTCGTTATCCAGTTCATTTTTGATGGGCAGTGGGGTTGGTTCCATGTTTTTGCTATTATAAGTAATGTGACAATGAGCATGTATGTGCAAGTGTCTTTTTTGTAAAGTGATTTATGTTCCTCCAGGTATGTTCTCAGAAAGAAATTGCTGAGTCATATGGAAGGTAAATTTTTCGTTTTTTTAGGAATCACCACACTATTTTTCATAGAGATTGAACTAGTTTACACTCCTACCAACAGTGCAGAAGTGTTCCTTTTTCACCACACCCAGGCCAGTATCTGTTGTTTTTTGACTTACTAATGATAGCCATCCTTACCGGAGTTAGGTAATATCTCATTATAGTTTTGATGTGCATGTTCCTGATTATTAGTGAGGCTGAGCTTTTTTTTGTGTGAAACTGAGACATTTTGAAACTGAGAATTGAATATAAAAATGTAGTCAGCTATGCCCGCCCCACTTAGGAACAGTCTGCTGTAGTGGAATTTGCTCTTGTGTACCGTTTCCTTTTAGGCCTGCTATAAACCAGTCAGCATCAGGGGTTGAGTTTCCAGATAAAGGCTGCTGGGGGAACTCAGGGATTTTTTTTCCTGTACCACTTCACGTGGGTTTCAGCAGAGCATGGTTGTGGGTATGGCGCTTTCCTGTGAGGAATTGGAGTCCTACAAGACTCAAGGGAACTTCAAAGTCTGTGGCTGGAGCACAGAACTCCTGACTTTTCTTCATTCACTACCATCGCCTCCCCCACGCCCAGCTGCATCTGGAGGCTGCCCGTGGTTTATGCCATGTGTTAGGTGAGTCTGGCTAGTACCAATCCAGACTGATCATTTCTTTTCTTCTTTACACACTATGAGTCCTATTGCTTCTCTGATGAGTTGTGGGGGGTGTTGCTGGTTTCCTTCACCTCTGCATGCTCTATTTCATTATTAGTTATTGTTGGTAATCTCTTACTAGACTTAATTTATAGATTAAACTTTATGGTAGATATGCATGCATTTACAGCAGAAAACGGTGTAGAAAGGGTTTGGTACTATCCATGGTTTCAGACAACCACTGGGAATCTTAGAATGTATCCCCCTTGGGTAAGGGAGGACTACTGTACAAAAGTATACAAATATGTATGGCAATGACCATTCCAATGTGATCTTGATGAAGTCTTATATGGAAATGAGGAATGTATTGTTGGACAATGAAGGAAATTTCATCCATGTTATAAAGTGGCAAAGAACATGACTGAATTGTGTTTGTGTCCTGGTGCTTTATGAAAGGCATAAATTGTGAGTGATGAAATTAAACATCTGACTGAGGAACTTTCTCAGCAAAGTGTTGGAGGTGTGACTTGGATTCTCTTGGATCCTTATAGTGAAATGTGAGTAGAGATAAATGATTTGAAGACATAATTGTTCATCAACAGGGAAATAGAAATTAAAGATTTGAAAATTTTTCAGCATATCCATATTAGAAAAAAATGAAGAAATTTGTTCAGGAGAGAACAAAGGTTGGAATGCTACTATTTGATAAAAAGATCAATATGGATACGCCATCTATACAGAAACCAGGTGCTTTTTGTTAAGACAGTAGGGTGAATAGTAAGCCATCTAAACAGAAGACCACTTCTAGTATTCAAGACAAGGGAAGAATGATTTCTGAGGCATTTTTCAGATCGTTAAGGCTGCCCCTCCCAGCACAAACCTAAAGTGCTAGGGACTAGGGAACAAAATGTTATTAAAGGAGGGGACACGACTAACTTTTTTTTAATCCAGTGACTCTGGCTAATATTCAATATGACCTTTGACAAGTCAAGCAAGATTTTGGCAGTACCATTTTTCAGTAGATCACAAGGCACAGCAGTGTAAGATAAACTTGGTTATAATAAAGAAAATTAATCTGACATGCCTAAAGTCCTGTCTAACAGAAAAAAAGAAAATTCTTTATAATTTTAAAAGGATAGATGAGAAAAAAAGAAGCTATTTTTCCAGAAATAAAGATTTAGAAATTAAAATGTTTAAATTATGTAAAATGTTTCTTAATGGTGTTGGTAGTTCTCATTTGAATTCTATGGATGTTCTTATTTTGAAGCAGGGGCCAAGGATAGCACCTGTGATCATAAAACAATGACTGAACTCATAGTCAACCAAAGATTATGGGATCCTGGCCAGGTTTTTAATATATTATTACCTCCTGACCATTGGGACAGGTTTATCATCTTAAACATTCTTTCTGGAGCCACCACACATTTGTATTTCTGTTACAAAACAAGGCAGAAGCCATGGTCCCATTATCAACCACTATTCTAGACATAATATATGCTAATTGTTTGGTATAAACTCCCAGCACATGACATTTATGAGATTCTTTGCAAGACATTAGCCAAAGCATATTTTATTATTTCATTGCATTCTTTTTAAAATTTTCTTTAAAGATGTGGGTACAATTCCAGTTAGGCATACAAATGTTCACTATGTAGGTACCCTTGTTGATAAGGTGTTCCCTTCCCTCCCCTGGCAGTTTTCCTCAACTGCCGATCCCACCACCCCTCCCCTGGCAGTTTCCCGCTACTGCCAATCCCTTTCTTATAGAAGTATGATAATAGTTCGAGGTCTGCTTATGAGTGAGAATTGTATTCTGAGTTCCATGATTACAGTTTGAGCTTTGTTCAGGTGAGGGCCAAATTCTAATATATGAGATTTAATTTTTATTTACCAAATCTTCAACTTAAAAGTTTGAAATTGTCACAAGGCAAAACCACATGAATAATGACTTTTGGCACTACATCCTACCAAGATATATTGAAAGAGTGAACAAGTGGAGTCCAAAGTGTATCTGAAGTATTAGGTTGGAGTTTATTAATATCATGCTTTTGGAATTAAGCTTCACACATTATCTATCTTTGTTGAAAAATATGCTCCTTTCATTTTGCCACAGTGTCTGCTCATTATTTTTAAGCTTCCACTATTATGTTTTCAGGGCCATTTCTACAGTTGTAAGATTATGTTCACCATGATGACATCAAGAATATGTTTCTTTTTCCCACTCTGTGGGCTATCTCCCCACTCTCTTGATGGTTTCTTTGGCTTTGCAGAAGCCTGTAGGTTTGATAAGGTCCCACTTGCCTATCTTATATCTTATGGCACGAGCACTTGAGGTTTTGATGAGGGACTGTTTGCCAGTTCCAGTTTCCATATGGGTGTCTCCTGCATTTTCTAAAATTCTTATAGTTTGAGGTTTTATGTTTAGGTTTTTGATCCATTTAGAGTTGATTTTTATGGTATGATGATGGGTAGGGGTCTTGTTTTAATCTTCTGCATGTGGTCAGTCAGTTTTCCCAGTACCATTTACTGAATAGGTTCTCCTCTCCCCAGTGATTGTGGTGGAGGGGAAAAATATTCGCCAACTCTATGTCTGACAAAGGCCTAACATCTAGGATCTACAAGGAACTCGAATGTGCCAAAAAGGGAAAAAAATCAAACAGCCCCATTAAAGTAGGCAAAAGATATTAATAGACACGTCTCAGAAGAAGACATACAAGCAGCCAACAGATACATGAAAAAATGCTCAGTCTCACTAATCATCAAATAAATGCAAGTTAAAACCACTAAGATACCACCTAACTTCAGTCAGGATGGCCATCATCAATACCACAAAAAACAACAGATGCTGGAAAGAGTGTAGGGAAAAGGGAACACTTCTACACTATTGGTGGCAGTGTAAACTAGTACAACCTCTGTGGAAAATAGTTTGGCAATTCCTAAAAGATCTTAAAATCAACCTTCCATATGACCCCACAATCCCCCTCCTGGGAATATACTCAGAGGAACTCAAATCACTCTATGAAAAAGACACCTGCACATGCATGTTTATTGAAAATTTATTCACAATAGCAAAACCATGGAATCCACCGTGCTGCCCATCGAAAGAGGACTAGATTTTTTTAAAATGTGGTACATATACACAACTGAATATTGTGCAGCTACAAAGAAGGATAAAATCATGAACTTCACAACAACTTAGATGGACTTAGAGTCAAAGACTGAGTGATCTATGACAGAAAGAAAGAACTGAATATCACATGTTCTCACTCATAAGTGGATTTGGTCAATTATCGTTACACTATAAGAGAGGGATTGGCAGTAGTAGAAACTGCTGGTGGTGCGGTGGGATTAGCAGTAGTGGGAAACTGCTGGGGACTGGGGGTGGGGCAAACTTCATCAACAAGGGTACCTGCATAATGAACATTTGTGTACCTAGCCCTGTATTGTACTCCACATCATTAAAATAAAAAAAATTTAAGAAAATCAACAGTAGGTTTCAGACAAGTTAGGACCCATATTGTAAATAAAGTAATTCAATATTATTTTGCACTCAGAATGCCAACAAAGCTACTAATTTTTCAAATAGAAAATGAGAAAATTATGTTATTGTTCGGCTGAAAGTGCCACATATATTACACGGGTTTGTAGACATAGTAAGATATTATCTTTACCATGGTTCAGCAGCATCAAACCTGGGAAACTAGGCTTCAGGAGAGTTAGATAAAGATTTCTAAGCATTTAGAAAGTGGAATCTATCATCAGGAGATATCAATGGAAATTTTGCTTACAAAATGCTACCATTTACTAATGAAGCACACATTGAACCTTGGACATTTGATTTATCTCCGTTTACATCTGTGGAAATCAACTGTTGAGCTAAAGAAAAAAATTGGTCTCAGTGGTAAGATCTAGTGAGGTAGGAGAACAAGCTGTGAAATTATGAATTTAGGCTTCAGGTAAAGCCTTTCTATAAACCCGTGCCCCACAGATATCTCCTTCCTTCCATCTGTGATCATTTTTGTCTCTCTTTAAAACACTAATAAAAGTGAATGAAGTAATCTCCAAAGCCTTCTAAGTTATCTGACACACCAGAGCTGATGACTTATCAGCTCTCTTTATCTGAGCATAGAAACAGAGACAGGGTGAAATAACAGACTACAGAGAAGAGATATATGAGAAGCTATGACATTTCATCAACTAAAGATTCTGTCTTGGGAAAACAGTATCTGACTTTTAAAATATGACATTCCCCAAATCGTTCCTTCAACTAACCATGGTGCACATGCCCTCCCTGATCTCATTTACTTGTTCTTACCTATTCATGCAATAGAATCCATCTCAATGGCTCTAAGCAACCCTGGTACCTCTATCCCTTGTACCATCAACATCTCTACCTTCATAGGTAACAATTATAGCACATATTGCAATTATGTTTTGACTTCTGGTTCAACATGTAAGCTGACAACTTCTCTAAAGTAGAGTTAGTTCCTTATTATTCATTTTTATTTTTATAACATCTTCCCAGTGCCTGGCATTTAATATATGATTATTTAAATGAATTAATGAATAGATAAATTAGTGAATGACTAAACATCTATAATGCTGGAGACTTAATTTTATCTCAGATACCTTTTCTATTTGAATAGATGAAATGTGTGGCATACAAATGCATGTTTAAAATGAGCTGCAAAATATTAACACAGACAGATTTGTTAATAGGCCACAATTCTGAGAGACGATCATCTTTCATAAGCACTTATCCATAAAGATGAACAGAAGGTATTTCTAACACCTCTGCAACTTAATTTCATTCGTTCCAAAACTACTTATTGGCAATTATGTGCTCAAGACTCTTTTTTGTTTGGGGGCACAGCAATGAAAAAATTTTACAAAGGTTCTACTGACATGGAATTTATATTCTAGCAGATGGTAATTTATTTGTACTTTTCTTTTGTGCTACTTACTGTAGTAAGTACTTGGTGTATATTATCTCATTTAATCTCCAAAATCATTCTAGGAAGTAGATAAATTTATTGTTCATATTTTGACAGGAAGAAAATTAAGATACAGAGAGGTTACACAATCGTCCATAGCATTTCAGATTTACTATCATGGCTTAAATTTTGGAACTTTTAAAAACTTATAAGTGATGTCATTATGGCTATGCTGTGGTTGCAAAGTTCCTAGTGTTGGTAGCAAGAGGTCTTTGCTGAATTGAGAATAATAAGTCAATAATTTTCCTTGTATGCATAGTAAAGAAAGTTTCCAACAATATATAGAAGCAGTCTTAGAGAAGACATACATTTCTAAACATATCTTCATCTCAAAAAGAAAGTTACCACCATTAAACAGCAAAGTTCAATAATGTGTTATAAACAAGTAGCAAAAATAATAATATAATGCAAAAAACATACTAAATCCAACATCCATTTCATTTATTAATGTGCCTCATGTTTCAAATCTGGAATAATCTTATTTTAGGTCAGTACAAATAGAATCTCAACTAATTTTTTAGCATATTTAGTTTAAAGCATCCTTCTCTTTCATTTGCCAATTGTTTTATGATATGCATTATTCAGTTATATATCTGGAACTTATACATATCTGCATACTGTAACTGCACAACTTTAAAATGATTACCAAAATCACAGTTTACTAGTTTAAGAGAACAAGCACATCAAATACAACATTTTACATGAGATGACATTTTAAAAAGTCTCAATTCAATATATAATAGCAGGCCTGTACTTTACTTCAAAACCAATTTTACTGTATGATTGTCAGCTTCTTACATATATAAATTACCAATTTCTCTATAGCAAAATAATCATAGAGATGGCTGCTTTTTAAATGTTTTCTTATTTTCTACTTTCTTTGTCATTTTACTTGCCTCATGTCTCTGCTTTCTCTCCTTTATCTCATGAAAGAGAATCTACCCTCCTCTGTATTCCCTATGTACTCTCTTTGCACTTCTGTTAAAGGTCTTATTTCACATTTCCTGGTATTTGAAGAATTAGTTGTTTACTTGACTGCCTTTCCAATTAAATTGTAAATTCCCTCAGGGGAAGGGCTATGATTTATTTATCTTCCTACCTTTCCACAATCCCTAACACAGGGATTTTGCACAAAATAGGTGCTAAGAAAATGTCTGACTAATGAGTGCTACTCTTCCTATTTAAAAAATCAAGAGTATTAAATGGTACCAATAATTTATTAGTATAGCATGTTGTCCCAAAACATAGAACACATTTGGTGAAATGTCAACTCTCTTTATTTTTATAAAACCCAGGTGCACTGATTGATTCAGAATAGTTGTAAATAGTCTCATTAGAAACCCCAAGCATCTCCTGACTTTAAGGTCACATTATTTTCTCAACATATCCAAAGGACTGGAACTTAAAACGTTTCAATTACTGTGTAAGATCAGCCTTATCATAATCTTAACCCAACATGGGAGGTATTGCTCTATGAAAAAGACACCTGCACATGCATATTTATTGAAAATTACTCACAATAGCAAAAACATGGAATCAACCATGCTACCCATCGAAAGAAGACTAGATTTTTAAAAAATGTGGTACATATACACAATTGAATATTGTGCAGCTACAAAGAAGCTACAAAATCATGAACTTCACAGCAACTTAGATGGACTTAAAGTCTAAGACTGAGTGATCTATGACAGAAACAAAGAACTGAATATCACATGTTCTCACTCATAAGTGGAGTTTATGGACTTTGAAGACAAGCTGTGGAGCATGAACTTTGGAGACAGATTTACTGGGTTCAAAATCCTGCTCTACCATTCATTATCTCTGCAATCTTTACTGTCTAAATTTCCTTCTTCATAACATTCCTAGGTGATAGGATTACTATGAGAACTAAATGAGACCATGCATATACGGAAATTAGCACAGTTCTTGAAACATAATGAATGCATCATTGTCATTTCCTTGCCTAGTTTGTATAGACTCCAGGTCTCTAAATTTAAGTTTCTTTGGCCTCTGCACTTCAGAAGTTTACTCTGCTGCCCAACTTTGCTGAGCTCTGCATATAAAACATCAGTAATTGTGAGAAGGAGTTCTAAATAAAATACAAATTCCCAGTTAAATTTGAATTTCAGATTCAAAATAAAAAATAATTTTTGTGATAAAAATACCTTATACGATATTTGGGACATACTTATACTAAAAATAATTCATTGCTTATCTGAAATTCAAATTTAATGGGCACCGTGTATTTTTATTTGCTAAATGTGGTGACTCTTGTCTGGAAACTGTTCCCCATCAACAGCAATCCATTGCCTCAAGCTCTCACAGATGAACACAGATTTGCAGAGTTTGCATTTTAATTGCTTTTCCATTCACTCAATTTTAGGTATTAGCAACTAATCAAGCATCCAGCACAGGGACCTCGGCCAGCAAGGAAAAATTAAATGGCTTTACTCTAATGTAGTGTGAGTGAATTTTTCATTTTTGGAAGACCTGGTGTGTTTAATCAGAGTAAGTTCTTTGTCAAACACGAAATTTCCAATTCGGTTATTTTTCTGCCCATAAAATATTTGGGGGCAGCTATATAGAGGATTTACAATTTATTGCCAGCACATTATAAAAGTTTTATCTAAGGAAACAAGGTTGTGTCAGCACATATACCATGAAATATAGCCAAAATCAGTGCAAACCATTGTCTAGGGACAGAGTTTGCGGTTACACGGTTACACGTCCAACAACTGGTACACCTAATTTTTCCTTTTTCCACATAGTGGTTCTCGTGGTGACACAGAGTTTTAGTGTTCCCTGGATAAAGCCTAGCTTGGGCTGGGCTCAAAGAAGTAATATTAAAAGTATTGAGCAAAATCTGTCCTCAACCTTATACTTATGTCTGACATTCAGATGTTTTACAAAAGGAATCTTTTCAGAGTATGCTGTGAGGTGCTACTAATACTTAATAGATGCCTATAATGCAAAGTCTATAAAATATGGAAGAATTCTGAAGATTGACCATGTGATTATCTTTTTAAAGATTATTTGTGAAAATATTTAAAATATATGTATACATTAATATGTGCATACATGTATATATATATGTATATATATACACACACACGTGTGTGTGTGTGTGTGTGTGTGTGTGTGTGTGTGTGTGTGTGTGTGTGTGTGTCATGGCTAGACAGGTATTTTGAAAAAAAACGACTTTATTTTAGATAAAATGAGTTAATACTCTAAATAAACAGTATTTTAGATTCAGAATATTTACTAGATATTCCTCTTGCTGATATTTCACATGGACCACATGACTCTCATTTGCTCACTTCATCTCACAAATATCAGAGAAGCTTATTCCACTAACTCTATTTAATAGCCAACTCCATCTCTATCTATACCCTTATTCTGACAGATTGTGTTTTTAATACTTATTATTTTTCAATTTGAAATTATATTATGTAGCTTTTCTTCTGTTTCCTTGCATTAGAATGTTATATCAATGAGAACAGAAGCTTTATCTATTTATCTTATAGCCATGACTTCAGTGTCTAGAACAGCACTAAGCACAGCATATTCACACAATAAACATTTTTGAATGAATATGTGAAAAAATAAATAGTAGCAGCTGCTATATCTTAATGGCTACTGTGTACTATACACTGTGCAAGATGTTTATACATAACAAGATAAACATATATCTTATTTTTAAAAATATCTTTTCATATTCCAACGATGGAACCTGATGACTGGTAGATTCATATTTCCTTGGAGGAAATAATAATTGATAGGTGTAGAAATTGAGTATCTAAAAATATTTATTGTTGTAAACTTTTTTTGTATAAAAATAAGGGATAAGAGAAAGAAAGTGATTTAGAGATTTTGGAAGATGCAGGAACTAGTGTCAGGGCTTTGGGAGGAAAGAAGCAAGATTAATATTAGTAGCCACCTGAAGGAGGAGTCCAGAAAAAGAAAACTCAGTAGCTGGAGTTAAATGAAAGACATTGGTGTAAAAGAAATATATCCGGTGAGGATTTTAAAGTGATACTTTATGGTTAGCTTATCCAAATCACTTTCCTATCATTCTTCAACCAAATTTTCTGCAAACTATTTATTTCTTGTTATTGTCTGTGCAGTTTCTTTGGAGGAAATAAAGAGAAGGTCTATGACTTGCTCCAAGACAGGTATAAGATGGCAAAAAAAGCTGGCCACAGCCAGGCTCGGTGACTCAGTCTGTAATCCCGTGCCTTTGGGAGACTGAGGTGAGTGGATTGCCTGAGCCCGCGGGTCCAAGACCCGCCTGGACAACTTGGCAAGACCCCATCTCTACAGTAAATCAAAAATTAGCCGGGCGTGGTAGCGTGCGCCTGTAGTTCCAGCTACTTGGAAGGCTGAGGCAGAAGGATCGCCGGAGTCCAGCAGATCGAGGCTGTGGTGGCTGGGAGTGGCCACTGCACTCCAGTCTGGGCGACAGTCAGACTCCAACTCAAAAAAAAAAAGGCTGTCCATATGTATCATTCATAGAAATAAAAAGAATTAAGGGATCTGATAGTTGGGAGTCACTGTGTAGTCCAAGCTCCCACCAAATGTGAAATTAACTTCATCAGACTCTTCAAAAATGGCTTCTGTATGACTATGTCAACTGATGATAGATACGCTTCACTGAAAAGTCCATTCGTTTTTTGGGGGGTGGAAGGGGACAGCTCGATTTTTCTCCCCATTCTCTTTGTAACTGATCTGAAACTTGCTTGTCTAGAGCTTGCATAATGTTAAGTAATGTGTATACAAAGAGTAAACAATGTATTTTAAAATAGGGTCCTTTCTTGGACTTTTAGGAGAAAAGAGACCCTCAACATTCTTTCCTACATGTGACATTTTGTCAGCTTAATGAAAATAGCCATATGTCTGGCAATACCAGGCACTCAACAAATACTTGTTGAATAAGTTAAGAATGAGCTATCATACTATCATGCCCTCTAGTCTTCTCTAAGAGTATAATCACCCTTCTCCTTAGGGATCCTTATCATTGTGTTTCGCAAATAGCGATAACAATAAGCACAGTCTCAGAATACCAGAAAAAAAAAAAAAACTCTATGTGCTAGTGCCACCTTTAAAGGGAAGTAAACCACGTCAAAGAGCAAGCAGGCTTTATTCAAAGTTGTAATGGCAGACAAGTAGCTGTGTGAAAAGCAGATATTATGAGTTATGCCACTTTGTCCATTTAAATGTCTACTTTAAATGTCTGATGGGACATGGCACATAGACCAAAATATCAAGCAAGGGAAAAATTAGTCCCTTGACACACTTTGGCAGATGGAAAGGAATAAAGATAGTCAATAATTATATCAACCTTTCTCAGTTTCCTGGATGAACCCCAAAGAACATCAGCTTTATTTTTTCTCCCCAGCATTGGTTTTAAGCAACACTCTCTTTCTTAAAATATGTCAGCATTTGAGTTTAACAACTACTGATTCTCTCAGGATCAAATCCGTGTCTGATCATTCATTAAAGGACTCAGTCCTTCCTTATTCACACACACAGCTGTAATTGAAAAAAAGCTAATGATAGAAATATGTGAAGAACAGGAATGGAGAAGAGGACAAGATTTCTAAAGATGCAATATGAATACTGATATCTTTCTAGGGTACTAACTCACAGTATGCATAAAAAAGTTAAGTCTGTCACACTGTCAAAATATTGTTTGTGGTTAACTCAGGCAGACAACATGCTCAAAAGGGATTAGGCTCACTTAAAAGATGGGAGCGTTTGCTTAAATCCATGAACAATTAACTGCCTTTATCATTTTGATCAGAGAAAACCCTGCAAAGCCATTTATGGAGGAAAAACATCTTATCATACTGCAGAGTCAACCTCATTACAATAAGAAGTTTCACCAAGGGTTTTACAGACAACCAAGAGGAGGAAGCTGTAAGGTTTGTCAGCTCACTTTCATAGCAAATGGAGTTTTATCAGAAACACGACACAGCCTCAGCATTTGGCATTCAAGAGAAAGTGTTTTCATTGTTACATCTGCAAAGAGGTGGGAGTCATTTAGCTGTATCTAAATTATTATTGCGATTAGTCAAATCTAGCCTTTTGTTCCAAATAGAAGCTGGCTTCTGCAGTCTGATGTGGGCATGACAACCATCCATTGGCATCAACAAATTTGCCTGGAAAAACATTCCAGAAATCGGTGTATGGGAATGTCAAACATATGAACAAAATGATTGTAGAGAAGATACTGTGAAGAAAAGAGACACAAGAAAAGGACAGAGAATGGATACAATGGGGGATATTACTCCGATTCATTTCATTTTCTCTATTTCCACACTCTGCCTGAAGTGAAGTAGAACACAATTTTCCTATTTTTTCTTTCCTCCAGCCTCATGCTACTTCTGAACTATACTCCACACTCTAGCCAGATGATTATTTCTAGGCCATCAATACAATTTAGATTAAAGGTCTTCAATGGCTTACCATTGCCCACAGAGCAAAGTTCAAGTGTGGTAGTGGTAGTGTGTCATGCAAAGTCTATTACAACTGGGCTTAACTGCTCTCTGGTAGCATTTCTGGCAACTCTCCCATTTTTCCATTCCCATCACCAGCATATAAATCTTGTGCTTCAATCACATCGAACTTTTTTCCTATTTGGCAAATTTTCCAAGTTTTTCTCACAATTTCATGTATTTAAAAATCAGGTGTACTAGGCCTAGAATAATCTTTCATTTCTTTCATGTCTAGTAAAGACTACTCATTACAGAATGATATTGCCTGTATGATTTCTTCTCAGATTTTCATGGCTTAGTTACACGCCCTTGCTCCTACTAGAACTCTTTCCACATGACATTGTAAATATCTATGGGTGCATCTCATTTTCTTGCCAGATGTCAAGTACCTTGAGGAAAAATATAATGTCATCTCCAGTGTTTTAATTAATTTCATTTGACATGAGTATGGGACTCAGTAATAATCATGCACACTTTCAGTAAGATGGTTTCCTTCAGAATATTTGCAATATCTTCTATATGAAAATGGCATTGATTGAGATTTTAAAAGAATAATATAAGCTCAGAACACAATAATATAACTTCAACTGTATTTCAGTTAAGCCCTTAACTTTGAGGTCCACTTTTTGGATTGTCATTGGATAAGGAGGCTCTTCCTCAAAATACTCACATACATAAATGGGGAACAATGTTTCTGATCTTTCCTCACATCTATTTCTTAAGAATAGCACACATAGTCTTATGTAGATGCAAGAATAAAGATAGTCTGGGAATGGGAGTATAGAAGTATCTTAAATTCAGTTAGTAACATATGGAGTTTGAAGAGTCAGGTAAAGATCCAAATACACAGTTAGAGCCACAAAACTTGAGCATATGTAAACTTTCGAAGCTTGAAACAAAGGAAGAAAATGTATGGTTTAATCTAGAATTCAATATAAGCATGACCATTTTAGACAAAATTGCCCTTATTTGATTCAATTACTATCTCATAAATTCCTAAACAAAGTTACACACACACACACACACACACACACACACACACACACACACACGTTGCATGTGAATACACACATATATACATACAAATTGTTTTTTTGCTTTTTATTATAAAGATGTGGGGTACATTCCAGGGTTAGGTATATAAACACAATCATGCAGGTACCCTTGTTGATGAGGTATGCCCCTCTCTCCCCTAGCAGTTTCCCTCAACTGCCAATCCCGCCCCCCTCCTCTTGACAGTTTCCCACTACTGCCAATCGCTTTTCTTATAGCATTGTAATTGTTCAAGGTCAGCTTATGAGTGAGAACATATGGAACTCAACTCTATGTTTCTGACACACAAACTGTAAAGCTAGAATATACTTAATCCTTATCATTAACTAAGTAAATTTGATTGTATGCTCATATTACTGTAGTAAAAACCAAAATCAACACCTCACCCTAAAAACTATTCTTCTTGATTATTGATTTTCTGTTAGATGCATTTATAATCTAGTGAGATCATGTCCCCACGTCAAGCTCCATTCCTGATATTGAATAATGATTCTTATATTCTTATGGGTATTTATTCTTATGGGCTAGAAAATATATCTAGAACATGTATGAAATGATTACATGAATATTATCAAAACTGAGAATAATGAAAATGTTCATTTCCAAGGTAGAAGCAGAGGGAACAAATGAGTTCATATTAGACAACTTGAAGTAAAGGCTGATCTGCAGAAAAATGAAATATTAGGAGGGTGGTGAGATTGAACCATCTGACTCTATAGCAAGTTTAACAGAGAATACTTACAAAACAGAAAAATAAATAAAACCATGTGTCAGGAATAGATAAATACAACTGAATTTAAAAGACTCATGAAGGAAGATTTTGTTTCCTTGTATTCCAAAAAAGAGAGAAGAAACTAAAAAGTATGAATTTCTTAAAATTCTAAGCAAATACATTTTTAAGAAAGAACAGAAGACTTTTGTGACTATACTTGCTGCAGCTGACATTGATCACCAGTGTTTTACAGCCAAGTGTAATGATGTTAATAAGTTTTTCAACCCTATGCAGCCATTTCTGAATATGGTAGGAAAAAGAGGAGATAACGCTGATTGGTATACAATCAATCAACTTGGCTTGATCTGGTTTAGAGGACATGTGTAGGTTTTAAAATAATTTTGTACAGCAATCACTGAAGTCATCAGATAATACAGTAGTATTCCATTAGGTGACATGAGAAAAGGAATCTGTTTAAGATTTAAATTAGACATCACACATGATTTGTGGGTATAAGTGATTTTCCTGAGAATTTTCTAAAAAATACAGTTAGCACCAAAGAGCAAACATAAAACCCAAAGCAAAAAATGCCTGAAATGGTAAAAAAAAAGAAAGAAAGAAAGAAAGAAAGAAAGAAAGAAAGAAAGCCGCATATGTTTAATTAGCTACAACTTAAATATAGTGGAGTTTATATACAAGTGTTAAAAAAAACCACACATTTGTTCATGAGCATCTGGGTTACATTCACAGTATACTTAGCATATCCGTGATCTTTTTTGTTAGATTACTGATATTACAGTAGGTTTCTAAGATTCTCTCTTGGATGAAGCTCCAAGAAACAAGCTGCTTTTATAGCCTCTTAAAATCAGATTTCCAATCACATTAGATCAAATTGTCCTGAAAGTTTTTTAAAGAATTATTATTTTACTTGGCAACCGAGTAGCTGTCACTCAGATGTCTTCCTTCAGTCAGAGGCTGAGACCATCTGTGGTTCTCCATTTTTTCTACTTGCCTTGTAGTTGTACACTATAATGCACTGAATTCATTAACTACTTCATTTTCTCATTCTAATATTTACTGAAGAACAAATGCATGTGAGACACTATGTTTAATATTGGGAATTCAATAGTGACTACTACAAAACCATGCTCACAAGTCCTTTATATCAATGTAGAAGAGTGTAAAAAATATCTGTTACACTATTTTCCATAAACACAATTCTGTGATCTGATGGTGATATGAGAAGCACTAGGGTACATGCTTAAAATTACAGACCTCTGAATCTCACACGTAGAGTCTACTTTAGCAGATTTACATGGAATCTGTCAATGTACAGTTATAAACAAACCAACAAATGAAACAAACCAAAAACCCATTCCAGTGTGCTTTCTGGTACACAACCAGACTTGGTAATAATTGGTCCAGTGTACAATTAAAACTGATTTTTGTAGGAAAGATCAACAAAACTATGTCTTTTTCTCTTCCATCAGAAAAACTGAGGGCCAGCACAACTCATATGGGCTCTCTGGGTGAGAATGAGAAAAAGAAAATGAGTGACCAGAGCAAATCTGGCTAGAAGTGGTGAATTTGAAGTTTGTAAGTCACAAAGAGTTGGTCAAAATCAGGAAATTTAAGTGTTTAAAAAAAATCCAGAAGGACTTGAGATGAAAGTTGATGTCTGAGAGGAAGAGAAGAGAGAAGACAAGAGTAAGTGCCAAAAAACTGTAACAGGCAAGATAACAAGAGTAGAAAAAATTTCCAAGGAATAGAAACTTGAATTTTGTGTACCTAACAATGTATTGCCCAGGTAGTTATCTTAGCTCAAAGTGCAGTGAAAGACTGAATCTCTGCGTGGTCAAATCAAAGGTCAGATACTTTTCTTTCTATCATAGCATAGTTTACACTTTTCAGAGCTTTTTCAGATGTAATTATATGCAGCATACAATTCAGAATAAAACACACAACTATTTAACAGAGGTACTCAGACTGGAATCCATGAGTACTCACTTGCATGACAGTGTTGGTCTCGGTGATATGGTTTAATATTTTTTTCATTGTTGACTTTGGTCACCACTATACAAATGGGTCATATTTGTTGAGCAGTTACTAGGTCCCAGACCTCTGAACTAAGAACTACTCATGTGATAATGTGTATCCTCTCTACAACAGCTTTATGTAGCAAGTAGTTATTATTCCCATTTTACAAATGAGCAAACAGTTCAGGTGTAAGTGGTATGTTGCAGAGCTAAGATTTAATCCTGTTATTGCTTGGTTCCAGAGTTTATTCTCTGGAGATAACTTAAATCTAGTCTACTTTCCATACATAGAAAAAGAAATATTTTCTTTATTCTTGTAATTCCAAACTCCATACACTCGCTTTCTTGCATCAAGATAATGTCGTAAATGCTCAAGGTAGTATTGAAGTTCTGAAATAATGTCCTTGATTATGTATTATCTACAATCAAGATAAGGTTAATGATTTTGGCCTTAAAGCTATATAATAAACCACTTATAAACACAAGAAATTAAATTTTGAATTTTCAAATTCTTAAACTTCATTTTAGCAAGATATATGACACTGGAAGACTGTACTTTCCTATAAATAAGCCTCTCTCTGCATATGTATAACTCAAATCTCTACTATTCCACATAATTTTCTCAGGTTGAAAATGATAATTTTCAAAAATTTTTCCTATAAAGTATCACACGTAATCATACAAAATGTTTTTTTATCTTAGAAGCTTAACTATTCCATTTTCATGTTAAATATACAAGAAACCCAAAACTCAGATAGGTAAAGATAAGTTAATTAAGCCAAAAGGGAGAAATAAAGATCATATCAGTTAGTGACAGAAACAGAGTTGAATTCAGGTGCGCTGGCACTTCATCTTAGGCTTCCACTCAGGAGAAAGAGGAAATGATAGAGATGTTGATAACATCTCTACTGATGATAGGTAAAGGCAATTAAAATGATCACATACCAGAAATTAGTTAAGTATCTTTAAAATGTAATATCATAATGACTTGCATTGGTATTCTAACATTTGCCAAACAAATAACTAAAGTTAAGAGGCTTTGATTATATAATTGTTGTCAATATGGTAGCATTTATTTATAATTGTGTCACTATCCATCCAATTTGCATACTGTGAAGTTTAAAATTTAAAAAAAATAGCCAACATTGGTTTATTTCTTCTTTGATAGTATTATTCTGAGGGTGGAGTTGATACATAACCATTTGAAGCACAGAAGATTTATAGTTGAATGTACTTTTTAGCATAATGGAAATTACATACTCAGATTCTTTAATGAGTGAATTTTGAGTTATAGATATAGGAATATTATATTTATGATTCTGTGTGAATGTGATTAATAATAACATGATATGGTTCAGTTTTGTTCTTGTAAAATAAAACTAGGTTTATATTGAAACCTAGAAGTAAATATATTCATTCCTGTTTGAATTTAGATTTCATTGAATTATTCTAAGATATAAGTGGGTATATTCATATAAAACTACAAAAATGTTTAATTAAAAAAAACAATGACTTGTAACATTTTGTTTTAGAATTTCTAAATTTATAATATGTGCATTTTAAACAAGAAATCAACTTTTTAAATTTTAGCATTTAAATACATAATATTTTAATAAGAGATAAAAATGCTTAACCTTTAAATTCTTCACAGATGTGGTATACATGCAGTAACACGCCCACATTTCTTAATCACACAAGCTTTAATCTATTTAAGTACTGAATTTTTAGAATTTCTTCCCCACTAACAGATGTATCAAAGCCAAAACAACTGGTTAGCTAATTAATACAAAAATGCCTGAAACTAAGAATATGCTTATACTTAAAATAGTAATTACTGACTTATGCTCATGGAATTGATGAATATCCATTCTGTGGTGGTACAATGTACAATCAACCAAGTTAAGACTTCAAGTTCAGAATGACAATTCACCATATGTATTTATACATTCTTTTAATGAATTAATAAAAAGGGAATTGTTTTAATGACAAAACCCCACAACAACACACAAAATAGGAAGAAAATTACAGCAAAGAAAAGATTTTAACAAATCTTTTCTATAGCACCAACAAATGATGGTGCTTGTGTGTTCCCACTCCATCTGCATATATATGTTTAAATCTAATCCTCCATGTGATGGTATTAGCAGGTAGGATCTTTGGGAAGTGACTAAGCCATTAGAGTAGAGCCTTCGTAAATGGGATTTGTGCCCTTATAAAATAAGTCTTAACAGCTTCTTTGCCAATCTCCATCACGTGAGGACACGGCAAAAAGACTCCCATCTATGAACCAAGAAGTAGGCCTTCATCGAACACTGAATCTGTTAGCAACTTGATCTTGTACTTCCCAGTACCAGAACTGTGAGCAGTAAATTTTATTGCACATAGGCCATCCAGTCTGTGGTATTTTGTTATAGCAACCTGAGTGGACTAACACTGATGCTAAACAGATAAAGGACTAATGATACAAACTAGAGAAAGCCACAGAATATAATACATCTCTGAGGACAGAGATGAATTAATAAAAAGGGAATTGTTTTAATGACAAAACCCCACAACAACACACAAAATAGGAAGAAAATTACAGCATCCTACCTGCTGATGTTCTACAGCCAATGAGAACATCTGTCTGCCAATCATGAATTGTGGCAAGACTGGGAGGCAGAAATGAAAAGTGTGAAGGATAGAAGTTGTTGTATTTGTGCTTGAAAACCAGGAAATTAAAATTATATGAAATAGACACACCCAGTGTGTGCAAAACATTCATTGATTTTTCTCTATTGGCTTTTTATCCTGAGTTGTATTATTTTTTTCCTTTTTTTTTTTTTTTTTGAGTTGGAGTCTCACTCCATCACCAAGACTGGAGTGCAGTGGCACGCTCCTGGCCACTGCGGCTTCGACCTGCTGGGTTCCGGTGATCCTTCCGCCTCAGCCTTCCAAGTAGCTGGAACTACAGGCACACGCTACCACGCCCAACTAATATCTGATTTATTGTAGAGATGAGATCTCACCAAGTTGCCCAGGCAGGTCTCCAACCCGGGGGCTCAGGCAATCCACTCACCTTGGCCTCCCAAAGTGCTGGGATTACAGGCTGAGCCACCAAGTCTGCCCCAATTTTCTCCTTCGTAGTTTAATTTTTTTCCTGGCATCTTAAGCTGGAAGTTTAGGATATTAATTTTAAACACATCATCTTTAAGAGAGGCATTCATACCTACAGATTTCCCTTTATGCTCTGTTTTGGCTGCATTCTGGAGTTTTATCATATTGCGTTTTCATTTTCATTCATCTAAAAAAATTATTACACTTTTTAAATTTATTTGATCCACTGACTATTTAGAAGTATGTTATTTAATTTCCACATATTTGGTAATGCTCCAAATTTCTATTTGATTTTGAATTCTAATTCCATTCCTCCTGGTCAGCAAATATACATTGTATTATTTTTATTCATTTAAATGTGTTAGGGTTTGTTTGATGGTATATAGTATAGGTTTGTCCTGGATCATGTTTAATATGTGCTTGAGAAGAATGTGCATTTTTCTGTTGTTTAAAGGAGTGTCCTTAAATATCTGTCAGCTATAGCTTATAGTATTAAAGTGTTCTATTACTTTGTTGATTTTTTGCTAGTTGTTCTATCAATTAACAAAAATGGGATATTAAAGTTTCAACTATTATTTTGGAATTATCTATTTTCCCTTCATTTCTGTCAGTTTTTGCTTCATGTATTTTGTTGCTCTGTTGCTAGGTTTCAGACGTTTAAAATTGCTACAGCTTTTTAATAGATTGAATTTTTCTTTTTTCTTTTTATTTCTTTTTATTATTTTATTTTTTATTATAAAGAAATGGGGTACAATTCAGGGTTAGGTATACAAACATTGATTATGCAGGTACCCTTGTTGATGAGGTATGACCCTCCCTCCCTTAGCAGTTTCCCTCAACAGCCAATCCTACTCCCCTCCCCTGACAGTTTTCCATTACTACCAAATGCTTTCTCATTATAATTGCTCAAGGTCCGCTTATGAGTGAGAACATGCAGTACTCTGCTGTTTGTTTTTGTGATAGATCACTGAGTATGATTGACTCCAAATCCATCCAAGTTGCTGCAAAGTCCATATATTTGTCCTTCTTTATGGCTGCATAGTATTCCATTGTGTATATGTGCCACATTTTCTTTATCCAGTCCAGATTCATACCACCTATCCCCAGTAAGAATGGCCAGCATTAATAAAACAAACAGTAACAGATGCTGGCGAGGTTGTGGAGAAAAAGGATCGCTTCCACACTGCTAGTGGGAATGTAAACTAGTGCAAACTCTTTGGAAGACAGTGTGGCAATTCCTGAAAGAACTAGGATTGACTTTCCATATGACCCAGCAATTCCCCTATTGGGAATATACCCGGAGGAACTCAAATCATTCTACAAAAAAGATAACTGCACATGTATGTTCGTTTCAGCTCTGTTCACAATAGCCAAAACATAGAACCACCCATGTTGCCCACCGAAGCTGGACTGGATAAAGAATTTTTCATCAGTATAAAATATACCTCTTCATCTTTAGTAACCGGTTTCTTAAAAAATGTAAAACATTTTGTCTGATATTGGTATACTCCGGCTTTATTGTAGTTGCTGTTTGTATATCTTTTTTAGTCTTTTATATGTAATCTAGTTGTATCTTTGAATTTAAAATGTGTTTCCTAAAACTAACACATAATTATATCTCATGATTTTCTTCATGCAGTTTGACAATGTCTGATTTCTACTTGGACTTGCAATCAATTTACATATAATGTGATTATTGATAGGGTTGAAATTTTGCGTCTACAATTTTACTTTTGGTTGTCTATATATCGCATGTCTTTTTCTTACTCTATTCATCTTTTTCTTCTTTCTTTTGCATTACATAAATATTTTCTGGTGCAGCATCTAAATTTTTAATGATTCTTTTTCACTTTTAAAAGTTTTTAAAATATTTTAGAAAATGTATATTTGTGTGTTGAATGGCTCTAGGGCTTACAACATCAATCTTAAATGATCAGAATCAGCTTTTATACTGACCTACTTAATTCTAGTGAAATATAAAAATGACATTCTTATATGTTTCTATTTTCTTCTTTCCATTTTGTGATATTATACACATTGCACCTATAAATGTTGCAAACCCAACATTACATTGTTATAATTATTCTTGCATATAATTTTATATATTGTAAAGATGACAAGAGAAGAAAAATGAGCAAATGCCTATTTATAACATTTGCTATTATAACTTCTTATTTGTCATTTCTAGATCTCTTAACATGTTTGTGGGTTTGGGTTACCACCTGGAGCCATATCTGTAGCTCAATCCAGCAGTTCTCCCATCACCTTATTTCTACTATATTGACAAATACATTACATTTCTAACTGCTATAGATCCAACAGTACATCAAATACATATTGTTTTATACAATATCTTCTTAATCAGTTAAGGAAAACAGGGAGTAGAAATATGCATTTAAGCTGGTCTCGGTGGCTCAGCCTGTAATCCCACACCTTGGGAGGCTGAGGTGAGTGGATTGCCTGAGCCTGCGGGTTCGAGACTCGCCTGGGCAACTTGGTGAGACCTCATCTCTACAATAATAATAATTTTAAAAATTAGCCAGGTGTGGTAGCGCGCCTGTAATTTCAGCAACTTGGAAGGCTGAAGCAGAAGGATCGCCGGAGCCCAGCAGGTCGAGGCTGTGGTGGCTGGGAGCAGCCACTGCACTCCAGCAGTCTGGGCAACAGAGTGAGACTCCAACTCAAAAAAAAAAAGGAATATGCATTTATAATGCCTTTTATAGGTTTATAATGACTTTTATTGATGCTCTTTTATTTACCATATAGATTTGAATTAGTGTCTGGTGTCACTTACTTTCCAATTAAAAAACTTAGTTTGATATTTTATTGTAAGCTATGTAAGCCAGCAACAAATCATTTAAAAATTATAGTCATCTGGAGAATGGCTTTATTTTACCATAATTTTTTAAAATTTATTTATTTATTATAAAGATGTGGAGTACAATTCAGGATTAGGCATAAAACATTGATCATGCAGGTACCCTTGTTGATGAGGCATGCCCCTCCCTCCCCTAGCAATTTCCCTCAACTGCCAGTCTCACACCCCTCCCTTGACAGTTTTCTACTACTATCAATCACTTTCTTATAGCATTATAATTGTTCAAGGCAATCTTATGAGTGAGAACATATGGAACTCAGTTCTTTGTTTCTGTGATAAATCACTGAGTATGATAGAATCCAAGTCCATCCAATTTGCTGCAGTACATCCTAAGGAGGTTGGTCAGCTTGTGTGTCTGTATGATTATACGTCCTAGTTTGTTTGTTGTTGCAGTCTTTTGTTTGATTGATTGTTTTTATTTTTGTTTTCTCTTTTCTTTTTTAAACATATTTTTCATTATAAAATTGTAGGGTACAGTTAAGTGTTAGGTATACAAATGTGCATAATTCAGGCACCCTTGTTAATAAGGGGTGCCTCCCTACCCCCAGACAGATAGTTAGTCTCACCTCCCTTCCCCTCCCTACCGCCCCATAGTTTCCCAACAATGTCATTCCTTTTCTTATAGTATTATGATAGATGCTCAAGGTCCACTATATGAGTGAGAACATGATACTCGCAACTTTGTTTCTGTGAGAGATCACTCAGTATTATAGACTCTGGTTCCATCCAGGTTGCTGCAAAATTCATGATTTTGTTCTTTTTTATGGCTGAATAGTATTCCATCATGTATATGTACCACATTTTTTTAATCCAGTCCTCTTTTGATGGACAGCATGGTGGTTCCAGGTTCCTGTTATTGTGAACAATGCTGTGATAAACATTCATGTACAGGTATCTTTTTTATAGAGTGATTTGAGTTCTTCGGGGTATATTCCCAGTAGGGGGATTGTAGGGTCTTATGGGAGGTCGATATTTAGAGCTTTCAGGAATTGCCACACTGCTTTCCACAGAGGTTGCACTACTTTACACTTCCACCAACAGTGTAGCAGTGTTCCCTTTTCACTACATCCTCTCCAGCATTTGCTATTTTTTGAGTTATTGATAATGGCCATTCTGACTGGAGTTAGGTGGTATCTCAGAGTAGTTTTAATTTGCATCTCTTTGTTGATTAGTGAGGTTGAACATTTCTTCATGTGTCTGTTGGCCGCTTGTATAGCTTCCTTTGAGAAGTGTCTGTTCATATCTTTTGCCCACTTTATAATGGGGTTGTTTGGTTTTTTTCTTTTCAGCACGTTTGAGTTCTTTGCAGATCCAAGATGTTAGGCCTTTGTCAGACACGGAGTTGGCAAACACTTTTCCCCAGTCTGTGAGCTGTCTCCCTGCTCTCTTGATGGTTTCTTTGGCTTTGCAGAAGCTTGTCAGTTTAATGAGGTCCCACTTGTCTATCTTGTCTCTTATGGCCCATGCATTTCAGGTTGCTCAGGAATTGGATGCCAGTTCCAATTTCCATAAGGGTGTGTCCTGCATTTTCTAAGGTTCTTATGGTTTGAGGTTTTACATTTATGTCTCTGATTCATTTAGTTAATTTTTGTATATGGGGATAGATAGGGGTCTTGTCTGAGTCTTCTGCATGTGGTCAGTCAGTTTTCCCAGCACCATTTACTGAATAGGTCCTCCTCTCCCCAGTGGTAGGTGGTGGAAACTTTGTCAAAGGTGAGTTGGTTGAGAAATTGAGGTTTTGCTTCTGGAATCTCAATTCTATTCCATTGATCTGTATGCCTGTTCCTGTACCAATACCAAACTGTTTTGATTATCGCAGCTTTATAGTAAAGTTTGGAGTCTGGTAATGTGATACCTCCTGCTTTGTTTCTTTTTGCTGAGGATTGTTCTGGCTATGCTTGGTCGTTTGTGTTTCCATATGAATTCCTGTATTGTTTTTTCTAGGTCTGAGAAGAATGTTGCTGGTAATTTGATGGGTATTGCATTAAATCTGTAGATTGACTTAGTAGGATGGACATGTTAACAATGTTGATTCTTCCAATCCATGAGCATGGGATATTTTTCCACTTGTTTGTGTCATCTTTGATTTCTTTGAGCAGTGTTTTGTAGTTTTCATTGTAAAGGTCTTTTACGTTTCTGATTAGGAATATGCCAAGATATTTCATTTTGTTTTGTGGCTATTGTGAATGGAATTATGGTTTTTACTTGGGTTTCTGTTTGTTTATTATTGGTGTAAAGAAATGCGATTGTCTTTTGCACATTTATTTTGTATCCTGAGACTTTGCCAAAGGCCTTTATCAGTGTAAGGAGGTTTTTGACAGATTCTCTTGGGTTTTCGAGGTATACAATCTTGTCATTTACAAAGAGAGAGAACTTGACTTCCTCTTTTCCTATTTGGGTACCCATGATTGCCATCTCTTCTCTGATTGCTCTAGCCAGGATTTCCAGTACTATATTGAACAGGAGGGGCGAGAGTGGACATCCTTGTCTGGTTCCAGTTTTTAAGAGAAATGGTTCCAATTTTTGTCTGTTTAGGAGTATGTTGGCTGTGGGTTTCTGGTAGATGGCTTTTACTATTTTGAGGTATGCTCCACGTATGCCTAGATGTTCGAGGGTTGTTATCAAGAAGGAGTGCTGGATTTTATCAAAAGCTTTTTCTGAGCCAGGCTCGGTGGCTCAGCCTGTAATCCCAGCACTTTGGGAGGCTGAGGTGAGTGGATTGCATGAGCCCGTGGGTTCGAGACCCGCCTGGGCAACTTGGTGAGACCTCATCTCTACAATAAATCAAAAAAAATTAGCCGGGCATGGTAGTGCACGCCTGTAGTTCCGGCTACTTGGAAGGCTGAGGCAGAAGGATCACTAGAGCCCAGCAGGTCGAGGCTGTGGTGGCTGGGAGTGGCCACTGCACTCCAGTATGGGCAACAGAGTGAGACTCCAACTCAAAAAAAAAAAAAAAAAAAAAGCTTTTTCTACATCTAATGATACAATCATGTGGATTTTGTTTTGACGTCTGTTGATATATTTAATTACATTTATGGTTTTACGAATGTTGAACCAGCCTTGCATCCCAGGGATGAAGCCTACTTGGTCATGATGGATGATTTTTGAGATGTGTTGTTGAATCTTGTTTGTTAGGATCTTGTTGAGAATTTTAGAATCTAAGTTCATCAAAGATATTGACCTGAAGTTCTCTTTCTTTGTTGGGTCTTTACCTGGCTTGGGTATCAATGTGATGTTAGCTTCATAAAATGATTTGAGGAGAGTTCCATCTTTCTCAATTGCCTGGAAGACTTTCAGTAGGATTGGCATCAGATCCTCCTTAAATGTCTTGTAGAATTCTGCTGGAAAGCCATCTGGTCCAAGACTTTTTTTTTGGTAGGTAGTTTTCTTATTATGTAGTCAATTTCCTTGATTGTTATTGCTCTGTTTAGGGTCTCGATTTCTTCTAGTTTCAATCTATGCAGGTTGTGTGATGTCAGAAAGTCTTCCATTTCCTTAAGGTTTTCCAGTTTGTTTCCATACAAGTGTACATAGTAGTCTCTAATGATCTTTTGTATTTCTTCAGGGTCAGGTGTGACTTCATCTTTTGTGTTTCTGATTGTGTTTATTTGTGCTTTCTTTCTCTTTTTCTTGGTCATTCTAGCTAGGGGACCATTGATCTTGTTAATCCTTTCGAAGAAACAGCTTTTTGTTTCATTGATTTTTTTGTATTATATTTTTGTCTTCTATGTCCTGGATTTGGGCTTTTATTTTGGTGATCTGGATTCTTCTACTGAAATTAGTGTTTTTGTGGTCTTGCTTTTCTAGCTTCCTCAGGTGGCTTGTTAGGCTGTTAATTTGTGATCCTTCCATTTTCTTCATGCGCATTTGTAGAGATATGAATTCCCCTCTTACTACAGCTTTCATGGCAATCCAGAGATTTTGGTAAGATATTTCTTCATTTTCATTTGTTTCCAGATGTCTTTTAATCTCTGTTTTGATTTCGTCATTGACCCAGGAGTTGTTTAGCATCATGTTGTTTAGTGTCCATGTCTTTGTGGATTTTGGGGGAACCTTGTTGGTGTTGATGTTTATTTTTATTCCACTGTGGTCTGAGAAAGCGCATGATAAAATTTCAGTCCTTTTCTAAATTTGCTTATCCTTGATTTATGGCCAAGTATGTGGTCAATTTTAGAGTACGTGCCATGCAGTGATGAGTAGAATGTATATTCTGTGTTCCTTGGATGGAGTGTTCTGTAGGTATCAGTTAAGTCCATTTGTTTAAGAGTCACATTGAGGTTCCGGATCTCATTGCTGATATTTTGTCTTGATGATCTGTCTAGGGTTGTGAGTGGGATATTGAAGTCCCCAGCTATGATAGTGTTAGAGTTGATATCTTTTTTTAGTTTACGTAGAAGCTGCTTTATGAAAGTTGACACTCCTATGTCGGGTGCATATGTGTTTAAGATGGATATTTTTTGTTGATGGATTGAAACTTTTATAATTATGTAGTGGCCTTCTGTACTTTTTTAAAATTTTAATAGCTTAAAGGGTATTTTGTCTGAAATTAAGATCGTGACTCCTCCTTTCTTTTGTGTTCTGTTTGCCTGAAAGTTCGTTTCCCATCCTCTTACTTTGAGTCTGCGGGTGTCCTTTCTGGTGAGGTGTGTCTCTTGAAGGCAATAAATTGTTGTCTGGTGATATTTTATCCATTTTGCCATTCTATGTCTTTTCAGTGGTACATTTAGTCCATTCACATTTAGGCTAATTATTGAAATGCAAGAGTTGTTCCCTGTCATAAGGTTCTTACAAAGTTGTTGTTTCTGTTTGTCTGTTGTCTTTCTTTTGGTTTTGGAGTTGGTTCATGTGTGTTTTTAATCTTTTGCCTGTACTCTTGTGAAGAATGTTGTTGTTCTTTTTTCCTTTCCTTCTGTGTTCAGTACTTTCTTAAGTGTTTCTTTTAGAGGTGATCTGGTGGCAACGTAGGTTCTTAGGGATTGGATATCTGGAAAAGATTTCAATTCTGCCTCACTGATGAAGCTTAGCTTGGCAGGGTATGTTATTCTTGGTTGAAATTGTTTATCTTTTAGAACTTTGAAGATAGGGCTCCAGGCTGTCCTAGCCTGGAGGGTTTCTGTAGATAAATTAGAAATTGGTCTAATTGGTCTTCCCTAGTAGGTACCCTGACCTTTTTCTCTGCTGCCTTTAGGATTTTTTCTTTTATAGCTACTTTGTTTAGGCAAATTATTATGTGTCTGTGAGTTGGTCTTCTCATTTGTTGTCTTGTAGGGGTTCTCTGAATCTCTTGTATTTGAATTTTTGCATTAATGATGAGATGAAGGAAGTTTGATGAAATGTTTGTTCCAGTATGACCTCTGACTCTCTCTCTCTGCCTCAGGAAGGCCAATTACTCTTAGGTTTGGTCTGTTGAAGTAATCATTCATCTCTTGAAGGTTTTGTTCTGTCTTTTTAAGCTTCTTTTCTATATTTTTGACAGTTTGGGTTAGTTCTGTATTTTGGTCTTCAAGTTCTGAGATTCTTTCTTCTGCTTGGGTAATTCTGCTTTCCATGCTTATTAGTTTGTTATTTATTTCCATCACAGTATTCTTTACTGCTGTTATTCCTGTCATCAGCTCCTTCCTATTTTCCTCTTGTCTCTCCTCAATTTTTTAAATTCTCTCTATTAATGTCCTGATGTCTGGGTTTATTTCATGTGACCAGTCATTCTGGGGGCTCTTCATTGTTTGTGTTCCAAAGTCTGTTTTCTCAGTGTCTGACCTCCCAGGGGTCTGTGTGAGCCCTATATTCTTCTTTTGGTTTTTCTTCATTTGTGCAGATTTTTCCTCCCTACTTTTCCCTTCCCTCCACTTCCCTGTCTTCTTTAATTCTGTTATTCAGGGTGGAGGGATTACTTTTACTTCTATTTGTTCAATCCCTTATTCTTCCTAATGTATTTCCTCTTGCTTTGTTCAGTTCTGGAGTTGGACTGTAGGTTGCAGGCAGTCCTTTTTGCAGTTTTGAGATTTAATTAAGGGGGGAGCTGTGATGCAAAATCTCTCTGCAGATCCCAGTATCCACCACCAGGTGTATGGATAGTCTGAAACCCACTTCCCACTGCCTTGGAGTCTGTCCATGCAGTGGGGTTGAAGGTTTACTCCCTGAAAGCAAAATGAGGTTAACAGAGGGAAGAAAGTTGAGCAGCTAGTGAGGGGAAAAGGAGGGTGGAGAGAGAGAAGAGTGAGAGGGAAAACAGATGAGTGTACCAACTGGCAAGTGAAAAGAGACACAAATACTGAAACAAATATTAAGAAAAACAATAACCACAACTGAAAATTAGCCAACAGCCATATAAAAAACTAAAACATACAATGATGCTAACATACATGATGACCAACCTCCTTATTGGTGTGCTATTCCACTATACAAAGATGGGGTTTACAGAGAAATAAGAAAAAAGGGAAAAAAAAGGGAAAAGGAATAGATTAAAGTCAGTAGACAAACAGAACCAACCAAGCACACTCTGAGACTTTTCCTTTAAGTCCCGTGTCCTTTCATCTCTGATTTCTAGCTGTCTTTGCAGGCTAGTAGAATTGTTCACAGTTAGGGTCAGTTGCCCCTGGCCTCCTGTGAAGAGCAGTTCAGATATGCACTCCCTGCCCAGTCTAATACTGAGATTTGGCCTTGTCTATTTATCAAGGGGGAAGAGCAAGTGTCATTCCCGTTTTGATGTTGTTACCTTGGATCCCCAGCAGGTGGTGATATCTCACCCGCTGCAGCTGCTGAAACCTGCAGTCCAGAGGGGAGCGAGCTGGTATCCGTGACCCACGGCGGCCATCTCCCCATACACTGGGGGGGCGCTCCACAGGCCTGGCTCCGGGCAAGGGGCATAGCGTGGCAGTGGCAGTGGCAGCAGCACCTGGGCAGCAGCGATCTCCGAAGATTCTACTTACAGGGGCTTCATGGTCAAAGTCATGGGTCGCCTTCCTCAGTCATGGGTGGGCAATGACTATATCGGTGGCATCCATGGCTGCAGCAGTGACCCAGACCGCAGTGATTTTGAGCAGGGGAGGCAAAGGCGGCTGAGCTCCCTGTGACGAGCAGGCTGCCGAAGATGGGAGCTGCAGCCCGTGGGAGAGAGCTAGGGTTTTTATTAGTGTTCTCTTCCACAGAGGGCCTCATGGACCATGCTGCCCCGTTGCCATCTTGCCAGGTCTCTTTCTCTTACTCTTATCGTCTTCAGGTCTATCTTCATTTATTAGTGGGTACCTCTGGTTGTTCTCCCTTTTACTCTCCTGTCTCCACCTTCCTCTTCCCCCCTCCCTGTTCCAATTCTTTCCCTTTTCTTACATCATTTTACTTCCTGGGAGCAACCCAATACCCCCACTTCATGAACAGATTTCAAGGCAGTGGGAAGCAGGATCTGGCATAATCATACACCTGCCTTTACCTTAATTTTTGAAACATCGGTTTACTGGATAAAAATTTTTGACAGACATTTTTTTTCTTTGAGCATTTTGAATATAGTAATCTGCTGCTTTTTGTCCTACATTGTTTCTGATGAGAAATAAGTTATTAATTGATTGCTGCTACTCTTTATTGAACTAATAAATCTTCTCTTGGATCTTCAAAATTTATTTTCTTTTCAAAAGTTTGAGTAAGACTTGTCTAGTCTTTGTGCTTATCCTACTTGAAGATATTTGAGCTTTGATGATATGCAGATTATTGTTTAGGGTCACATCTTAAAAACTTTTGGCCACTATATCTTCAGTTTTGTTTTCTGGCCCTCTCACTACAGGTCTGTATCAGTCTGGGCTCTCCAGAGAAACTGAGGGTGCTGACAAGTTAAAATCTTAGGATGGCTTGGTAGGCTGGAAACTCACAGGCAAAAGCTAGTATTGCAGTTTATAAACATAATTTATTTTTCTAAAGAAATCTGATTTTCTTCCTAGGGACTATGAACCAATTGATAGGTGCCTGCTCATATTGTTATGGGTAATCTCCTTTATTAAATTTCAACAAACTATTGATGTCAAACATATTTACAAGATATGTTGACAGCAACATCTAAATTAGTGTTTGAATTAAAAATATACTACTGTAACTTAACCAAACTGGCTCATATAACTAACCATCACAATGTATATCTGTGTGTTTAATGACACCCTCCTTTTTTGAGATTCCATTAATTTTTTTACATTCTTTTCTCTCTGTTTTTCAGATAGTATAATCTCTATTGATCTATCTTCAACTTCACTAAAATTCTTTTTTCTGCCAGTTCAAAGTTACTTTGGGGCCTTTCTAACAATTTTTTATTGCAGTTATTGCTTTTTTAAATTAAAGTATTTCCATTTCGTTCTTTCAAATAATTTATATATTTTTATGAATGCTTTCAGTTTGATGTGACTTTGCCATCATGTTTTCTATTAATTCTGTAATGATAGTTTTCATTACTTCTTTGAACATGTTTTTAGGGGCCACTTCACCTTTTTTTTTTTTTCTTAATTTCTGGTTGTTCTCACAGGTAGTTTCTATTTCCTGTTTTGTTTTGCTTTGTTTTTTAGTTTATGTCTAATACTTTTCAATATTTACATAGCTTATAATTTTCTTTGAAACCAGGCATTCTGGATAATATATAGTAACAAATCTGGATACTGCTCCCTCCTCCCTGGGCTTGTTATTATTACTTGCTTTTACATTTACTTGGTGACTGGCTGTATTGTTGTAATAAAGCCCATTTCCCCTCTGCAATGTGAAGTCTATGATGTTGCTCTTCAGGTTGCAAAGCCACGTTCTCCATGGGATGACAGCAGTTGGCAGGGCTCTCTTTCACAATCTCTTCCATTAACTACCACCAGTTAAGTTATACTAATCACTGGCTGATCACCCTATTTATTTTTTCAGCAATTTCCTTAGGGACAAATTGCCCCACATATTGATTCTATCAGATTTGGGCTTCTTTAAAGGATAGCTTACAAAGTCAACATTTGAGATTTGTTATAATGACAAGAGGGTTCCTCCCAACTGCCTCTTTCCTAATTCTATAGAAAATGTCTGCCTATTGTTTAGCCTATATGTCAAATCTGTATACTAATCTTCTCCCAATTAACTTTCACCAAAGCCACTACTCTTTTTGTTTTTGAGAAGACCTTAACTGGTGTGTGCTGCTACAACAAATTACCATTGACTGGGTGGCAGAAACAACATAAATTTATTTTATCACAATTTGGGAGACTAAAAATTCAAGATCAAGTGCCAGCATGATAAGTCCTGTCTTTTTGGCTTGTAGATAACTGTCTTCTTGCTGTGTCTTTACATGGCCAGTGTGGGGGACGGGGGATGGTCAGAGAGAGAGAGAGAGATTCTCTTATGTCTCTTCTTATAAGAAGAATAATCCCATCATAAGTACTCCACATTTAAAGTCCTGTCTTAACCTAAGTATCTCTTCAAAGCCTCGATCTCCAAATGCCATCAAATTGGAGGTTAAGGTTTCAATTTATACAATTAGGAGAGATTAAATTCAGTCCATAATGACACCTTTAGGATTCAACTTCCCCAAACTCTGCTGTAAATTGCATACATTTCTTTGGGAAGAAATTCAGAGCTCTCTGTGTTATAACCTGCTTCCTTCCCCAAGCAAATTCTCTGAGCCATGGCTCTGAAGCTGAGAATAGGGACAATGTAACAATTATCTCTGAGTGACACCTCCAGTTTAGAGCTGGGTGCTCAGTGGAGGAGAGGAAATAGCATTAGATCTTTTGCTTGCCTTTCCCCATATGAAACTGCCATCCCATAAGACAGAAAAATGGTAATCAATGACCCAGTATTCTTGACAGGGTTTCACCCAAGGTAAAATGTTAGTCCCACAAGTATGGGCTACGAAGAAGTAGGTCCCTATTTCTCAGTTTCACTCACTTAGAATTTACTCTTAGCAATGGGTAGCTTGGGGCAGGATGGGAAATGTTGACATCCTGCCCACCTTTCCTGAGAAGATAGCCTTATGACTGGAAGCTAGAGGCAGAAAAATTTCTGTTTTTGGCTGAGTCAGTTTGAAATGGAGTTTCTGGCTTATTGAGCTCTGAGAGAGAAGGGAGAAAATGATTCTTAGTTCTAAAACTACAGAGTCTCACTATTCTTACAGAACTTGAATAGATTTTCTTGAATAAATGTTTCTTCATTTGCTGCATGTCCTTAGAATCATTTCCAAAAACTTACATACATCCATGTACATATGTAACTATAAATATAATATAACTAAAATATATAATTTTCAGCAATTTTTCACTGAAGAGGTCTATGGAATTTCTAACTCTTTAGCACCAGAAATAGAAAAGTCACAGCAGTAAGATATTTAACTGCTTAGAAAAAATTGATGTTATTTTCTAGAGAAATCAAATTAATCAGAAAAAAAAGTTCATCATTTGAATTTTTGCATTTCATAGTAAATTTATGGGTATTCGGTGATTTATTGGGTTACAGAACATACATATAAGCTTCCACCCTTTTTATAATGAATTATAAGTCATAGTTGAAATCTCCACCCAGACACAGCATTCCTTAGTAGGGTTGCATTGTCTTATTCTTAAGTATGAACAAAAGAGTATCAACAGACATCTAAAAAAATGTTCAGAAGGAAACAAACAACAACAACAAAGGCAAATTAGTCCAGAAGAAACAGACAACATTTTTTTAAAATAGTAAAAACTTTAGAAAGAGTTGTAATATTAGTTTCTAAAGAGTGGTACAAGAAAATAGTAAATTCACAAAAAGGAAACAGAGAGCTGTGAAAAAGGAACAGAGTAGAAGAAAATGGGATTTAAAATTTAAAAATATAATTGCAAACAAAGTTTTCAAGATAAAGTCTTAAAGACAAATTTAAATACATTTCAAAAAGAATACTAAAATCAAAAGATTAAAATGTAAGGAAAATATTTAAAAGACTGTATCTTGTAGTTCTAATATATAACTAATAGGCATCCTACAAAAAGGAAAATAAAGAATCTATGAGTAGAGCATATCTGTCAATTAATAGAAGAGAAATTCCAAAAGTAAAAGATCACAAGTGTTCAGATCAACGTAGCCAGAACAACAAATGAAAATTGAGAAACTGTCTTGTGTGTATAATTGTAAAATTTCATTGCCACAAAGAAAATAAAAAATTATTTCAGCAGCTTGGGTGGAGTTGCCCAAATGAGGATTCAGTTGCCTACAAAAGAGTAAGTTTTAAGACTGACATCAAATTTTTCATCAATTATGATGGATGCTGGAAGCCACTAAATAAATGGTTCAAAATTTTGAGAAGAAAATATGTGTATGTGAGAAACTTTATGCTCACCAAACTGTCAGATATGAAGGCAGGATAAATTACCTTTCAAACAGGAAGACCTCAAAAGTTTTCATCTCATATATTTTAAGATGTTACTTGATAATGCATTATAGGAAAAATAGAGTAAAACAGGAAGATGAAGACATAGGTTCCAGAAAAGCAGTAAAAGAAATTTCAGGATTAGAGGTATTCAGGACACCTAAAGAGTCAGTAGTCCAACTGAGAGTGTGAAGACAGAGGATCGAGAATGGAAGATTCTGAGATATAAAGAAAACGAATAAACCAGGCTCGGTGGCTCAGCCTGTAATCCCGCGCTTTGGGAGGCTGAAGTGAGTGGATTGCCTGAGCCCTTGGGTTCGAGACCCACCTGGGCAACTTGGCAAGACCTCATCTCTACAATAAATCAAAAAGTTAGCCGGGCGTGGTAGCGCGCGCCTGTAATTCCGGCTACTTGGAAGGCTGAGGCGGAAGGATCGCTGGAGCCCAGCAGGTCGAGGCTACGGTGGCCGGGATCGGCCACTGCACTCCAGTCTGGGCAACCGAGTGAGATTCCAACTCAAAAAAAAAAAAAAGAAAGAAAAAGAAAACGAATGGACTAGATTAAATGATTGTTAGCTCAGAAAAATTGGAGGCTATAGTAAAATCAATTATGGCTTATGAAAAAGGAGAATCCACTTGAAATGGACTGTATGAACATTCTCCATATGTAGCCAGGTGACTGCGACATTGAATCTTAAGCATATATTTCACTTTGCAGTGATCAATATTTACACACTAATAATAATGTAGATTATTTTTTATTAATTTTTCCAGTTTATACTTTTGAAAACCATAGAGGACTTAATTATCATTATAGAAGAGAAAAAAAAACTATTATTGACATTGAGAAGGTAAAGATAAAAATGTAACAGAGAGACTGGAAAGTAGAAAGGAAGAGGACAATGCAGAAGGCAGTATAGAAGCACCAGCATCTTTGTCTTCAAAAACAAAAAGCCAATAGAAATGAAGTCAATTTGTTAATGTTGCTTAAAGTTGAAGGCGATATGACTATTTTGGAAAAAGGCAGATAGAAAGGGTGAGTGATAACATAAATTAGCTAAATTTCTAATGCTTAAAAACAAGATAACACCACCAATACCACCACCACCAATAATAATAACAGTTAAGACTGTACCAACTACTGTTTTAAGGATTTGGAATGTGTCGAGTCATTTAATACTTATAACAATCCTCTAAGAAAGATGCTATTTTTATTTCTTCTTTAAAGGTGATGAAACTAAGTCACTTAGTGAGAGTATGGCAAAGCCATATTCAAACTCAGACAAGCCGGTCCCAGAGTCTTTATTCTTAAACTAAATGCAAATTTCCTCTGACAGCAATTTTAGACAATGTCTGAGATGGAGAAACAAAATAAAGGAACTACTACTTTTTATAAAATTATAATTTTTAATTACTTGATCCTACTCATGGATTACTTTGATAAACTAAAGTAAGTTTGTGCAAACAAGGTAATTTTTTGCATTATAAAAATAGCATTAACTTTGATATTTAATGTTAAATATATCACACAGCAATTAAACCAATTACATAAATGTAATGTAAAACTCCCAAGTGAAGCAATGGCCAAATGAGAAGGAGAATAGGTAGAGATGTTCTACTAGATGGATGATTACAGAGACTGATAGTTGATGGAGACAGGCACATATGCTTGGGAAATTCAATTAGATAATCTTGGTGAGTATTTTGTTGCTCTTCATTTTAGATGTCCCTTGCCTTTGTTTCCTGCTTGAAACATTCCAAATCCTCCATCAAGACTAAGCTCAAGCATCCCTATTCCCCTCAACAGCATCCTGCCTTATAAATAATGACTATGGTGGAGTAAAGTGTTGCAAAGAAGTTCCAAAAAACAGCCGATAAAGCTACAATTGTCAATAGTCAAAGTTAAACTTCACATTCCCATATAAGATATGCTGTAATAGAAACCACTATTACCCTGTCTTTCAGTAGATCCTATATAGATATTTTTGTCTGAAAATAAGGAAAAGATTGCTGTTTCTTTGGCTGAGTTACACAAAAAATAGCTGACTTGAATTTTAAGGTCATGTTTTATGAATAGCATCTGTTTTAAAATTTTGTAATCTCATTAAAAATGACTTTAGGAAAGATATCTCATGTTCCGTTTACAGACTATATTCATTAAATGGAGTGACAGGTACCCCTTAAGTTACTATTTTTCTCTTCTTTTTAATTTTTATTTGCTGAATCTATATGATTTAATTCATATAAAATGAATGGAGAAAGATGCAAACTCTCTATCATCCTTCCTTTGGGCCTTTCACTGAGAATTGTACACACCCATCATTCTATATTGAAATGACACACAATATAATTTAGGTAGATAGGCACGATGGAGCGTGATGGATTAAAGAATGATAGTGGAGATGAAAGAGACATAGATGCAAGGATGAAGAGACGAAAATATCTTGTCATGTATTAATAAAATGTTAGATAGTTGTTTAGATACAGATAATGAGTTTCAGGGCTAGAGATGGGCAGATAAATCATTGGGATGATGAGTGGAGAGCTTGACAGACAGCCTGTTTGAGTGAAAGAAGATAATGCAGAGATAATGATGAGAGAGAACCTGGTGAATTGATGGTGGAAAGGAGTTAGAAGTAGACTAAGATAAAAATACATGGCAGATATTCATGCATTCATATAACAAATATTTATTGGGCAACTATTAATTGCCAGTTACTCACTGTACTAGGCATTGGGGACAAAATTGTGAGCAAAAAGAGACTTATGTCATCTGTGAGCTCAGAATTAGATATATTATCTTGTGGGGCGTTAGGTGTTTGGTGCTACAAAGACATTTGTTTTCTATATAAGAAGTCATAAAGGGATGAAGAAGAAAGTTTAGAAAGTTTTGTTAGTAAAACCCTAACATAAAGAGATGGCTAAATAAAGAGGAGGACACAATATGATACTCGATGAATAACTAGAGAGGTGAAGAGTTGATGGAGATAGACATATGCAGAGCAGGAGAGCTAGGTCAATAAATATATGCAATGAGAAAAAGATGGTAGTTGGAAAAGAAGTAGAAGAATTATGGTAAAGGTAAGTAATTCATATTAAATAAATGAATGTAAAAATGAGGAAATGCAGAGTTAATAGATTCATGCTGAAATATTAATATACAAAGATAAAAATCTGAAGAGATCAATGGTTCATTCAGAAGTAAATTTCAAAGACATGCTCCATATCTGTATGGTTCACATATTATTACATGCCATTAATTCAGGGAAATAGGTACACCTGAAGAAAGTGTCTACTCAGAGAAATATAACTACTATATTAAAACAGAAAATAAATCAATGAAAAAAGTCTGATATCAGGGACAACTTCAGCTGTACGAAATGATTGTAGATTCACAAGCAATATATTTTTAATCCATTTCAAAATCAGAATCTTATAGTAACTATCTACCAGAGCTATTGACTTGTAAAACTCCTTATGCTTTCAGAATTTCTTAAATATGATGACTGCACCCTATTTTTAGCCATTGGTAATGGTTGCTTAGCAGCCCTGAAAACTCCTTTGTTAGAAACCACCATCACATTGTGGATGGCATTGGAAAAATACACTGCCTGCAAACTCTCACCCAGCGTGGAAGCCATTCAACTAGAGCTGCCAAGAGAGAACTTTCACAAGACACCCAAAGAACTTTCACAAGACACCTGCTTTGCCAAGAAAGGAGACAAGTGCAATGTGAAACATAAAAAGACTTGGAAGTTCTTTATTTTGTTTCTGACATCCTTTAATTAAACAATGATGAAAAACAAGATTGAAACGTAAGTGCAAATTAGGTGAGTGTTGACAAATTTCCAAATAAACTGAAAAATTCCCTGAGTCTGAAAAGTGCCTTGTTTTACTCATTTTATCTAACTTTTTATTCATTCATTCATTCATTAAATGCCTCATAAGAGTATACTACAGCAAAAATCTTATTATCTGATGTAATTGTGACCAATGCTTGACAGAGTAACTGAAAACATTGGATGAAGCTGGAAATTATTTAAAAACTACATGTAATTACCTTATACGATTTATTTATTATTAAATAATACTAGTGAACATTTATTATTTTCTTTCTTGGCCTCAGTTTTCTCTCTCATGTCCTTTATTTATTAAATAATTTTATAGACGTGGTCTTACTCATCTCCCAAGCTGGTGTGCAGTGGTGCAATCATAGTTCACTGTAACCTGGAACTCCTGGGCTCAAATGGTCCTCTTGCTTCAGTCTCCTGAGTATTTGGTACTACACACACGTTGCTCATTTGGTTTTTCTAGAAAAAAGGTCTCCCTGTTTTGTCCAAGCTCGTTTTGAACTCCTGGCCTCAAATGATCTCCCAACCTTCAGCATCCCACTGTACCCAGCCTCTCATGTCCTTTAATTGAGTATGGGCTCTCTGAATATGTTTATCATAGTCATTATTACATAAACCACATGATAAAGCATCATCTCTAATTTCAAGTTTCACTTTCTTTAAAATGTACAGAAACTTTGGGGCACCTCTGAAGCAATTAAAGTGCAGAATGCTTCCAAATTTTTGTTTTATTTTTTTCCAACTTCTCTCCCACACCTAATTTTAAAGCATTTTTTAAATTAACAACTTGCTTCTATCAAATCCTTCCCAATCATTTAATTTAGAGTTCATAAAAAGAATAGCTCTCTTTTTAGATTCGTATTTGATTAGTTTCTATAATATTCACTTAAATCAAATTATTATGATAATAAGTACATTTGGCATAAACAGATTTGGGAGCAATCATAATGACTATTGGCGAGCATAAAACTCAACAGGTGGAAGCAGATGTGTACAGGAGGTTGGCAATTAGCTGTGAGTTTTCAGTGTGCCCTACAACATCAATCAGTATGTTTTACAGAACAAATAGAAAGCATTATTAATTTAGCAAGAGGTCACATAAGAGAGTTTTGACATTTTGTGCCAGTCATTGTGCTAAGCCTTGAGTATATGATGTTGTAAGACTCTGTCTTCAGGGAAATAACTATATGAATACCAAACCTCAAAAATGTTTTATTTGTACAGCTGGGTTGAGTACTTGTTCTCTCTTTAACTCAGGCTGTGACATTTGCCAGCTATTTCCCCTCTGAGGACTTAATTTTGTCCATCTATATAGTGAAACTCTAGCAGAGATAGCCCTAAGGTCCCTTGCTGCTTTCTGATTCTAATAATTGTTTTTTGGAGTTTTAGATTTGGAATGCATTTTATTGCTTAGAATATACAAAGAGAATGATAAAACCTTGATCTTCACATTTTGATATTTCTGATTAAAATTTAATAGTGTTTATAATATTATATTCTAGGTCTCTAAATATAAGAAATTAGTTACTTACTGATGGCAATCTGATATAGAAGTAGGAACAGTGGACTAGTAGTCAAAGGCCAAGGTTTGTATTGTAGGTCTAACAATTTATAGCTTTTGTTCAAGGAGCAAGTTCATTGACCTCTTGGGTTTTAGGTTTATCCTTTGTAAGATAGGATAACTGTATGTATGTCAGTTATCTATTGCTGTATAACAAATAATCTATATCTTAGAAGCTTAAAACAGCAAACATTTGTTAAATCTCACTTGTTTGGGGTCAAAAATTCAGGAGCACCTTAACTGAGTGCTTCTGGCTCAGTTTCTCATGAGCTTGCAAGCCAAGCTGCTAACCAGAACTTTAGACATCAGAGGGTTTCACTGGGACTGAAGGATTCATTTCCAAGCTCACGTATGTGGCCTTAATTTCACACTGGGTACTGGAATGATAGGAAAGGAAGAGAGAACGAGAGAGAGAGAGAGAGAATAGAAAGAAGGAGAAAAAGAGGAGGAGGAAAAGAAGAAGAAGACAACGACGACGACGACAACAAGGAAAGAAGCCACAATCCTTTTGTAACTATTGAAAATGACATGACATCATTTTTGCCATATTATCTTTCTTTACTAGAAGCAAGTCATTAAGTCCAGCCTATCATCAAAATGAATTCATCTTCTCCTCTTGAAAGAAACAGTGTCAAATAATTTGTGAATATAATTTTAAATTATCAAATATGCAACACTGATATTAACCATTTTCCATCTTCTAAGGTGACCTCCATCTCATTTGTTTGAAGAACATAGCAGCAGCAGTAAAAAGAATAACAAGAACAACACACAATATATGTAAAACATTCTTTTTGTGTGGCAGTAGCTTCTTGTACTTTCCCTGGCCCCACTGTCTGAGACTTCTGGACTACCTTCTTCTTCCTGACAATTCAGTTATCTCTAGGGACATCATAGAGAAGTGACTACTGGGCAGCACACAGTGCCTTCTACTGGCTGTCATAGAGAACCCCAAAACATATCCATACAGGCTCTTCAGCTGCATTATACTTTAAAGGGTATTTGGAGAGAGATAGAGGAAGTCTCCTACCGCAGCATTACAAATCTAAAATTGAATGTTGAACATATCTGTTCTAAAATGCCCCATTGGACTTTTCTCAACACTTTTCTCTAAAATACTCCATCTTTCCATGATGATGGCTAGCCTCTCTCTCTCTTTATTATCCCTTGTTTGTATTCTCCTACTTCAAATATTCTTGTTCATCTCTTATTCAGAGCAATTTAACTGTCTGTTATTTTCTTGTATCCTTCTAATTTATACTCTCAGGATGTCACTTTTTCACCTAAAGCAGCATGCAGAAATATTTTCCTAAACATGGTTCTCTCCTTTATAGTGCCTTCTATTAAGATAGCACTTTCTCATAAATATTAACTGCCCATTCATTTATTTATGTGATCATTTATTCATATATTCTTTACTGGATCACATATGACATGTTAAGGTACTGTACTGTATGTCAGGAATGCAAAACCTGTGAAGACACCATCTATGCTTACAACCTCACAGTCTAATGGGAGAGATGAACAAATACATTGAAAAGTGAATGCAGGGAGGTTTTTTTTAGAGAATAAGAGGAATCTTGAAAGTTTCTTAGAAATTATAAAGGCAAAAGTTGCGGACCTTGGAAAAAGGGAGATTCCCAGGACTGCAGCTTTCAAACTTGATTGGGCATCAGCATCACCGGCTTTTTTTTTTTTTTTAAAGAACAGATGCCACAACTAACCTCTATAAGTTCTGATTCAATAGGTTGAAGGCAAAGCTTGATAATTTGCATTTCTTTTTTTTTTGTTTTTTTTTTTTAGTTGGAGTCTCACTCAGTCACCCAGACTGGAGTGCAGTGGCCACTCCTGGCCAGAACAGCCTTGACTTGCTGGGCTCCGGGGATCCCTCTGCCTCAACCTTCCAAGTAGCTGGAACTACAGGTGCATGCTACCATGCCCAGGTAATTTTTTTTATTTATTGTAGAGATGAGGTCTCGCCAAGTTGCCCAGGTGGGTCTCGAACCCGCGGGCTCAGGCAATCCACTCACCTCAGCCTCCCAAAGCACGGGATTACAGGCTGAGCCACCGAGCCCGGCTAATTTGCATTTCTTAAAAACTCCCAGGTGGTGCTGATACTGATGTTGCTGGTTCACATATCATACTTTAAGAACCATGTCTGTAGGTTAAGAGAGATGAACATGATGCACCTAGAATATTGCTCATAGCTAAGAAAGGCTAGCACTTTACATCCAAGGAGAATAGTGATGAGAGATAAAATTAGAAAACCAGAGCTAGATCATGACACACTTTGAAAGTCATGTTAAGAGGATGATCATTATATCTTAAAAATGAGAACATTGCTTTTAAGCAATAGGGTATACATGACCATAATTAAGCTTTAGAAAGACAACGCTAGCTTCTATGTCATGACTTGGTTAAGGTTAAGGGCAGTTCCCCAGCAAGAACACATGGGAAAGTGTGATTTTATATCAGATAAACAATTAACCAAGGTAATTAATATTGAGATAGCAACAATTTTTGTTAAAAATATAAAATATCACTAATAATGATGATAGCCAGTATTTTTTAACACTTCCTATGGGGGCATGCATGAATCTAAGAGCTTTACATGGATTATTACATTTAATTCTCACAAAAAAAATCTTACAACAAAAACTTGATCATTAGCCCCATTTTTCAAGTGAGAAGAATGTGGTGTAGAGAAATGAAGCCATCTGCTGAAGGTCACACAGCTGTGAAAAGATAGATTCAGAATCCAAATATAGATAGTCTAGCTCTAGAGTGTATGCTCTTAACTAAATGCTTTGATGTAAAAAAGAAGTTAATGAGCCAGGCTCGGTGGCTCAGCCTGTAATCCCGCGCCTTTGGGAGGCTGAGGTGAGTGGATTGCCTGAGCCCGCAGGTTCGAGACTCTCTTGGGCAGCGAGACCTCATCTCTACAATAAATTTTAAAAAATCAGCTGGGCGTGGTAGCGCATGCCTGTAATTCTGGCTACTTGGAAGGCTGAGGCGGAAGGATCACCGGAGCCCAGCAGGTCGAGGCTGCGGTGGCCGGGAGTGGCCACTGCACTCCAGTCTGGGCGACAGAGTGAGACTCCAACTGAGAAAAAAAAAAAAAAAAGAAGTTAATGGTCATGGAAAAATGTGTATGTTGCACAGTCAGATGATTATAATCAAATATAAGGAGTCAACTCTGCCACAGTGTGTGGTGGCTTGGCCTTTGGAGCTTGGCACACCTTTTGTTGCTTTTTCTTATTTAGCATTACTCTGTCTAAGAGTGAAAGCCCAAGGAGGGACTTTGTGCCTCATCTCTAATTTCGGTTGCTGGGATTATGACCCTATTAACCACTCAATCTCAGCAAAAAAAGAAAAAGAAGAGGAAGAAGAAGAAAAAGAAGAGGAGGAGGAGAATGAGGAGGAGGAGGAGGAGGCGGAGGCAAGGACCTTTGAATGACTAAATGGAGAGAGTTCATTGTGATGTTTATAGCGTATACTTATATCACAGACATTTACAGAGATGTTCTTCTTTGAGACAATCTCCTATCACACTGCTCTCAGCTACGAATACTATCATTGCTCATTCTGTGACCGTCATATTGGCCTCCTTGCTTCTCCTTAAAAGCACCAAGCATACTTCTCCCCAGGGCCTTAACATTTCCTCTACTATCACAGAAATCTATGGTTCATTTGCTTGTGCCTTACACATTACTGTGCAAATATCTCTTAAGAAAGTGTTTCTCAACTCTTACCTATAACTCACACAAATCATCATTCTATTCTGTTAGCTTCATGATACTTATTGTTATATAAAACTACATTGTGTATTTGTTTACCAAATATTCACTTTTTGTCGTCTACTTGCTGTCTAATTCCTCTTGAAGAAAAGATTCTAGATAACAGAAATTTAGTCTGCCTTGCTCACTCTTAGATTCTCAGTTCATAGAAGAGTATCTGGCACATAATAGCTCTTCAGTAAATATTTATTGAATACATGAATGCAAACCAGTTGATTAGTTAACTTTTACGTCACTTCCAATTTGATTGTAAGCTGTAGGAAGAGGAACTTTGTCTTGTTCACTACTGTATCGCTATCACATAGAACAGTATGTGGAACATAGAAAGCACTAAATAAATATCTTATGAATGAATGTGTCTCTTTTTTTTTTTTTTTTGAGTTGGAGTCTCACTCTGTCACCCAGACTGGAGTGCAGTGGCCACTCCCGGCCACCACAGCCTTGACCTGCTGGACTCCGGCGATCCTTCCGCCTCAGCTTTCCAAGTAGCCGGGATTACAGGCATGCGCTACCACGCCCGGCTGATTTTTTAATTTATTGTAGAGATGAGGGCTCGCTGCCCAGGCGGGTCTCGAACCCGCGGGCTCAGGCAATCCACTCACCTCAGCCTCCCAGAAGAACGGGATTACAGGCTGAGCCACCCAGCCCGGCTATGTCTCCTTTTAATTAACTGCATTTTATGGGACAGGCAGAGATTCAGTTCAAGGACAACCACTGAGCCAAATAATTTAAAAATCTGATGAAATAAAAACCATTTAATACTAGATCCCGCTGGGCTCAGTGGCTCAGTTTGTAATCCCGCGCCTTTGGGAGGCTGGAGGTGAGTGGATTGCCTGAGCCCATGGGTTCGAGACCCGCCTGGGCAGCGAGACCTCATCTCTACAATAAATCAAAAAGTCAGCCGGGCGTGGTAGCGCATGCCTGTAATTCCGGCTACTTGGAAGGCTGAGGCGGAAGGATCGCCGGAGCCCAGCAGGTCGAGGCTGCGGTGGCCGGGAGCGGCCACTGCACTCCAGTCTGGGCGACAGAGTGAGACTCCAACTCAAAAAAAAAAAAATTACTAGATCCCATATTCCTCAAGACAGGGTCTATCCTAAAATACATTGACAAAGTAATACTTAGTTCTATGTAGGTTCTGCTGCTTGATTGTCAGCTGCTTGAGGACAGAGGATGAATTTTTGGTCATAAATATATTTCCTGTCCTCAAAGAATATTTATCAATTGAACAAAGGACAGGAAGATTCTTATGCAATGTTGGTCTCCCCCACTGAGAATATTCAAAGTAGTATTTTGGATTCATGAGAACACAACTTTATCAATACCCAACTTCACATCTTCAGAAAATCCTAGAATTTTTGTTAAATTTTCAATAATTTTATTCTATTTTTTTAGAAAAAAAGTTACAGATACAGTGAAAGTTCCAGGGTCCTCTTGCCTGAATCCATCCCCTTCCACCAAACATCATAGGTAAACATGATACTGAATTGAGTATTAATTATTCTCAGGGGAGATCGGGAAGATGGTGGCTGAGCCAGTTGGACTATGTGAGCCCCAGTGTGAGTGAGTGAGTGAATGGAAAATTTTGTGTATGTGCTGGTGAGTGAGTGGGCATGTGAGCAGCTGACTGAGTGAGGGCTAGGGAGTTAGCAGTCAGGGCTCTCTTGGTGCAGCTGCAGCTGCTGGTGCCACAGCTGCTGGGTTTGGATGCTAGTGATTTCCGGGATGCAGAAACCAAGCACCATTTTCTTTTCACTTTTTTTTTTAAATCAACAAAATGCTTCCTGGGAATAAAATGCTGGGAGAGACCGTCTAAGTGGAAGCTCCAGAGCAAGTTGCCAGGCCATGGTGCAATAGCTGGTGCTGCAGCTTCTCTGCTTGGTCCCTGGCTCTTCCCAGGTCACAGAAGCTGAGCAGCATTTTTTTTAATGGACAAAATTTTCCTGTGAAAAGCAGTGGGGAGAGACTATCACCCAAGGCTGTCCCTCACCATTGCAGCAGAAGAGAATGTTGACTCCAGGCTTTGCCTCACCACTTCAGTGTCTGGCAGGGCACTGGCAGCAGGGGCTGCAGAGGGAGTCCAGAGGCAAAGGCCCATGGAGGAGGACAAGAGAGACACCCATGACCATCTTGAAGGCAAGGGAGGAAAGTGCTCCAACTTGTTCACGACAGAATAACAGACCTGATCTCTGTGACTGGCGGATCAACTACTCAGGGATTTCTCTAGACCCGGAGGGAATATCCTGAAAGCACAAAATTCAGAAGGACCTGATGAGTGTTGAGTTTCAGTTGCCCCACCCCCTACCCTGATCTAGCCTGGGAACAAAGGTTGTGCCAGAAAAGGAGGAAGAATGACTCCAAAGAGATCAGTGGTGAGTTTGGGCTGACCCAAACCTCTTCCTTCCCAGCAATCCTTTGAACGTCAGACCCACATAGCTGGGCCACGACTGAGAGGGACAAAACCAGGTGGAGCCTGGACATCAGTTGCAATAGGAAAACTCCATTCTAGGATAGGCCTGGCTGGGGCACCCCTTATAAGTACACACCTGGGGAAGAGACAATCCCATACCTCCCCACCGGAGGAGATCTCCCTGACCATTCGAGAGTGGGAGGGAAGGACTGCAGTCCAACCCACCTCCACTGCCCCTCCTCCTTCCCTGCTTCGTACACAGAGGAGAGAGTGAAAGAGGTGGGTCTACAGGGGAGACCTTGTTAGAAGAAAAATTACAGAGGCTGCCAGAGGTTAGGCTTTTTTTATTTAATTTTTTCTTTTAATTTTTAATTAAAAAAAATTAAAAACTGTCTGCTAGTTCATCTACTTTTAAAATATTTTTCCTTTGTGGATGAATGTGTATGTGAGGGTTTGATCTGCATCCCCCCAAATTTATTTCTTTTTGTGTTTCTACTTTTATTTGTCATTTTCTGTTTCTGTGTGTATGTGAATGATTGAGTGGTCATCTTTCAATTTTGTTGTTGTTGGTTTCTTTTTGCTCTTTTGTTCTTCTTGGATTTTTATTTTCTTTTTTTTATAGTTTAAGGTGTGTATCAATATATGTGTGAGGGTTTGATCCGAATTCCTTTTGTTTTCCCTGGTCTCTCTGTTTTTCTTCTCTATTCACTTTGTGCTAGGCATGTGTATGTGTCTTTAGTTTTCTTGGTTTTTTGTTGTTGCTGTTTGTTTTGTTACACTTTTTTGTTATTCCAGTATGTTTTGGAATATATGTCTGTGTGTGTGTGTGTGTGTGTGTGTGTGTGTGTGTGTGTGTGTGTGTTCAATTGTTTTTGCATTGGTTTCTGATTTGCATCATCATATAGAGTGGTGGTGAGGAGTGGGTTACAAGGAACACATACCACAATAAGTGAATATTGTAATTTGCAAGTAGTTTCTGAATCCTAGCATCCCATCCACTACTTTATTTGAATTTCAAAAACTACAAGAAACAGCAAAGCTTCCCATCTACCATCCTATTTCAAAATAGAACAAATCCAGACCCTGGATCAGTGAAGAATAGGGAACCGAGCAAACAACAGAAGGGAAAGCCTCTCCCACTGACACTGAATAAAAAAAATAAATAGAAAAACAAGAGATCCATCACAAATGAGGAAAACCCAAAGGAAGCCCATAGGCAATTTCAAGTGTACCAAAGACAAAACTCCTGAAAAATCAGACCTTGGTGCCCAAACAATGGAAGTCATCAACGACTGACTCCAGAATATGACAACAATTAGGGAATGGATGGAAAGAGTGAATAAGACTCAAGAAAAACAAGATGCAACTCTGAAAGAAGTTGTAACAGAGATTTTGACAATACAAAATTTCATCCAGGAAATAAATAACAAGATGACAAGGATGGAAAACAGAATTAATCTAGCTGAAGAAATAATCTCATAATTTGAAGACCAGAACACAGAATTAACCTGATATATAAAACACATAGAAAAGGCTCAGAAAGAAAAAACAAAGACTACAAGAAATGTGCTATTATATCAAGAAGCCAAACCTATGCCTGATTGATATCACAGAAGAAGAAAGGGAAATGGATAACAACTTAGAACAAGTATTCCAGGAGAAAATCCAAGAAAACTTTCCACATCTCATCAGAGATGTGACCAGCCAAGCACAAGAGATACAGAGAACCCCCCACAAGACATCAAATGAGAAGACCAACCCCAAGACACATAGTAATTCACCTACACAGAGTAGGCACAAAAGAAAAAAATCCTAATGGCAGCAAGAGAGAAATGTCAGACTACCTACTGGAAAAACCAATCAGAATAGCAGCAGACCTATTGGCAGAAACATGACAAGCAAGAAGGACTGGAGCCCTATATTCAAAGTCCTCAAAGATAGATAATTTCAACCAAGAATTTCCTATCCAGCCAAGCTCAGTTTCATCAGTGATGGAAAATTAAAAACCTTCTCAGAATCCAATCCCTAAGAGATTATGCACCTTCCAGACCAGTTCTATAGGAGACACCTAAAAAGTTATTAAGAACAGAAAAAAGAAAAAAAATGAATGACCACATACATCACAAGAGAACAGCATAGCACAGAATCAACAGAGAATACAGCACAACAAGAAACTTGAAAACACATATACACATCAACCCCAAAGCCAAAAGAAAACAAGCAAAGATAAAACTTTATAAGAACCCCACGACAGGGATAAACAATCACATTTCAATAATCAGCCTGAATGGAACTCTCCTCAAATCATTTTACAAAGCTAACATCACACTGATACCCAAACCGGGTAAAGATTCAACAACAAAAAAAGAGAAATACAGGCCAATATTCCTTATGAACATAGATGCAAAAATCATCAATAAGTTTCTAAAACGGATCCAAAAAGATATCCCCAAAACTCATCCACTATGACAAGTAGACTTCATCTCTAGGATGCAGGAGTGAGTCAATATTCACAAAACCATAAATGTAATTAAATACATCAACAAATGTAAAAACAAGAACCACATGATTATATCATTAGATGCATAAAAAGCTTTTGATAAAATCCAGCATCCCTTCTTGATAAAAACCCTCAAATACCTAGGTATAGAAGGAACATACCTCAAAATAGTGCCATCTACAATAAACCCACAGCTAATGTATTGCTAAATGAACAGAAACTGGAAATATTTCTCTTAATAAATGGAACAAGAAAAAGCTGCCCACTCTCACCACTCTTGTTCAATATTGTGTTGGAAGTCCTAGCTAGGGCAATTAGACAAGAGAAGGAAATCAAGTGTATCCAAATAGGAAAAGAGGAAGTCACGTCATCCCTCTTTGCTGATAATATGATCCTATACCTTGAAAATCCAAGAGAGTCTGTCAAAAACCTGCTTGCACTGATAAAGGACTTTGGCAAAGTCTCGGAGTACAAAATAAATGTGCAAAAGGCAGTTGCATTACTATACACCAACAACAAGCAGGCAGAGATCCAAATTAAAAGCATAATTCCATTCACAAGAGCTACAAATAAATAAAACACCTTGGCATCTTCCTAACCAGAGAAGTGAAAGACATTTACAACAAGAACAGGAAAACACTGCTCAAAGAAATCCAAGCGGACACAAACAAACTTAAAAATATTCCATGCTCACGGATAGGAAAAATCAACACTGGTAAGTTGTCCATCCTATAAAAGGCAATCTACAGATTCAACCCAATACCCATTAAGTTACCAACATCATTACTCTCAGACCTGGAAATGACAATACAGAAATTCATATGGAAACATAAACAACCACAAATAGCCAAAACAATCCTTAGCAAAAGAAACAAAGCAGGAGGCATCATACTTCCAAACGTCAAACTTTACTATAAGGCTACAATAATCAAAACAGCCTGGTATTGGTGCAAGAACAGGCACATAGACTAAAGGAACAGGATAGAGATTCCGGAAGCAAAGTCTCAATTTTTCAACCAACTCATCTTTGACAAAGCCTCCAACAACAACCACTGGGGAAAGGAGAACCTGTTCAGTAAATGGTGCTGGGAAAACTGGCTGACCACATGAAGAAGATTGAAACAGGATCCCTACCTATCACCATACAAAAAAATTAACTCTAAATGGATCAAAGACCTAAATGTAAAACCTCAAACTATAAGAATATTAGAAAACGCAGGAGACACCCTTATGGAAATTGGAACTGACAACGAATTCCTATTCAGAACACTGAATGCCCATACCTTAAAAATAAGATAGACAAATGGGACTCATCAAACTAACGAACTTCTGCAAAGCAAAAGAAACCATCAAGAGAGCAGGGAGACAGCACACAGAACAGGAAAAAATATTTGCCAACTGTTTATCTGACAGAGGCCTAACATCTAGTATCTACAAGGAACTCAAACACATTGAAAAGAAAAAACCAAACAGCCTCATTAAAAAGTGGGCAAAATACATGAGTAGACACTTCTCAAAAGAAGATATACGGGCAGCCAACAGACACATGAAAAAATGCTCAGCCTCACTCATCATCAGAGAAATGCAAACCAAAACCACATTGAGATACCACCTAGCCCCAGTGAGAATTGCCATAATTAATAAAACAAACAACAACAGATGCTGATGAGGATGCAGAGAAAAAGGAACACGTCCACACTGCTCGTGGGAATGCAATCTAATGCAACCTCTTTGGAAAATAGTGTGGCGATTTCTAAAAGAACTAGAAATCGACCTTTCATATGACCCAGTAATTCTCCTATTGGGAATATACCTGGAAGAACTCAAATCATTCTACAAAAAAAGATATCTGCACAGGAATGTTTGTTTCAGCTCTATTCACAATAGCAAAAACATGGAACCAACCACGTTGCCCATTGAAGCTGGACTGGATAAAAAAATACAGTACATATACACAATGGAATATTTGCAGCCATAAAGAAGGACAAGTATGTGGACTTCGTAAACACTTGGATAGATTTAGAGTCGATCATACTCAGTGATCTATTACAGAAGCAAAGAACAGAGTACCATATGGTTTCACTCATAAGTGGACTTTGAATAATTATTATAATACTAGAAGAAAGGGATTGTCAGTAGTGGGAAACTCTCACGGGAGGGGAGGTGGGATTGGCAGTTGAGGGAAACTGCTAGGAGATGGAGGGGCATACCTCTTCAACAAGGATACCTACATTATCAATGTTTGTATATGTAAACCTGAATTGTATCAAATCTTTATTTAAAAAATTGAAAATAAATAAATAATTCTCACACATATTTATATATTATTACTTCATACATGTATCAAAATCAATATACAGTGCAGTTTGTACATTTATTTTATTTTATTTTATTTTACTTTTTTAACATATTTTTTATTTTAAAATTGTGGGGTACAGCCGGGCTCGGTGGCTCAGCCTGTAATCCCATGCCTTTGGGAGGCTGAGGTGAGTGGATTGCCTGAGCCCGCGGGTTCGAGACCCGCCTGGGCAGCGAGACCTCATCTCTACAATAAATAAAAAAATCAGCCGGGCGTGGTAGCGCATGCCTGTAATTCCAGCTACTTGGAAGGCTGAGGCGGAAGGATCGCCGGAGCCCAGCAGGTCGAGGTTGCGGTGGTCGGAAGCGGCCACTGCACTCCAGTCTGGGCGACAGAGTGAGACTCCAACTCAAAAAAAAAAAAAAAAAATAATAATAATAATAAAATAAAATTGTGGGGTACAATTAAGGGTTAGGTATACAAATATGTATTGTGCAAGTACCCTTGTTGATGAGTTGTGCCCCGTCCCCAGACAGATATCGACTACCGTTAATCCCACCTCCCTTCCCCTCCCTGCCCTTCCATAGTTTCCCGCCACTGCAATTGTTTTCTTATAGTATTACAATAGTTGTTCAAGGACCACTTATGAGTGAGAACATGTGATACTCAGATCTTTGTTTCTGTGAGAGATCATTCAGTATTATAAATTCCAGTTCCATCCAGGTTGCTGCAAAATTCATGATTTTTTTCTTTTTTATGGCTGCATAATATTCCACTGTGGATTGTACCACATTTTTTTAATGCAGCCCTCTTTTGATGGACAGCGTGGTTGGTTCCATGATCTTGCAATTGTGAACAATGCTGCGATAAACATACGTGTGCAGGTATCTTTTTCATAGAGTGATTTGAGTTCTTCACGGTATATTCTCAATAGGGGGATTGTGGGATCATATGGAAGGTCAATTTTTAGAGCTTTTAGGAATCACCACACTGATTTCCACAGAGGCTGCACTAGTTTACACTCCCACCAACAGTGTAGAAGTGTGCTCCAGGCTCGGTGTCTCAACCAGTAATCCCGCGCTTTGGGAGGCCGAGGTGAATGAATTGCCTGAGCCCGCGGGTTCAAGACTCACCTGGGCAACTTGGCGAGACCTCATCTCTACAATAAATCAAAAAAATTAGTCGGGCGTGATAGCGCGCACCTGTAGTTCCAGCTACGGAAGGCTGAGGCAGATGGATCAATGGAGCCCAGCAGGTCAAGCCTGCGGTGGCCGGATGTGGTCACTGTACTCCAGTCTGGATGACTGAGTGAGACTCCAACTCAAAAAAAAATAGTATAGAAGTGTTCCCTTTTCACCACATCCTCTCCAGCATCTGTTTTTTTTTTTTTTGAGTTACTGATAATGGTCATTCTGACTGGAGTTAGGTGGTATCTCAGTGTAGTTTTAATTTGCATCTCCTTGATGATTAGTGAGTTTGAACATTTCTTCATGTGTCTTGTGGCCGCTCGTATGTCTTCTTTTGAGAAGTGTCTGTTCATATCTTTTGCCCACTTTGTAATGGGGTTGTTTGTTTTTTTCTCTTCAGAACGTTTGTGTTCCTTGTAGATCCAAGATGTTAGGCCTTTGTCAGACATGGAGTTGGCAAATACTTTTTCCCAGTCTGTGAGCTGTCTCCCTGCTCTCTTGATGGGTTTTTTGCTTTGCAGAAGTTTGTCAGCATGGTTGGTTCCATGATCTTGCTATTGTGAACAATGCTGCATTGTTCACAATACATTACTTATTTTTATAAATATATTCAACAATATCCATCATTCAGCAACTTGCTTTTATTGCATAATATAATTTTGAAATTTCTCCATGTTGAAATATGCAGCTCTAATTCATTAATTTCAATGGAAAAATACAGCTCCATTGTATAAAGACACAATTAAAATTATAAATATTAATATAAAATTAATTTTTTCTTTCTATAGATGTTTAGATTATTTCCAACTTTTCAATTATAAACAAGGATTCATTGAATGACTTGTTCATATTTTCTTTGTATTCATGTTTAAGAATTTCCTTAGGAGAATATATTTAACACAGCTGAATGATACACTTAAAATACTCGATAGTAATTTTTATGTTAAGTGTACTATACCATAATTAAAAATAAGTTTTCTTTAGAGAAGTAGTTCTAAAATGTTTTGGTTTCAGGTCCTCTTTATATTCCTTGAAAGTTATTATGGACCTCAATGAGCTTTTCTTTTGTTTATATGGGTTATATCAATCAATATTTAGCACTCAGAAATTAAAACTGAAAAAGTTAATAGATTTATATTTTAACTAATGTAAGTGTTACAATAAAAAACCTATTACACAATAGACTACATGACATTTTTATGAAAAATTATTATACTTTTCAAACATATGATGCAGTAAGAAAGATGGCATTGTGTTATACTTTGGAAAATATCTTTAATTTATAGTTAAAAAGAAGACATCTGAATTTTTATATCTAATTCATAATTCAATCTGAAATAAAATGTTTGGTTTGAATCATAGCAATAAAGTCCAGCTTAGGAAGAAGTGTGATGAGAAAAGAGAGGAATATTTTAATAGATTTTTTGGATAATTATGGACATTCTTCTTTGGCACTAAACCAAAACTCAATAGGTGGTAGTTTCTTAAAGTTTAGTTGTAATGTATAATCTCAAATCAAACCAATAAAAAATGTTACAACTGTGTACATTAAACTCTATTGCTTTTTCTTGTACCTTGGGTTTTTACTGATGTCTAATTTGTAAAATCATGCATTGATCATTTAGAAAATAGTGGTTCCATGAAGTGTGCAGACTTTCTAAATATGGACACTTTTCATTTGTACAATATAAAAAGTTATATTCATTAATATTATTATCAATATCATCATAAAAGTCAGTATTTGAAAAACTATCAAGCTCATATGGCAGATATAAGCATTCCAAAATATTATTTTTTTCTTGAATTTTCAGATACAGTAGTTTTATTATCAATAAACACTCATTTATTTTCCCTGAAATGAAAGACTCCATTCATTTCTCAGAAAATATCTGCCAAAAACCCAAGTTTAAATAACAATAGTTGAACAAAGTTATAGTATTGGCATAAAAATAGACACATAGACCAAGAAAGTATAATAGAGAACCCAGAAAAAAATCCATGTGTTTCCAACCAACTGATTTTCAACAAAGGCATCAAGAACTTACCTAGGGGAACAAATTTTGTTCCCAATAAATGGTGCCGGGAAAACTTAATATCCATGTGCAGAAGAATGAGATTGAGCTCCTAATCAAAATGGATTAAATACTTAAATGTAAGACCTGAAACTATAAACTTACTAGAAGAAAACATAGGTGAAAAGCTTTGTGATTTTGGTCTCAGCAAAGATTTTATGGGTAAGACTGCAAAAGCACTGGCAAGGAAAAAAAATAGCGAAATGAGGCTATGTCAAACTTAAAAACATCTGCTCAGCAAAAGAACGATAGACAGAATAAAAAGGCACCCTGTAAAATGGGATAAAATGTTTGCAAACAATACCTCCAACAAGGCACTAATATCCAGAATATACAAGGAACACAAATATTGCAGCACTATTTACAATAGCCAAGATATGCAATCAACCTGTCCTTCAATAGACCAGTGCATAAAGAAAATATGGTATACATATTCACAATAGAATACCATTCAGTAATAAAAATGACTTAAATACTGTCAATTGCAACAGCATGGATAAACAAGGAAGATGTTGTGAAAAATGAAATAAGAAAGACAAATACCACGTTTTCACCCACATGTGGGAACTAAAAATAGTATAATGCATAGAAAGATATTTAGAGACTTGCAAGGGTAGCAGGGAGGAGAGATAGAAGACAGGATGGTGAACAAATATGAAATTACAGTTAGGAGGAATAATTTCTAGTGCTTGACAGCACTGGAGGGTAATTACAGTTAACAGTAATTGTATATTTTCAAAAAGCTAGAAGAGAAGATTTTGAATGTTCCCACTAAAAAGAAATGACAAATGTTTGAAGTGAAGAATATGTGAATTACCCTGATTTGATCATTACACAAAATACCACTCTGTATCCCATAACTATGTACAATTATTACATGTCGACTAAAAATGAAAATATAATAATATATAAATGACCATAGTTTGTCAGTTATTTCAGGTAAAATGGCTGCCCGTGAGTAAAGGCCGCTACTTCAGTTTGTAACCCAATCACAGAAGTGCTTTTCTTCAAGAAAATATTTATTATTTGAGCAGAAGCACTTTGTGTGTACTTCCCATTTTGTCACCAAACATATTTTGTAAAGATCTGTATTCAAATTTTAAAATTTAATAGTTACTAAATTTTACTGTATCATTAACGATATTGTTAAGTAAAACTTGCTTGTTCTTCGTGTCTTTTATTTGCCACTTTAGATGTGTCATTGTGAAAAATACGATGTCGACAGGTATGTTTTGGGACCACTGTCTTAATTCATGCTAATGTGTCAGCAGTTTTACCCACCATTGATTTTACTCCATCAGTACAAAAATATGGTGAAAAAAGGAAATAATATCTTTTTTTTTTTTTTTTTGAGTTGGAGTCTCACTCTGTCGCCCAGACTGGAGTGCAGTGGCCGCTCCCAGCCACCGCAGCCTCGCCTGCTGGGCTCCAGCGATCCTTCCGCCTTACCCTTTCGAGTAGCAGGAACTACAGTCGCGCGCTACCACGCCCAGCTGATTTTTGATTTATTGCAGAGATGAGGGCTTGCCAAGTTGCTCAGGTGGGTCTCGAACCCGCGGGCTGAGGCAATCCACTCACCTCGGCCTCCCAAAGTGTGGGATTACAGGCTGAGCCACCGAGCCCGGCCAAATAATGTCTTAGTAATATAAAAATAACTGTCCCTTCCTGACCCTCTACCAGAAATTCAGGAACTCTCCCCACCAGTGTTCTCAGGCTCACACTTTCAGAACCACTTTTCTAGGATATACCTTAGAGTGAAATTAATTGATCAAATAGCACGCACATATTCACTTTATTAGAAACTGTGAAATTGTTTCCAAACTGTTTACATCAATTTATGTTCCCATTGGCAGTGTATGAAACATCCCATTTCTAGTCCTGGTGTTATCTTACTTTCTATTTTTTACCCAATTCCTGTCCTTAGAGAAAAGGATATTTTTGTAGTTGTTTTATCTTTCCTGGAATAGTCTTGAATATACAGATCTATTTGCTTTTTCAAATAGACATATTCGAAGGGTAGTAGACAATACACACTATTTTAAGTCTTACTCGTTCTCATTATTAACATTTCTTAGTCATATTTCCCTATTGAAAAATATAAAACTGATTCATTATTTAACAGCTGCAGTTTCCCAATTGTTGGAGGTACTATAAACTAGTCATTGTTTTTATTGATAACTCTTTACCACTTCTCCATAACATTTTTTCAGCTATTCATGTTTCAAATAAAATTTCCCAAGCTTTCACCTGTATTTTCACCTTGTTTGTGGTAACTTTACCAAGTGTTTTTTTTTTTTTTATTATAAGAAGTGCCAGATTTAGATTTTTTAATTTTGTATATTTTGTCTTTTTTTCCTGTCATCTGTAATGCATACTTTCCCATCTTATGGTCATTGAGCTGGCTGCTATATTGTAGTTAAACGTGTCACAGTTTTTATTTTCACATTCAGTTCTTTTATCCACCTGCATTTATTTTTGAGCTGCTATGATGCACAATCTAATTTTTTTTTTTCCATATGGACCACCAATTTTGTAGCATAATTTATTCTTTCCTACACATATTTGAATTGCCATCTATTTTATATATTAAGTTTCCATTTATAAGTGGGCCAGTTTCTAGGCTTTCTATTATGTTCTGCTTGGCTATTTGCATCCCTTCAAGAATACTACTCTGTCTTAATTACCATGGTGTTTTTGATAATTGATATGTGATAGAGCAAATTCCCACACCTTATCCTCAAAATTTTATTAGCAATTTTTGTAGATCAATAGCAGATAAATGAGATTGTGGTTATTGATCTATAATTTTTGTTGCTTAACCATACCAATTTTACAGTATTTTCATCGTTTCTCAGAATTGATTTATTTGTAATAAATATATATTCTTAATTCTGACTTATTTGTATGCCTTTCTTAGGATGATAGTTATTGTGTTTTAGAATTTTGGTAAGCAGGTTTATTGAGGGGTTGTTTTCTTTTGTATTTTATTTTATTTGAGATTCAAGCAGTATACATGCATATTTGTTACATGGACATATTGTGTAGTGGTGGAGATTGGGTCTCAGGTGACCCATTCCCCAGATAGTGAACACTGTGCCCCGAAGTCAGTTTCTGAACCCAACCCTCCATTCCCTTATTGGTGTCCCCTATGTCTATTATTTCCATCTTTGTAACCGTTGAGCTCCCACGTATGAAATGAAAGGGCTTTTCATTTCTCATGTTCTTCCTCACTCTCTGTCTCTCTCACCTCCCTCCCTCTTAGTCTCCCTCCTCCCTCCATATTTCTCACTTATCTCTTTTTGTTTGTATAGTTGCATCCAACCAATCCCTCAGGTGCCACCTTGAATCTAGTCTTTCTTATGATGTCATTTGTTAATAACTTACAGAGAATCACAGAGCCACCAATTGGTAACAATGGTTTGTTATCATAAGGCCCCATCTTTATATTTTTGACTCTTAGATCCTTGAAATCTCTTAGTCTCAAACATTTTGTTAACTAAAGAAGATGGGAAATGATAATTCAGGATCCATTTTCCAGCAATGAACTTTCTTCTGGTAACCTGTCTTTAAAGGAAAACTCTTAGTTTCTAATACTACACAGGAGCAAAAGTCCTGGTTACATCTACTTGTTTACAAACAGAAAGCCTACCACAACTGCAATCTCAGCACACTTTAACACCCCGTTTTTCTGTTGTTATTTTGGTTCATAGAAAAAAGCATATTGCTTTTGAACTGGCTATGTTTTTTGTTTGTTTTCCCTTCTAATATTTTATTTGTCATTGTGATATGCTTGGCGCACAGGAGGTGAGTTAAAGTTTAGACTTGTGCCATTTTGACTAGAACTGGCATGTATTTGTAATGATTTCAAATACTAATTTTTCATATTTACTTTTATTAGCTTTATTTTTGTTTTTTTCTTTAAAATGCAAAATTAGCTATGCTTTGAAATAGTAATTAAAATAAGATAAGTAAATGGCTTTTTTAATTTCCCTATTCATATGGTTTATCTTTTATGGACTTGATATTTAAATCTCAATTTCCTAAACCCTGTATTAAATGATTGGCTCAAACGGCACAATTAAGTAAATAGATTGACATAATACATTTTGTGAAAGTCCATCCTCAGTTATTTCAATCTTTCTCTCTCTCTCTCTCTCTCTCTCTCTCTCTCTCTCTCTCTCTCTCTCCATATATATATGAAAACATAAACATTATCATACTGGATTGCTGGCTGTTTGTAAATTTCAGAATTTAAATGACCATGTTGGATGTCAGAGATATGTGTAATTCACGATGCAAGCTAATAATTTCAAATAAAGCATAACATTTGTTTTCAATCCCAAGTCTGCAGTCGTTGTAAAGGACTTCTCTGTGTGACGAGGTGGTGCTAAAGACAGCATGTGACACTGATAGTATGCACACTGAAGTATTAAGTTAAATTAAAGGCTTGCAGACAATAAGACACTTCAGAACAGCTCACTCCTTTAAAAGTTAATACCAGGAATTTTCACCTAAAATTATTTCTAAAAAGAAGAAACGGAAATACTTTGGGAATACAATGGGAAGCTAATTTCTTGGTGTCATGATTTTCACAGTTTTTCCAAACCACATTGAAAAAAAGTAACCCTTCTTTGCTTTCAGTGGAGTTATAAATTAAGCTTACTTGTATCATTAATAGCAGAAAATTGAAACCCTTCAAGATTTCATTTTTTAGAAAGAAGTTCCAATCAGTCACACGGGCTCCATTTTTACCCACATACTCACGACTAATTGACAAAACATTAAATAGTTCCCATGGCTTCAATAGAATGTATTCTAAATATATTCGCTTCTGAATGCAAAATTAAAAAATTAAAATAGATGTAAAATTGTTTCAGCTAGGGAAGATCCTGAAATACATTTTTTATCACAATCTGAATGCACACACCAACACACTTTCGAAAGCCTAAATGTGCATGTTCAATGTAAAAGAGCTTAAATACTTTATTCACACTGAGTAGGGTTGGAGACATATTTTCAAAAGATAGATATGATGATGACACAAAAAAATAATAGGGCAATATGTAATATTTAGAAGCACATGATTTTACGTCTTGTAGAGAAATATATATAGCCTATTTAGCTCATCTAGTGTATAACAATACTTGTCTCTTTCTAGTCATACAAATAATACATATGTATTAGTGCAAGTTATAAAACTAATCGTTTGAAAAAATTAAAATTACCAGTAATCTCACACCCAAAATCACTACTCAACAGCTTTTGAAATTTCATTCCAAACTTTGTTTAGTGTTTGTGTATATTCAAATAACAAAATGGAAATCATAGTTAATATTCTTTCAATATTGTACTGTACTCTGTTTTCCACTTGATTAATTTTTGACTAGTATAATTTTTATCATTAATGTTATTGCTAAACATTATTTAATGGCTTCACAATAATCTACCCAAATCTTATGAAAATATAATTCAAGATTTTAATAATTTATTTTGGAATTTTTAGGACATTAAGGCTCATTTTGTGGGTGGTTATTATAATTAAAGCCAAGCTTAACATCTCTGTGCACAAATATAAATATTTCTATTGAAAACTTTTAACCAATGGTCACAATATCATTTGATAATTCTTCCTGTACCCACTGATATATGATACTATCTTTAGCCCCACTTTAATGTACTCAAATATTCACACCTTATAAAAGAATACTATGATTCCATTTCTTTCTTCAGCTATTGTTCCACTGACCTTCAAAACCATTTTTAAAAATTGAATTGTGCTCACTCATAAGCTTGAACAATTATCATAATACTATAAGAAAGGAATTGGCAGTAGTGGGAAACTGCCAGGAGAGGAGGGTGGAATTGTCAGTTGAGGAAAACTGCCAGGGGAGTGAGGGGAACACCTCATCAGCAAGGGTATCTGCATAACCAACATTTGTATACCTAACCCTGAATTGTACCCCAAATCTTTAAAATAAAGAAAAAATAAATAAATTGTCCATGCTGACTGTTTCCACTTCCTTACCTCCCACATACTAGTAAGGCATTCCAATCAGATTTTGCACTGCTGTACTGAAACTTCTCCGACTAAAGATACTAACCAGACTAGTGTCACTAATGTAATGTAAAACAACTGAGATTTTATTTCTTAATGTCTCTGTCATATTCAATCTAATTGACACATATTTTCTTGAAACAATCTTTGTCCTCAGCTTATATGACATTACACTTTCCTGGTTTCACCCTTTTACCTTTTCTTTCTTATTCCCTTGACTAATTTATCCAATCTACATTACCCTTAAATTTTAGAATTATTCAAGGCTCTTGTCCTGAGTTGACTTCTCTTCTCCGTCTATACATTCACCCTATTTCACTTCACAAATGAGTACTCACCCTTCAAGGCAAATGTAAATATCGCGTCTCATTTGACCTGACTCTACAAGATTGTTCAGATTCCACTAACATATTGAATCTTTGCCAACAGAGATTATAATACTCAAAACCCACCTCTAGTTTAGCACTCATTACATTGCATTTTAAGTATGTTTTTTGTTTCTTTTCTCCACTACTGATTTTTTTGACTCACAGAAATCATTTTGCTCACTTTCGTATCTTCTACAGTGCTTTCAACAATCCAGACCCTTAGTAAGTGCTCATAAAATGCTTATAGAATGAATAAGTAAATTGTAGCTGCTTTCTTAGATCAAATATGGTTGCATGGAGGGGAAATTCAATCAACATTGTTTAACTAGATATGATATGTATTGTAAGGACACATGAGAATGCTACAGAATATAATAATAGGAAATATAGCATGGACTCATGGGAATTTGAAATTCAGGCAACTCTAGCGTGGTGTGTGTGTGTGTGTGTGTGTGTGTGTGTGTGTGTGTGTGTGTGATGATCCATTCTCCTGTTTCTCTCTCAGACAAGTTTTCTCTGCTTAATTCTCATCAGATACACACGGTGGATTAAGGACACCCCAGAATTAAAGCCTCAATCCATGACATTACATAATTCTCCAATTATAGTTTCCAGTGAAGAGAATTTGAATGGTCTTATGGAAATCTGATGGTCAGATGTCCATTCTATTCCATTTATCTGTGATTAGGGGTTGACATCATTTAATGGCACATGTATAAACTTGCCCTTATATCCGACAAGCCAGGAAATATATATATATATCTTGAGTTGAAGTCTCACTCTGTCACCCAGGCTGGAGTGCAGTGGCATGCTCACAGCCACTGCAGCCTCGACAAATGAGTTGTCACAATGAACATTTCGTAAAAATCCAATGTAATGATTGCCTTTTAATATTTTAATGCCATTAGAATTTTCACTAGTTCAGAAATATTGTCCATGCAGCTCTGTGCTCTGTAGTCCCTATTTCTATTTTGATTCTTGGTGATTTTAACATACAAATACAAAATTATCTTGACACTTGAGGCTATCAGTTCCTTAACTTCCTCTCCTCCTATGATCATGTTCTCCACTACACTTCAGCCACCCATTTTTATGGTCAAACTCATACCTGAAAACTATCAAAAACTGCATAATTTCAATGGCAAGCATTCTACTCTCTGATCACTACTTCCTGTCTTTTTGGCTCTAGAATGAGAATTTCAACAGTCTTTGACCCCAATGAGAACATAAATCTTATTATATTTTCACTGTCTCTTATTTATTTGATATATTATATTTTCTTCATACCTTAAATTTGATTTTGAATTACAATAATCACTCTTTGCACATATCTTCAATAACCTTGACTCTATCACTTTATCATATGTTCTTGGCAAAAGTAAAATTTTTATTGACTTCAAGTTTCCCTATTCAACATATGAAGCAGTAATCCTTGGTAGTCTCCCTACTTCAATTATAACATCTTTTACAAAGTCTTATAACTTTTGCTTTTTAAGAGATTACTTTATCCATACCTATTAATACTAGCTACTTCATTCCACCATCCATTTTTAACAGTATTAATTACCTCAACAATATCCTCACTCTCTACTTTCTTCCTTATATGGGTCCTTCTCTAATTCAGTAACCACAAAAATATCAGAGTTGTCTGAAATTCATATATGTCCATACAACTTCATTGCTCAAAATTATTTAACAGTTTCCTATTACCTGTTGGCTAAATCTAAATTCTTTAAATTAGGGTACTATTTTTCTAATATTCATTTTTTAAAGCTTGACTAATAATTTATATTGCTGTAGCATTGAAGTTATTGGAGCCAACTCATAGGATTGTGTGTAACCATATTTACTGAACAGATATCTTTTGTAGATACCAACATTCTGTCTACTATTTCATGATTTTTCTCATGTTTTTATTTCTCGGCATGGAATACCCTCTTTGTTAAGGGGTACCAGGAAGATAGACGCAGATATTGCTTCATGATATCAAAGTCCTACTCTGATTTCTTCAAGTCCTCCAACCTCTCCTTCACCACCATTTGAATACTAATGCAGCTTTTCTGGTACTAATTTTGCTTCAAAAACCATGCACACATACTTTGCAATGATATAAAATAGATTGTTTTTAATCCTTTTTTTTTTCAATAATATTACTAGCTCTGTGTATCAAAGAGCAGTGAGAAAGTCTGAAACTACACAAAGCACATAAGATGCAATTTTGTCCAGAAAGTATAACTGCAGCTGCATGTAGTCCAGAAAAAGTACATTAAAATATGCTATATCTGTTCTTACCTTGTGCAGCCATTTCACTTCAAATAAAAATTAATATTCTTGGAAAATTAAATGTAGAATTTAACCTAATCTTACATTTGGGATGTATCTGTGTTAACTTCTCTGGCATTCAAATATATTTTTAATAAGCTATAAGCTTTTAAGTCTTAGGTTTGTAAAGATTAAGCAGATTATTAAAGTAAATATTGCTCAGTATTTATAGTGACTCATTTAGAAATATATATCAAAGTATTAAATTACAATATTCTTTTGTTCAACGATTCAAAGTTTGGAATTATATTGTTATGGAATAATCTGACTATTGGGTGAGGATATACATGCACACATATACACATGCAACTGTTTATATTGAATAACTCTAAATAATGGAAACAGAAATAGATGGTTGATAAGCTTTATTATAATAAATACATAAAAGGCTGAACTGTGCAACCATGGTAATCAGGACTATATCTATTAATTGCCATTAAAAAGCACCACAACATATTGTGGATAATAGCAGAATGCATAGAATGTATAGAACAATACACACAGGCACAGACATACTCAGAAATAGTATATATATGACTAAAAATACATCTGAAAAGACATTTTCAACATATAGCAAACTTTTAATATTATTATTTTGGACTTATTTTCTTCATTATATTTTTCTGTGTTGTTTAAATTTTTCACAGTGATTATGTATCAATTTTTATACTATGAAGAAAGGCGATTAAATTTAAATTTAAATTTTAAACCATTAAAATACAAGGATAGTATATTAGTGAACAGTTTTGTGATCTTTGGATAGATGAGAAATGCCTTCTGAAGCCTAATACCTAAGTCAAATTTAATGCAGAAAAACATACATCATTTTGACTGCATAATAATTAAGAATTTCAGAAAGGCAAATTGCAAAATCCATAAACAAAATCTAACAGCCATAAACGAGTCTGGTAGCTACATGGGGATTGGAGAAAATATTCACAACATGTTTAAAAATTAGTGGGTTAATATCGCTAAAATATAAGGAACACATACAAATAAATATATATGACTTGACTAATTCACATTAAATGATATGAGCTGATTATTTACAAACTGACTATAATGTAAAATTGTCTTAATAATTATTTATCTATAGCTCATAGAAAAATGCCAGAATATTAGTTTTCCTTATGTCATTCATTGAGAAAGATAAGGCTTTCCTGAAAAGTCATATGTGAAATCAGTGAAAATTCTCAGGGACTGCCTATATGTGTTTTTATAGACATGACCCTTTTAATCTGTAGGCAATCCCTCATTTTATTTCCAGAGATTTTGTTTTTTATAAAAAGTCATGACTTTCAACCAGAACTCCTGACACTCCAAGCATTAAAAACAAGCAAAGGATATCTGAAGATGTTTATAAACTATCACTGAATGATTTTGAATAGAAAAATGTAAGTGGCCAGGCGCAGTAGCTCAGCCTGTCATCCCAGCACTTTGGGAGGCCGAGGTGAGAGGATTGCCAGAGCCCAGGGGTTCAAGATCAGCTTGGGCAACTTGGTGAGACCTCGTCTCTGCAATAAATCAAAAATAAGTCTGTCATGGTAGCACGTGCCTGTAGTTCCAGCTACTTGGAAGGCTGAGGTGAAAGGATCTCCTAAGCCCAGCAGGTCGAGGCCGTGGTGGTCATGAGTGTGGCACTGCACTCCAGCCTGGGTGACAGAGTGAGATTCCAACTCAAAAAAAAAAAAAAAAAGTGGGCACATTTCTTAATTGTTCTATGATTTTTACTTGAATTTCAGAACCTAAGCACAGTATGTACATCTCCCATCTCTTTTCTCCTTTATTTCAATGGAGCAGCTACAACCTGATGATAAAAACATAAACATTGGAGGCAGGAGAATGTGACTTGAACACCACTTCAGCCACTTACTAGTTGTAAGTTTAAGCATTTGAAATTACTAAATCAAGGGATATAGTATGAATAATATCTCCTCACAAGGCTACTAGAAGGGTGTATATAAACCACATTGCATAAGTACTGACACATAGTATGAATTCAATAAAAATAACTACAATAATTATCATCATCAACAATCATAGTAAGGTGATGAGGATGGGATCATACTTTACTTTCCTGAAGAGGACTCATAAATTTCTTACAATTTTTTTCTTTTGGTGAGATTTGGTTTTAAGACAATCACACAGGATTATAATTTTTCAATGCTTGCAGTGTGTGGAGTTTTGAGTGGTGAAATCTTGTCCTTCTGAGATGGGCACTGGCACAGTTCTCAGTATGAGAACAAGTCACTCAGAGTATGCATGAAGGATTAATTTTGTAGAATCTTGTTTTGAGCTAATTTTATTTTTTAATTGCCTTCATTTGAAATTTGTGCATGTCAATAAAAATTATTTAAACACAATGCAAAGAAAAATAAAACATAAAAGTTACAAGATATCTATTTGTTAGACTAATAGACTAGTCACTGTTTTTTTTTTCTTTTTTTTAACTTTTAAAATTTTTTAATTTTAAAATTGTGTGTACATTTCAAGGCTAGGTATATAAATATTCACTGTGCAGGTACCCTTGTGGATGAGGTGTGCCCCCTACTTCCCCAGACAGATATCGACTACTGTCAATCCCACCTCCCCACCCCCCCGCCTCTTTCTCCACAGTTTCCCGCCACTTTCAATCCTTTTCTTATAGTAATATGGTAGCTGTTCAAGGTCCGCTTATGAGTGAGAACATGTGATACTCAGCTCCTTATTTCTGTGAGAGATCACTCAGTATTATAGACTCCAATTCCATCCAGGTTGCTGCAAAATTCATGATTTTGTTCTTCTTTGTGGCTGCATAATATTCCATCATGTATATGTACCACATTTTTTAATCAGGGCCTCTTTTGATGGTCAGTACGATTGGCTCCGTGTTCTTGCTATTGTGAACAATGCTGGCAACAAACATGCGTGTGCAGGTATCTTTTTAATAGAATGATTTGAGTTCTTCTGGATATATTCCCAGTAGGGGGATTGTGGGGTCAAATTCCCAGCAACATTCTTCTCAGACCTAGAAAGAACAATACAGGAATTCATATGGAAACATAAACGACCACGAATAGCCAAAACAATCCTCAGCAAAAAAAAAAAAAAAAAAAAGCAGCCGGGCTCAGTGGCTCAGCCTGTAATCCCGCGCCTTTGGGAGGCTGAGGTGAGTGGATTGCCTGAGCCCGCGGGTTCAAGACCCACCTGGGCAGCAAGACCTCATCTCTACAATAAGTCAAAAAATCAGCCGGGCATGGTAGCGCATGCCTGTAATTCCGGCTACTCGGAAGTCTGAGGCAGAAGGATCGCTGGAGCCCAGCAGGTTGAGGCTGAGGTGACTGGGAGCAGCCACTGGACTCCAGTCTGGACGACAGAGTGAGACTCCAACGCAAAAAAAAAAAAAAAAAAAGCAGGAGGTATCACACTCCCAGACTTTAAACTTTATTATAAAGCTACAATAATCAAAACAGCCTGATATTGGTATATGAATAGGCATATAGACTAATGTAATAGAATTGAGTTTCCAGAAACAAAACCTCAATTTCTCAACCAACTCATCTTCAACAAAGCCTCCACCACCAACCACTGTGAAGACAAGAACCTATTCAGTAAATGGTGTTGGGAAAACTGGCTGACGACATGCAGAAGATTGAAACAGGACCCCTACCTATACCCATACACAAAAATCGACTCTAAATGGATCAGAGACCTAAACGTAAAACCTCAAACTATAAGAACCT